>CM076575.1:252721110-252894252 GCA_034641835.2 Pinus albicaulis
TCTTGTTGTTGTTTTGGTATATCTTGATGATCATTATTTAATTATTCCTGGTTGATAGTTGCTTCTTGTTCTAGAATTTTCTATGTCTTTTTCAACCTCTATCTCAAGTTTCAAAGATTCTAGATCCTCATCATTATTCATTAGAACACTATCTTCGTCAAATGTAACATGTATGCTCTCCACTATCTATTTTCATCTTAGATTATAGCATTTATAAGCCTTTCTTTTGCGTGAGTAACCAACAAAGATACCTTCATCAACACGTGATTCAAACTTACCCAAATTTTGATCTTCTCTTTTGATATAACATTTGCTTCCAAAGATTCTGAAATATTTTACATTAGCTAGTTTTCCTTTCCATAATTCATATGGAGTCTTGTTGCAATTATTTCTGAGAAGACTTCGGTTGATAATGAAGACTGCCATATCAATTGCTTGAACCCATAATTTTTCATCCAATTTTGAGTCCTTCAACATTGTTCTACCCATTTCCTGTACAGTTCTATTCTTTCTTTCAGCAACTCCATTTTGCTGAGGTGTTCGTGCTGTTGAAAATTGCCTTTTTATTCCATTTTCGTCACAGTATTGCTGAAATAATTTAGAAGTGAATTCTCCACCATTATCTGATCTTAAACACTTTATTTTCAAATCAGTTTCATTTTCAACCAACTCCTTGTAGATCTTAAAGCACTCAAATGCTTCAGATTTTTTCTTTAGGAAACTGACGGCTATCATCCTGGTATAGGCATCTATCATTAACATGAAATATAATTCTTCGTCTAAGCCTTTTGTTCTCACAGGACCACATAGATCAGTATGTGTCAATTCCAATGGATGTGATGCAAAGTGTTATTTTTGTCTTAAATTTGACTTTTGTCTACTTGCCATGCTGACATGCCTCACATAGTGTGCTGGAAGGTTTTGATATTTTTGGCATTTCTCATACTACTTCCTCTTTTCTTATCCTGTGTAATGTTCCAAAATTTTATGGAACATTAAAAACTTTTGTGTTTGTTTTAGGAGGAGAATAAATGGGTAAGAAAACCCATTGATAATAAAAATATGATTAAGGAGCCCTTATAATGTGAAAAGGTACCAATAAATAACTGGATTTCACACCCCATGTGTGAAAGGAGACAAATTTCAGTTGGATAAATCTAGAAGAGGCCAAGTTAACTGCACAGGTTGAGAAGATAAGGTTCATTTGGTGGGCCAGCACAGTTTGCATGAGAGGGAGACCATTCTAGAGAGGAAACCCTAAGGTGCGGGGTCCATGGAAAATCACCCTTCACTTGTTTAAAAGGAGAACGAAGCATCCATTCTCATTCATGCTATTGATTATCATTTTTCTTGTCTTCTCAGACAAGACCATTCTCTCGCTGTTTAGCTGAGATGCAGTGCTGCTAGCATTGGGTGTTCCCAGGCGAGAATCCCATCTCTTCCATGGAGTAACTCTTGAAAGAGCTTGTTCCTCATTTTCCCCATATTCTGGCTTGAGGCCAAAGCATTCTATTCAGCTCCAACGCAATCTCCATCGGTGGTTGAGTTGTGTTACTGGGTGTTGCAGGGGAGGGTTTCTCAACACTGCTTTCGGCATTGTATTTCAAAGGAGGGAGCCTCGATTCCTTTGGGAGATAAGTGAGGGAGTTTATAATATTCATTCCATCATCTTTGGCATCATGCCAATCATTTCCCATCAGCAGAAGAGCATCCCTCTTCCTTTACTATGCAGTTTCTAGAGATCATTTGCAGTGAGGGTTGCGGCATTTCAGTGGGTAGTGAGATCTTCAATGAAAGGATCAACCTTTCATTTGGAAGATTAATCAAAGGAGTTAAATTTTATATTGCATCATCTTCAGCAAGGCTCCTCCTATTTCTAGTTTCTATTGAGTTGTAGTAGCTGCCCAACAACTCCAGCATTTTGGTAAAAATGCCATTTTGTCTAGTTTTCATCCAATCCTTTTAGATGATTGTTGTATTGTATTTTCAGGGGTTGAGACCTTGCTCCCCCTTTCTTATTTGAGCTTACATTGCTATATCATTCATGTACATGTATTTACTGCTGCAGTACCTCCATAAACTGTGCATTCTTAGTTGAGAATAAACTATGCAAGCAATGTTTTTCTCCATTTCTATGCACATGTCTCATTGAGACTCTTTATTTGATTTAAGTAATAGATTTCTCAAGATTTTGTCTACATTTTCTGCTGCATATGTATTTTAAGGCTGATTTCATCTTCATGTGACATAGTTCCTTAGAAAAAACACTGTCATTTCCTTGGTTGAGCAAAGTGCTATTGCAGCTCTCTTCATTGGGCCCTTTTCTGAAGATAACAGGTGAAGGAGGATTGTCTCAAGCTCATAGAAGGATTTTTTTTTAGTCCACTTCAGGATTTCAGCTCCAGACGGACATATTTAAAGGATTTGAGACCAAGGATCAATTCCTGCTGCATCCATTTCTAGAAAATGCATTTTCCAGGCTTGGGTTGCTAGTCATTCCTACTAGGAAATTTCACATATCTATAGACAGAGCCTGCAAAGGGCTAGTAAGCCTTCGGATATCACCCTTATTTGGAAGGTAACATATCCGGTAAATTCCCCTGCAGTCCATCTCTATCACAGACTTGTGATATTTCTGAAAAAGGAATATTATAGTGGTATCAGAGCATCTTTCTTGGCTCAGCCTATGGCCTTCAAAGCCCAAGAGAGAGAACAGAAGATGAAGAGGATGAGATTTATCTCATCCATTTTTGAAAATAAGAAGAACCTCCCCAAGGAGGAAGACCCCTACATTTTCGATTCTTATCTAAAATAAATAAGGAGTTGAGCAGGAGAGAGACTCCATCTCTTGGAAGAAAGATGAAGAAAATACTCACAATTATTATTCCCAAATCTATTCAAGGCACACATGAATATTTTAGAAAGGTTAGGAGGGAGATTGATGGATAATCTCAAAGAGGGTTTGAAATTGAAGAAAGCCCTAGATTTGCACATGGTGAGGGTAAGCATGTAGCCACACACCATGGTGAACATTGTAGTCAAAGGCCTAGCATTCCTATGAGGGAGATGGAAGAAGGAGGAAACGTGACTAAGGAGGAAACCCTTAGTGATTTATTGAAGGAATATGAGTCTCACACTCATGGATTCAGAAATCAGCGCACTTTTTTTGAGTTTTGCAAGAGCAAGGTGAAGGGGAAGGAGCAGTAAGATAGATTTCATCTATCTACTTTTGGAAGTTCACCTTCATATTCAGCCAAAGATTAGGTGGAGGATCCAAACACCTTCCAACAGTAGCAGCACATTTCAAAAGAGGAAATCATCAAGGTTGTAGCACTGCATTTGAGAGGTAAGGCTCATGCATGGTGGAAACTTAAGTCCATTTCTTTTGAGAATGCTAAAGCTTCATCTTATATAAATTTCACTAAGTCATTGGTGAAAATATTTGATTAGAACATTCTTGAAACTCATGACATGGAGTTAAACCAAGGGACACAAAAAAAACCCTTGCATAGAAACGCAGAACCACCTCAAGAAACCATTGGAGGAGCTGAAAACTTGCATCAAGCCTTGTTGGAGGCCAAAATTTCATCCCACACCTTTGAGCAATAGAACAGAGAGCTCTCTTCTTCAAAGGTAGATCAGATTATTGGGATTTTGACCAAATTTATTACAGAGACATATGGCAACAACGTTGTCAAATCTATAGATCATCTAGTGCCTCATGCAAAGGAAGAAGGAGCTTTTGCTCCAAATAGAGGGATTCTTGTCTCTTTGCAAGAAGGTCCCCAGGATCTCATGCATGGAGATCAAGGCACACTTCATGATTCACATGTGCCATGGGAGATGAGGTGTAAAACCATGAATATTTAGGAAGAATATAGAGGAGAGACCCAGTACCATGTGATGATGAGGGCCCATCTCTATCCATTTTTGGAGGTCATTACACCTAGGAAGGTGATTGAGCTACATAGTGGAAGCATGGACAGGGTTTTTCATCCATGTATACAGTCATCTTCAAATGGGAATGTCTCATTGAGTGGGGACATAAAACCAAGGAGTCTACTGGTTCAGATGAGGAGGATAGATGCTTCAGACAGTGAGGCATCAATCACTGATTTCAGCAGTGTGGAGGCCTTAGGACAGCTTGTTGCAGCACTGGGGGTTTTAGGTAAAACCAAAGCAGAGGGTAACATCCCCTCACTATCATTCTTACCCGCCCTCCTTTCAGTATTGCACTGTGGCAGGGGAATCCATGGAGGGACAACAACCTTCCTACTTGTACATTTGGCATGGGAGTAGTATATGGACACCACTCTTTGGAGGAATGGGCACAATCACTTCTTTTCCTTGGGAGGAAGAGGAGAGATTCATCTATGATTTTCTCCCTTTGCATGAGTAGAAAACATGGTGAGGATATTGTTCATTTATATGATTTACATGTTGATTACCTAACCATGTATATGCAGGATGTTGCTCCAAGGAGGAGCGTGCTTTGTCAAAGGCTCCTTGGTCTACTTGGGGCCAAGAGCATAGTTGGTGGCCATCCCCTTGATGGACTTGGGGGAGATTTTTATTTTTGGGGGAATGTTCCTCATGTCTCATACAACATTCATTTCCTCCGAATATGTTGTGTAAACCGGCTCAAAAAGAGAAGAAAAGAGATATCAACGCCTTAGAAATAAGCCGCTTCGAGGGGGAAACCTCCAATACATTACATGAATGAAAAATTCTTGGATGATACAATTTACAAAACCTCCTTTCTATATATAGGAGTCCATGGGGCCATAATGTAATCCTAGTGTGCCACAATGTAATCCTAGCCGACCTAACAATAATAATTTAAGGGCACAATAATAACAAAATGGGGGTTACAAGGGTACAATAATAACAATAAGGGGGGATACACTAACATACTAAGGGGCTACACTATTAATATAGGGACTTAACATGCCCCTCTCCTTCAGCAAGTGTTGTCCTCAACGCTTGATTATTTCTTGATGCTTCTGTATAAAATTCTCATCCTCCCATGTGAAATATTCTACAGGAAAGTTCTTCCACTTGCTGAGATACTCTGAAATTGATCGTACTTGTTGATTTCTTGTTTCTATGACTGCTTCATAAATTCTTTCGATGTCATGTTGATCTTCCTGTTGTTTCATTAGATTCTGCACCAAAGTTGGGTTATCCTTTGAGAGTTGGAGGACTTGTTGTTGATGCTCGATGTGATATTCCACTAATTTATCATCCATATTTTCTATTATTTGATCCTTAAAACCATCCAAATTAGCCTCCATTTCTGCTTTTAAACCATCTATTTCATCTTCAATTGCTCTTCGTAAGATCGAAACTTGTTGCACTTGGTACCGTAATTTTGATATCTCATACTGCAACTCTTCCTCTTCATGCGTCATAGTATAGCTTTTTGAGGGATTAATGGGTATGGAATTATTTTTAGGAGGCATTTCAGAATTCAATACTGAAATATATGCTCAATAGGCCCTTGGAATCACTTCAAACTGATTTTTCAAACAAGATTTATGCAATTCGGGAAAAACAATACACACCTTTTACTTGCTTTTGAGGAGCTCGATATTGAAATTGTATTATCTCTGTGATTGCAGCTCTTCTATATCTGAAATTCAGCACTGAATTAGCCCTCTAAATTATCTTTTGAATTCCACAGGTCTGACCTGATTTGGATTCTCCAAGACAAAGTTGTGTCCAATCTCCCACAATGACCTAATTATGGACTGGTTCAATAGAGCGAACTTGTAAGACTTGCCACGTGTCACTGTTTTGTCCTTTGTCTCTGAAATTTATAGCCAAGAAACTACAGTCCGTGTAATTGCGACCAATTTTTACAGCACTCAAATCCACTTCCCAGAGAGAGAGTTATTTAACTTTTCCCACGATCACCTCATTGCGATGCAATTCAGGAGCCTGAAAAATCACTACCTTCCACAGATCATATCTCCAAAAATATTGCGAACCAAGCTCTGAAATTATTTGAAGAATTTCCTTAGGATTTCAGCTTCGCACCATACGAATTTCAGATTCTTAACCTTCTTAGAAAAAAAATTATAGCGCAAATTCCACGATGACCTTTTTAGGAGCCTGAACAAAGACCTAACTTCCACAGATCATATCTCCGGAAATATTGCGAACCAAGCTCTGAAATTTTTAGACAACCTTCCTCCAGATTTCAGCTTCGTACTCTAAAAATTTCAGCTTCTGAAGCTGCGTAGAAAAAAAGTTATAGCGAAAATTCCACGATGACCTGTTTGGAGCAGCGAAACCCTAGAATCCAAAGCTCTGATACCAAATGTTGTGTAACCAGCTCCAAAAAGAGAAGAAAAGAAATATCAACGCCTTAGAAATGAGCCACTTCGAGGGGGCAACCTCCAATACATTACATAAATGAACAATTCTTGGATGATACAATTTACAAAACCTCCTTTCTATATATAGGAGTCCATGGGGCCCTAATGTAATCCTAGCCGACCTAACAATAATAATTTAAGGGCACAATAATAGCAAAATGGGGGTTACAAGGGTACAATAATAAAAATAAGGGCTACACCCTAACACATACTAGAGGCTCACACTATTAATATAGGGACTTAACGAGAATACATGAGGAGAATGTAGCAGGAAACTGGTGGTTGAATAACCTCATCCTTTGTCATTCTCTCTTGCAGTTTGTGCCCAAACTGTGTTGGTTACATAAGAGGGATCAATGTCCCACTCACTTGATATATATGGAAGCCAGCATGAATTTTACTTTAGCTCTCTATGCTGCTATGGATCATACTATTGTTGGGAGCATGATTGGGAGAAAGGCACATGGGATAGTTGTGTCCTTTGGGGGAGAAGATCTCCATACTTTTCGCAGGGCATGCTCTAAGGGGAGCATGAGATATGATATGGCCACCATAGTTCAGCATTTATTCCTTCTTGAGGTGAACCATGGGAGTGATGGGGAGTCATATGATGGTGTTGATCTCCTTCCCATCACAAAGGAGAGACATTGGGCTAGCTTGATTCACAATGGAGGAGGGAAGATCCTTGCAGATCCAAAATTCATCTTGCCACTTGAGGGAAACATTTATGCGGCCCAAGAGCAACCTTCACTCTACACTTCTCATAAGTGGAGGGGTGAGCAGCGTGGGGTAGGCTATGATTCCTACCAATTTCATATTTTTAGCCCACCTTCTTTGTTGGAGCTCAAGGTGGAAGAAGATGTTCAACAGTTGCCTTATATAGAGGTAACTACATTCATATGGATGGTTGCTTGGGGTTGGAGGATTCACATTAGGGGAATGTTCTTCCTAATTTATTTTGACACCATGCCTCAAGGAGACCTCTAGATAGAACCTTATTTCCTTTTTGAGTACATTCCATATTCATGATGATAGCCACACTAGCTAGTTTACATGCCTAGGAGGAGTAGTATGGAGACTCTATGTTGATACAACATCACATTCTTCATGAGGAGTTCATCATAAGTAGATGCTACAGTTGGAGGGAGAGGACATCCAACAGTTCTATCCTTACAACTTTCTTGAGGGCAAGCAACATTTGGGAGGGGAGGACTGTAATGTTCCAAAATTTTATGGAACATTGAAAACTTTTGTGTTTGTTTTAGGAGGAGAATAAATGGGTAAGAAAACCCATTGATAATAAAAATATGAATAAGGATCCATTTTAATGTGAAAAGAGGCCAAAGCATTCCATTCAGCTCTAGCACAGTCTCCATTGGTGGTTGAGTTGTGTTGTTGGGTGTTGCAGGGGAGGGTTCCTCAACACCACTTTCGACATTGTATTTCAAAGGAGGAAATATCCATTCCTTTGGGAGATTAGTGAGGGAGTTTCTGAGCTTATTCCCATCATCATTGGCACCAGGAAAACAATTTTCCATCAATAGAAGATCATCCCTCTTCCTTGATTGCGCTTAGAGAGCATTTGGCAAAAGAGGTTAAACATTTCTGCATGGGTAGGAAAGGATCTTCACTTAAAAGGATCATAATTTCATTTTGTAAGATGAATAAGAAGAGTTACATCAGATATTGCATCATCTTCAGAAAGGCTCCTCCTATTTCTAGTTTCTATTAAGTTGCAGCAGCTGCCCAACAACTTCAGCATTTTGGTAAAATTGCCATTTTGTCTAGTTTCCAGCCAGTCCTCTTAAAGGATTGTTGTATTGTATTTTCAGGGGTCGAGACCTTGCTTCAACTTTCTTTATTTGAGCTTACATTGTTGTATCATTCATGTTCATGTATTTACTATTGCAGTGCCTCCATAGACTGCGCAGTCTTAGTTGGGAATAAACTATGTAAGCAGTGTTTTCTCCACTTCTATGCACATGTCTCATTGAGACTCTTTAATTGATTTGAGTAATAGATTCCTCAAGAGTTTTTCTACATTTTCTATTGCATATGTATTTAAAGGCTGATTACATCTTCATGTGACATGGTTCCCCTGAAATAACGTTGTCATTTCCTTGTTTGAGCAAAGTGTAGTTGCTGCCTCTTATTTGGGCACTTTCTGAAGATAATAGTAAGGAGGCTTGTCCTGCCCATAGAAGAATTTTTTTTTTTTAGTCCACTTCAGTGATTTCATTTGGGGACAAAGAGACATTTAAAGGATCGCAAACTAAATATCTCAAATCTTGCTACCCATTTTGGGGAATGCGCCTAAGCTAACTAGTTCCTAGTAGGAATACCTACATATCTCAGAGACAAGAGCCTCCAAAGGGCCCGCAAGCCTCCGGATCTCACCCTTCTTTAGAAAGTGACATATTCGATAAATTCCCTCACTCATCCTCTCGGCATGTACTTGTGATATTTTGGTGTTAATATTACATCCTGACAAGATTGTCAAAGTTTATGTGACCTAATCGTTTGTGCCATAACCATATTTCATCTTCTTTAGCTAGTAGACATGCTTTAGCTGCTTCATCCAGAACATATATGTCGTTTGGAGCTCGACTTGCTGTAGCCACAATTTTACCATACATTCCTTTCCTGATTTCACATTTTGTGGAGTTGAATAGCATTGTGTGTCCTTGATCACACATTTGTCCAACATTGAGAAGATTGTGATTCATGTTTTCGACCAATAGAACATTCTTGGCTATAACATCTTTACTTCCGAGAGTGACGGTACCTAATCCTATAACATTTGAAGATCCATCATTTCTAAAGGACACGGTTCCATCTTTCTTCTCTTTCAGAGATACAGATTTATTTCTATCTCCAGTCACATGCGTTGAGAAACTGCTATCAACATACCACACATCTTTGTTCTTTTGAGCCTTGAAAGCGAGAGCACAATTATCATTCTTCTTCTTCTTCCATGTTCGTTCGTTCTGTGGCTTCGAAGATTCTTTTGGAGGATTTTCAAGTCTGCAGTCTTTGGCTATGTGTCCAAAGTTTCGACATTTGTAATATTCAATATTATTTCTTAAATGTTCAAATCTATTGATGTTTCGTTGAGCCCTGGGAGGTTCATATTTGATAGATCTCCTGGAATTGTATTCGCTCCTAGGTACATGCAATATTCTAGTGTTTTAAGTGAAAAAAATTTTCCACATGAACAATAAAGAGTTATAAAAATATGTTTGAATTGGGATGGAAATTTTCATTGATAGTTCCTGCCTTACAAGGTTGTTCTTGTTAATCTTGTCTAGCAAGTCTACATGCATGTTGGGAGTCCTCATAGGTTCATTGCATTTTTGTTGTATAAGGTCCCGATTCTTCTTCTTTGTAATCTCTATGCTACCAGCTATTGTAAGATCATTGATTTTTGATGAGTTCTTCCAATGCCCTTGAGCTGTTGGCATAGTTTTGGATAGTTTTTCCTTTCTTCACTTCCTCACGCAGCGAGACTACTTCGGCTTCTAATTCTTCCCTTTCTTGGTTTATTTCTTCCAAATTCTTTTGAAGTGACTCTTCAATGCATTTTTGTTCTTCAACTTCAATTTTGAGACCTTGAACTTGTTCTTCAAGAGTTTTGGAACAGATCTTCTCTGCCTTGAGATCTTTTATAAGCTTGATTGCTTCCTCATAAAATTCGTCTATGGTCCATCCTTCTTCTTCATTGTTTGATACCTCTTGCTTATTGTGCTTGGCCATAAACAATACTCTCTCATTGGCTTCTTCTTCACTATCATTTTCTTCATCGAATGATGAGCTATCTTCTTTAGAGAGAAAGTTCCTTTTGGATCCTTGCTTGTTGAATTTCTTAAAGCCTTTCTTTCTTTTTGAGTTGCCATTACTTTTGTTTGGACATTTTGCTGCAAAATGCCCAACCTCATTATAGCTGAAACATATCAATGGAAGTTTACCTTTGAATTGTCCCTTACCAATTTGTAGTTTTCTCGTGAAGTAAGCATATTCTTCATCTGAAAGACCTTCTTCATCATCTCCCTTTTCTTCACACTTGCAGGTGCATGTCTTTTCAATTGAAGGTTGTTTATCCTTATTGGTTTTCTTAGACGCAACGAATGCAGTTTCTAGATGCGAGGTAACCTCTTCTTCATCAAGTATCATTTCATATGCTATGAGAACTCCATGTAATTCCTCTTTGTTGAGTTTGTCCAGATTTGCACTGTATTCTAAGACCGATACCTTTGGGTTGAATCTCCTTGGTAACGTTCTAAGAATCTTCCGTATAATAGTCTTCTCGTCAACTGGCTCTCCCAATCCTTCTAGAGTATTGGTTATTTCATCAACGTATTGAAAGTATGCAGCAATGTTGCAATCTTCTTTCATTCTGAGTTGCTCAAATTTTGCTCTATAGATTTGAAGCTTTGCTTCTTTAACATTTGAGTCACCTGCATATATATTCTCAAGCTTGTCCCATACATTTTTGGCAGTTTTACAACCCAACACCTTATGATAAGCAGATTCAATAAGTCCACTGATAATAATATTCTTTTCTTTTTCATCATTTACCAAGTTCTTCTTACCTTGTTCATTCGTAGTTGATGTAAATCCATTTTGAACAGTGTCCCATACTTCGTAACCTTGCGCCAAGAGATAGACCTCCATTCTTCCTTTCCAGAGTGAATAATTATTTTCATTGAATAGAGGTACACCATTCTTGGTATGTCCATGACCTCCTTCCAATCGTTAAACTGCTATTGAAGGAACTAAGCTTCATACCACCTCCTGTTGGAAACATCGAGAGGGGGGGGTGAATAATATTCTTTCAATTATAGAATTAGTTAATTTTCAATTATTACTGTTTATACAATGATAGAAACAAACAAGGGGAACACAATGCACACACATTTTTTAAGGTGGAAAACTCACAAACTCACTGGACAAAAACAACCTAATATTTTTCTAATAATTCTTTAATATTCAACTCCAATTGAAAATAAAGCTCCAACTTCCTAGAATCTAGAAAAGAATTCTTCTCCAGCTCCCACTGGATGGACGCTCCAATGCCTGAGATTCCTTAGTATTCAACTGAACGGATACCCCAACACCCAATGAGCTACAACTCACCGTAGCACCACCCTACCACCCTATACAAGAATAAAATAAGAATGGACTCCCGTACAAGGGAAAATGGTCCACTTTACAATGATATATAATGATGCAAAAGAAGAAGATATACTAGACCATAAACCCAACTTTGACACAACCACCTAATGATGATCCTAGACCTCCCAACACTACCTCTTCAACCCTTGGCAGATAGACACTAGTACAATTTTTTACAATAATTTATCTACAATGACTTAGTACAATGATACCTTCACAATGATTGTATGCAGTGCTGCCCATTTCAAGACTTCATATGATGAACTTCTTACTGCTGTTATGCAACTTGGTTTATGCTCTTTTCATGCTACCCTCTGCTGCACCTTTCTTTGCTTTGCTGTCGTAGAAATTCTGGTCCTTTGAAACCCTTAACAACACATGATCTATTTTTTTCTTGCCTTCTAGGAGCTTGATATTGAATCTAGTGTATCTCTGTCATTTCAGATCCTCAATATCTAATTTTCAGTCCTGTGGTATTCCTCTAAGTTTTCTTTCCAATGCCATATGTTTGACCCAATTTGGGCTCTTCAAGTGAGAGCTGTACCCAATCTCTCACAATGCCCTAATTATGGAATGTTTCAGCAGAGCGCAATTGTACGTCGTGCCACGTGTCACTATTTCTTCATTTGGCTCTGAAATTGATAGAGAAAATATTAAAGCCTGGGCACTATCCTCCACTTTTTACGAAATTAAATTCGATACTCAGAGAGAGATTTATGACAAATTAACCAAGGTCACTTCTTTGAGATGAAAATCAGGAGCCTGCAAAAACCCTGACTTCCACAGATCATATCTCCAAAAATGTTGTGGACCTTGATCTGAAATTCTTACAGCAGCTTCCTTATCATTTTTTCTTCTCCTCATAAAAATTTCAGCTTCTAAACCTTCGTAGTAAAAAATTTAGAGCGCAAATGCCACGATAACCTGTTTCAGATGGCCGAATCCCTTATCTAAGGAGGAAATGAAGATCACAATTTATATTAATGATTAAGTTGGTAGGGACTTCAACAAGTGAATGTGGGAGGGATTTTAGGAGCTTAAAAAATATTGATTATGACTTTTCAAACACCCATGCCCCAACCCCATGGGGTTTTAGCCCACTAACTAGGGGTACAAACTTCAAACATGAATATCTCTCAAACTATGAATAATTACATGGCATGCCATATATCAATGGAAACATCTCAACAAGTATAAACCATAAAAGAATTATTGACCCAGAATATATTAATTTGGTAGGTCAAAATTCCCATTCAATATTGGGTTAGCCCCTGGTGCTTCTTGGGTTGACATCAATGACAACCGCTGATCAACAAGAACTTCATAATTTGTCTCAATTAGTACGTGCTTATGTAGATGAATCCATTCATAAAGAAACATAAATTCAATAATTAATTAGATAAAATGACGAAAAAGTTTCTCAAATGGAGAAATTTTTCTTGAATGAAAAGAAAAACATTAAGCAAGAGCTACAACTAAGTATGACTACTCTTCACGAAGAGTTTGAGGGTCTTAAACTCAAACTCAAGAGCGATCTTAAAGAAAAATATCAATTGATTCATTAGTTACAACAGGGAATTGAGAAGTTCCAGGAAAATCCCGAAATCCATAAAGTCAATAAGAAAGTAGGAGAGTTGGAGACATTACTGTTAAAACAAAAAACAACTTTCTATCACAAGATAAACCAAATTCAAGAGCTCTTTAAACTACTGATCTATTAGTCACTTAGATATTTTATGTAAGGACTTATTACGATGATATTGATGATAAAATGTATAAGTATATATATTGGCAAGACACTACATAGGGTAGAGCAGTCGATCTACCTCGTCTTGAAGAACCAATCAAAGACATAGTATTTGTAGACTGGGACATCAAAATGAAAAGTGTTGAATTATCTATTATCAAAGCCAAGAATATATCTTCCATCATTTCTTAATACATAAAATATTCTCACAATCCAGCCTAATTCAGGTTTTTCCAAAAGACATTCTTTTAGATATCAAATTCCTAGGGAAATATTGGCAAGAAACATCAAGAATAAAATCCCTTGACATTCAAATCCTAACAAAATCAAATATGGAAAGTTACTGGTACTTTTTGATTAAACCTCATATCCAATGGCTAATGTTGAAGTGTCTCTTCAATGCAGCAGATCAACTTCTTCCATAATTAAAGGATGCAATATTCATGGGGCATATGCGACTGCAACCCATCTCCAACCTATGGTGAAAATGTGCTATCTCAAGGATCAGTTAGAGAATGAATCTGGGAAACAGTCATAAGACTGTTCCAACTCATGCAATTTATTTTCTTAGTTTTTGGTTATATAGTTTTAGAGTAATAGTTTTATATAATTCTTTCATAAGTCTTCTATTTTTGTAATATTAATTAGTATTTAAACCCCTTTCATGCATATAGAAAGGGGTCCATAATTTTAAGAAGGCTTCTTTTGGACATTAAACTATTGTTGGAACATAATTTATCTAATTGGAAATCTAAACCCTGAAGCTACATTTTTCATATCTAAAGCTATGATGTAGTGGGTACTATTATCTATGTATTAACTGTTTTATGTTTCTGATATTTATAGAAAAGTTATTTATGTCTACTTGTTTCATTCTAATAACAATTGAAGTGATATATTTTCTTATTAATAATGATATAATATATTGAACAATATGATAGTAGATGTCAAACTAAGAATTCTTTTATGTGATTTATGTTCTTCATCAACTAAATTGATTAAATTGATTTAGTTTCTTACATGCGCTTATATTCATTAACTATGCAATGATCTATATTTTTTCATGCTTGTGAAAGCTTTATCTATAATAATATAAAAGAGTATTATCCCTCGAAGTAGTTAGTTTTGGGTGCAATTTATGTTATTATTAGAAATAAATCACCCCGCTCGTGTTGATTATATTACTTTTTTTGTATTCATATAAACTCTCTTTATATGGGAAATTGATCCCTGTATCGCCAGTCGAACCCACCATTCAACGAAAAAGGGGTTTTTTTAAGCTCAAGAATGGGTGGAATCCCAAATGTTGAGGTAGCCACCTTTCAGCCTTCAATAGTACCATAAGGAATCATTTTTCAACTAAATGTATCAAATGTATGGGTATCTTGCTGCAAATTTTGAGTGAGTGTCCACACTTCTTCCTCATTCTTCCATTCCTCCATTGCTTCGATTATCCAATCTGGTTGGATAATAGAAATGGCACAAAGCAATGCTTCCACCTCCTAATCCATTCTTGAGAGTTCATCTGCAACAACACTTAGCTTCCATTTTTTGTAAATTATTTGAAAGGCATAACCCAAGATCTATGTGACCCATAGTATTTGTTCCAAAAATTATTTAAGACTATCATGATCATTTTTTAGCTTGAAGTGTCTTCTTATTAGGGAAGGTAGCCATTCATTTAGTGCATGTAGTATTGCCAACATTTCCTTCTCATAAAAAGATTTATGTAAACACTTTCCTTTTATTGGATGACTTTTAAAAGAAATGGGTCTTCCTTCTTGCATTAAAATAGCATCAATTCCATTTCCTAAGGCATCACATTCCACAATAACGATTTATTTTAAGTCTGGCGTAGCTAATATCGGTGCTAGGAACATTTCCTCTTTAATATGTTCAAAGGCCTTAGTTGCTTCAAGAGTTCATGAAAATGCATCTTACTTCAGTAATGTTGTTATTGTTGTTTCTATTCTCCCATAATTCTTAACAAATGTGTGATAATACACTGTTAATGTGAGAAATAATTGTAACTACTTTATGGTTGTGGGGACTTTCCATTCCTTAATTTCTTTAATTTTATTAGGGTCTATCTTAGCACCCTCCTAAGATACAATATGACCCAGATATTCCACCGCTTCTACTCCAAAAAAACATTTGGAGTTGTTGGAACAGGGTATCCTAAAGTTGCGAACTTTGTCCAATTTTGTATATTTTTTGTAATATTTAGTCTAACATAGGGGTTTTGGGATGGGAAAAAGCCCCTAATTTATTGTAAACAGGTCAAGGGTAGGCCAAGAGTCTGCAAACCATGGTTTTTGGACCATTGGACACTTAGGCTAAATTGATATAAATAGATGAACATTTTTGAGTCATAGGTAGAGAAGAATTAAGATTGATGTTAAGCACGAATTGTTAGATCTATGGTTGGGTTTTTGGGAAGGACTCCTATTGCCTTTGTTTGCAGAGCTCCTCTGTCTTGTTGTGTGCGGACCCTGCTAGCTATGTGCACAGGCGGTATTTTGGGATTGTAAGAAGATTCTAATATTAATTTATATGCGAAGTATTGTTCATATCTGATGTGATCTAGGTCTATTCTATATGATTTATGCAAACTTGGGTTGTATTATTAAGTTGTGAAAAATATATGTTTAATAGTTACGAAAGCATCGTTCTTTCTGTTATATGAATCTATGATCTGTTAATTGCTGTGATTATAGTTGCTGTGTTGATATATCTTGGACTTGCACTATCTCCCGGGGGCTTGCTTGCCCAAACTTATTGAGCATGTTCAATAAAGTGCAAATGCTATACAATATTGGTATTATGCATGTGGATGCGAAAGTAATTATTAGATCTAAGCTCTGTGATATAAGCCAATGACTAGATCTGTTAAATGTGAAGCTTGATAAGTTGGGAACACAGCTCTGCTTGACTTACCTACTCTCTCCCAAGGTGAAGAAACCTGGTTCCAACACCCTCTCATATTGCTTTGGGTGATAATTTGGCTTGGGCAAGCAGGTCACTACCGAAAGGGCCAGTAGTATAGGTGTTTGTTGGAAAACCTTAAACCTCCAAACCTGGGTCAGGACCCCTAGAGCCAACAAATGGTTCCGTTGCCAGGACCGGGAGCATTTTGAGAGAGATATCGAGTAATCCAAAGAATACATTGGAGACCTGAGAAGAAAGAGATCAACGAGTGGTTCGAAAAGAAAATTCAGGAATTTGCAGTAAGAGAGAATCGCAGTGCAAATATAACCATAGAGAAGTGGAAGAATAAGTACATTTTCACAAAAATCTATGAAATTTTCTTTGTGACATTTGCGATCAAGCTTTAGGAGTGGCTCACAACACTCGTAGAATTCCAAAAGTGTTGGAAGGGAGAACGGGTCACGCAGTGGACCCCAGAGTTGATTCAACAGTTAGAGAATACTGATAACACCATCACGCACACATTAGATCATTGGGTGGATAGTGTGATAGGAGGGTTTGTGACAAAATTTGCGATTGATCAATGTGTGTCCTAATCTGAGGCAGAACGAAGTTTCTTCAAGGGTTTTTAGGGCAAGTTTCTAAAAAATTTTCCATTACTGATTAAGATCTTATTGTGTGAAATGGGAATTTTGTGTAGTCATACAGAGTGAATGAGCTCCGATCAAAGTGATGGAATAACGCGCAGTGGTAAATACTACAGAACTAATCAAGAATGAGATCAATCTATCTACAGTCCAGTAAGAAATTCTGTTGCTTATAGCTCTCCATCTACACCACCATAGAACCCTCATAGGGGTAAGAAATCATCTCCACCACCATCGGAAGACGATATGGTCTCGCACATGAAGCTACCCACCTTCAAGGGCATAGGGGATGAAGATATGGATCGGTTCTGGTTCGTTGCAAGATCGGTATGGACTGTGCAGAATGTAGCCAACGATGCGGTGAAAATGGCACAATTATCCCTAGACTTTGAAGGGAGGGCCTTGGACTGGTATATGGGATACATTGACCCACATGCAAATGCCACGATCAAGGAGATTAAGAATTCCTTAAAGTAGCAGTTCTAGAAAACTAATTCCTACTCTCAGATAGTGAACGATCTGAAAGATTTCAAGCAAGGACCAACAGATTCTATATGAGAGGCTGACCAGTGGTTAAAGAAGGTAATTAGAGAAGGAGGATTTATGTATGATGACATAAATCACATGAAATAGTTCATTGCTATGTTTTTGCCACACCTACGCATACCAATGTGTCATCAAGCCATCGAGTCACAGGAGAAGGCCTTGGAGATTTCTATGAAGCTGGAGGCTGCACTAAGGGATGATACCCAGTTAGGAGTATAACAAATACAAGGCCATCTAGAATCAATGCACATGGAGATCCAAAACCTATGAAAGGAGCAAGGGACAGAGTCCAACCCTAAAATATGGTGCATACAATGTAGGGTGAATGGCCACACTAAAGATAATTGTCCTCTGTTAGCATACTACATGCAGGCCAGGGGACCCAGTCTATTTCGTCCTAGGGAAGCTAGAGGACCAAGTGGGCCAGTGCTTTTGTGCGATGATTTTCGCATTGCTGATATGCACCACTTCCCTTGCCTTGCCGCATATGTCCCAGAAATAAAGCAACAATGGTGCAGGTTATGCATATCTGTAGGCCATGATGAAAAAAATTGTCGGATGTATGATCTGATGATAGATTGAGGAGACCTATATAGGATATAATCAGACCTTTCTTCACCAAGATCTCCCTCCAGTTTGGGTGGCTCCCCATCTAGGGTTAGGGGCCGAGGTGGAAGTGTAGGTCAGGGGAGAGGATAACTGATTTGCTATAACTGTGGGGAAATCGGGCACTTTGAAAAATATTGCATGAAACCTGCGAGACAATCCTGTAGATACTGTAGATAGTTGGATCATGTGATTGAAGATTGCCCGATTCTGATAGCCAAGATGCAGGAGAAGGAACAGACACCTACGCAGAATGTACAAAGGGTCGAGGCAGAACCCTGAGATGAAGGACCAAGTGTTAATGTTATAATGCGTAGCGGCATGGCCACCAGAGGAGCTACGGAGAAAGCTAAGGCATAGCCTCTTATCCGAAAAGAAGACATCAAATAAGAAGTTTTGGAGTTACAGAAGGAAAGGGAAACCTTTCTCGCATCTCACTAAGATTTTGTTAAGGCTGAGGCAACTACTCCTCAAGCCCCTGTGAACCTCAAAATAGATGATGAAGTCAGACCATTCCTGCATGCATGTATGAAGCTACTATACAATCAAAGGGTCGTAAAAAACCTCCAGGCCTTGATAGATATCTATGCAGAAAAGATAACCCTAGCTATGGAAATTAAGGATGTACACAAACTATATAATCATAGGAGATGCACTGGTAGGGAGATGCGGTTGACCACGTAGATTGGTGATTATGAGATGGATCAGGTTATTCTAGAATTGGGATCAGATGTGAACATATTACCTAAACAGACTTGGCAGTGAATGGGATAACCTAAGTTGGAATGGTACATTATCCAGTTGCGTATTTCCAACCAGCAGAAGATCATCCCGTTAGGAAGACTGTCCAAGATCGTGGTAGATATCATAGGAGTTAAGGTCTGGAAAGAATTTGAAGTCATTCATATTGTAGAAGATGTGGACCCTTACCCAGCGGTCCTGAGATTGGACTGGGCCATCGATATGGGTAGTATTATCAATTTGAAGAAAAGAATCATGGTGTTTGAAAGTGACGGAACACAGGTGATCGTACCACTAGACCTTGTAGAAGGAGAAAGGTATTTAGAGCGAGTGTGTGAGGAAGAGGAGGTATATGACATCTATAATTTAAGTAAAAGGGATGAATACTGGATCAATCCTACGACTGATAGTGTGCTTTGCTGGGAAAAGGATAGTGAAGGCTCCTTAGACTCTGACAGAGAAATAGAAAACTGGAAAAAACGGCTACATGATGTCTCTGTGCTATGCTGCCTGTGACTCACAAGGCACTTCTGCTACATATCTTTAGAGGTAAGAGAACTACACTACTTCGATGGTTCTGGTAGTGTAAAATATTTTTTGCAAACATTCGAAGTTGAGGTTCCTAGAGAAAAAATGTTATGGGCCCTTAATCTAGCTATGTGTACAACACCTTCAAGATGGTGGGACACACATAAGGAGGCGTTCCAGGACTGGGAGGAATGTCAGGACATGATGATCCTACAATTCGAGCCTCTAGTTGAGATGCGCGTTAAGAAGTTCCTTGGCCCAGGTGACCCACATGTACACTTGTTCGCTTGGATGGAGAAGTGGTATGACCAAACAATGGAGGATTAGGTTCACTTGTTTATTCATGCATTGGGACCAATCCCCACTGCGTAGTACTTGGATGTGGAGCTACATCAATGCACCCGCCACTAGGAAACTTTGAAGGACAAATTCATAGGTACATTTGGACTGACAGGGGGCTCAAAGGCACTTGACGAGGCTCTGTAGGATATAGATAAATTCATATTTGGTGAATCCAGCTCCTCTGCATCATTTGGGGTACCGATGTGGGAAACACAAATGCAGGATATTGTCAACTATCACAATATAACTACAGAAGAGTGCGATGAGGATCCGTGCAACATCTCTATCCCAAAATCCGAGGGGGAGCGCGTGGTTGCAGGACCTCCATTATAGACTGTGGATGCGGCAAAGCCTCTGAAACTGCGGGAAGTCAACATTGGCATGACAAAGCAGCCTAAGTTGGCTAAAATTTGGGACTACTAGGATGATGACACTATAAGAAAGGCTGTTGAATTGCTCACAAAATATCAAGACTTATTCCCAACTAAGCTTTCAGAGCTCAAAGGGATCACAGGGGACCTAGGTTTTATGCACATCATGCTAAAACTGGATGCGTGCCTTGTAAAGCAGCGGCCTTATTGGATGAAACCTAAGTATAAACATGAGGTTATGGAAGAAATCGATAAAATTCTCACTGTAGGTATTATTGAATCAGTCGAGCAGTCAGATTGGGTAAGTCTGATGGTGGTTTAGGAAAATAAAACAAAGGGAGAAATATGTATCTGTGTGGACTTACACAAGTTAAATGATGCCTACCTACACGACCCATTTTCGACACCATTCTCCGATGAGATACTAGATAGCATAGGAGTCCAGGAAGTGCACTCATTCACTAACTAGTTATCAGGATACCATCATATCAGAATCACACTAGAAGATCGTAGTAGAACTACATTTTCCAGTGAATGGGGATCCTTCCAATATACAGTCATGCCATTTGAACTCATGAATGCCCCTATTATCTTCTCGTGGGTAGTTGTCGCAGTATTGAAGGAATTCATCCACAAATGTCTAGAGGTATACTTCGATTATTGGACTGTCTTCGGCTTAGTAAATATGCATGTTTCGAACCAATGTATGATGTTGGATGCCTGTTGGAAGCAACATAATTCCCTAAATATCAATAAATGTATCTTCTTAGTACCCTTCAGAATATTTCTCAAACATATAGTTTTCTAACAAGGGTTGATGGTGGATCCTGGAAACGTTGTAGTTATTATCAATCTAGTGGTGCCCACGGCTAAGAAACGGCTGTGTATGATCCTTGGACATACAGGCTACTATAGAAAATTCATTCAAGGATACGCACTGATCACAACACCTTTGGAAAAGTTGCTTAAGAAGGATGTTTCATTTTTTGGTATGAAGAGTGTCAGAAGAGCTTTGAGGTACTCAAGGAAAAGATGGTGTCTACACCTATTCTTATTTTCCCTGATTGGGATAAGGTGTTTCATGTTCATGACGATGCTTCAAGAATTTCCCTGGGAGCGGTCCTTACGTAGCCTGGAGTCGAAGATATTGATCACCCAATCACATTCGCTAGTCAAAAAATATCGAGTGTAGAGCGCAACTCTACCACCATAGAGCAGGAGGGATTGGAAATGGTCTATGCATTACAGAAGTATCGTCATTACCTATTAGGAGGGCACTTCTAAATTTTTACCGATCACTTGGCTTTGAAGTATCTAGTGAATAAGCCTGTGTTGGGGGGGGGGGGAGGGGAATTTGTCGATGGCTTCTGTTGTTCCAGGAGTACGGATTTGAATCATTGTCAAGCCATGGAGGTTAAATGTTGGGCCCGATCACTTGTCCTAAACTGAGACTAGCGAGGAACCAACTAACCTGGAGGAAGGCTTGTCAGACGTGCTCCTGCAAGGCATCAATGAAGACTTGCGGGAGAAAGAACGAGAATTCGAGATGTTAGAAGCCACCCTGCCCACTTTAGTTCATGCTTAGCATTTAACACGGTTGCATACCAGTAACGCCCTCCAAGCTGATATTGACAAACTTCGGCAGAAGAAGAAGGTCCTCGGTGACCGCTTGAAGCCTTGGGCTGCAGAGCCCCTGAAGCTTTCACAAGATGTTGATGTCACAGTTAAACAACTAAAATAAACTCTAGAGAGTGTCACTGCCGCGATGGAAGGTCTGATTTTGGAAAAATTGGTAGACATTACACAAAATGCTTCTACTTAGAGTGAAGGTGTGCTTCCCCCGTTAGCCAAGGCGATCAAATCATTGCAAGCACAGGTGGAGACCCCACCATCACAGTGACTCAGGATGAGTCACAACATTGTGTTGGGGGACTGTTCGAATAGGGCCTCCTAAAGCTGCAAATTTTGTTTGATTTTGTATATTTTTGTAATATTTAGTCTAACACAGGGGTTTTGGGGTGGTTCAAAGCCCCTAATGCATCGTAAACAGGTCAAGGGTAGACCAAGAGTTTGCAAACCACGGTTTGTAGACCATTGGATGTGTAGGCTAAATCGGTTTAAATAGATGAACCTTTTTTAGGCATAGGTAGAGAAGAATTGAGATTGATGTTAAGCACGAATTGTTAGATCTGTGGTTGGGTTTTTGGGATGGACTCCTACTGGCTGTGTGTGCGAAGCTCTTCTATCCTGTTGTGTGCGGACCTTGCTGGCTATGTGCACGGGCAGTATTTTGGGATTGTAAAAATATTGTAGTATTAATATATATGCGAAGTACTGTTGATATCTGATGTCATCTAGATCTATTCTGTATGATTTATGTGAACTTGGGTTGTATGATTAAGTTGCAAAAATATTTTTTTAATAGCTTCAAAAGTATCTTTATTTCTGTTATATAAATCTATGATCTATTAATTGATGCGAATATAATTTTTGTGTTGATATATTGGTATTACTCACATGGATGAAAAGGTAATTATTAGATCTGAGCTCTGTGATATAAGCCTATGACTAGATTTGTTAAATTTGAAGCTTGATAAGCTAGGAACACAACATTGCCTTACTTACCTACTCTCTCTCAGGGTGCAGAAACCTAGTTCCAGCACCATCCCATACTGCTTCGGGTGAGACTTTGGCCTGCGCAAGTAGGTCACTGCCAAAAGGGCCAGTAGTATAGGGGTTTGTTGGAAAACCTTAAACCTCTGAACCTGGGTCAGGACCCCTTAAGCTAACAGGATTTTTTGCATATAATTTTTTCTCCTCCAATATTTTGAGCACCATCTTATAATGTTGAACATGATCCTTCCATTACCTATTGTAGATTAGTATATCATCAAAAAATATTAACACAATTTTTATAAGAGTTTAAAAATGGAATTCATCAACCCTTGAAAGGTAGAAGGTGCATTGGTAAGGCCAAAAGGCATGCCCAAAAATTCATAATGACCATCACAATTTTGAAATGTTGTTTTCAAAATATTTCCAATCTTCATTCTAATTTGATGATATCTTGAACGAACATCCAACTTGGTAAAATAAATTTCTCCATGTAATTCACCAAATAATTCATCAATCACAGGAATGGGAAATTTATCTTTAATAGTGAGCTTATTGAGCTCCCTATAATAAAAAAACATGCACCATGATCCATCCTTCTTGTGCACCAATACTACTAAAGGAAAGAAAGAACTTTGACTAGGTTGAATTATACCAACCTCTAACATTTCTGTAATCATACGTTCAATTTCACGCTTTTCGACATAAGGATATTTTTTAGGCCAAATTTTTGGAGGAACACTTCCTCGAATCAAATGAATATCATGATCATGATCATGAATAGGTGGGAGTACTTTGGGAGTTTTAAATACCTTAGAATGATTGTCCAAGACTTTTTGGAGATGTGGAGAAATAGATGATTTGATGTTGGAACTTATAGTGAGCATAATTATGAAATTACACCTCGTTGTAATTTATTTAGAAGCTTTTTCATGGTATTAGAGCTTATCTTCTTTCCTAAACTCCCTGAAATACCCTGTAATTCAACTTCCTTTCCTTCTGTAAAAATTTTGAAGAAAAGTTCTTGAAAATTAAAAGCAACGATCCCCAAATATTGTAACCATTGTATTCCTAGAACAACATCGGGAACCTACCATTGGAATGGAAAGAATTGGACTATTCAATACATATTCCCCCACGTTTAGCTTGATATTATGGCATTTCCAGAGAAATTTATAGTCCCCCCATTTGAAACCATCACTTAACACTTTGATGCTGGGTATAGGAATAAATTCAATTACTTTGCTACCTTATAATGAATAAAATTATGGTACTACCTGAGTCAATCAACACTATTACAATTTTCTTCCTTATATGTCCTTCTATAATGAGATTTTGAGGAGTGGTAATTCCTACCAATGCATTACAATATATATTTGGACTCATTTCTTCTTTTTGTAGGGTTGGTTCCTTGTGTATATCCTCTAATTTTGAAGTTCCTTGTTCATTTTATTCCTCCTGATCTTCAAAATCTATGTAAAATAATTTCTTATTAACACACTCATGACCTTTAGTGTATTTTCTATCACAACTGTAGAAAATCCCTTTTGCTATTTTTTCTTCCAATTGTTGTGGTGTAAACCTTGTGGGTTGTGGAATTCTAGGAGTAGCAACACTTCCATATTTATAGATGTGAGTGGTAGGCTTCCTTGTCACCATAATTTTACTTTCAATTTCTCTTTCCAACCTGAATGCCTTCTCTAATGAATCAGGTTCCCAAATGCAGTGCTCATGTTGGATGTTATCCTTTAAAGTCCCTATCAAGACATAAATCATGTGTTCCTCACGAATATCAATTACCCTTATATTCAATTTTCGGAAGTCCTCAATGTGCTCCACCATTGAACCCTTTTGTTTGAGATTTATCAATTGGCTAAAGAAGGTGTTTCTCTTTGTATCCTCATAATGTGCTATCATTTCCTCCATAAAAATTGACCAAGTGACAAATTTTTTATGAGAGAAAAGCCATCGATACCATACAAATGTATTTTTTCTAAATGTAAAGTTCAAATGCGTACCTTTTGTGTGTTTTTCACATTATGGAGATCAAAATATTGCTCCATCTGTAGTATATGTTAGTGCATGGAGTCGCACCTTGACTGCAATTGGAGCAAGCCTTACACATCATAGTTCATTTCAAATTTAAGTGGTTTTGAGTGGCGGGATGGCTTCTCAAAGAGTTTTAAATGATTTTTTATTCTTTAATACTTTCATGCATTTGGTAAGTTGTTGCAAGTATAAATTTTGTGGGTAAATTGGCAGTATAGAGATTAGAATATAAAAAATGAAAGTAGATGGATAGCTGGTACTTACTCTAAGAAATATTCATATCCTAAATGATTCACACAACTATAATGATGGCTCTTTATGAAAACTATGTTTTATGTAAAGTAAACAACATTCACTAAGTACAGTATATGCATGAAGTATTTCACAAATCCTTTATGAAATTTTCACTAACATTTTCTACAACATATATATGATTTGGAGGAAGCTAGAAACTAGATAATTTACTATTAAATCATTTAACAGTTTCTTACTCACACCTCACTAGTTTCCACAACTCATAAATTAAAATAAATTAACAAAGAGAGAAACGAACCATACATAAGATAGTTCTTGAGTCACAAAATCCTCTAGCAAGAACTGAAAAAAGAATTTTCTTTATTATATTAATTCTTCAGGTAGACCAACATCCAACCATGAAAATTGTATTTACAAATGGTATATATAGAAAGAGAGGTAGCAACTCCACCTATTATAAAAATAAGGAAACACTACTCTTAACATTACATAGGTTTCATAGGACATTAAAACCATATCCCATCAAAATCTAACTGAAAAGATAGATGTAGATGAAATAAGATAAGAGAATTTGGGATGAACTGTTGAGTATGCTGACATGTTGCCCCTTTTTCTGTTGATTTTTCTCCTCCTGTATTTGGTTCTTAAATAAACATGTATCTTCATTAAATATGACCTCCAAAAACCTCATAACTACCTATCACAATCACCTATTATATCCATTTCATTATGTATCCTTATCTTTCCTAAACTAGCTCAGAAATTTTGCTCACACATGTGTAAAATCATTTAAAACGGGTGCTACTCGAAATTCCAGTAAAAACTTGTAACTGCGCAAAAATTGTAACGATATCGTAATTTTCGGTTGCACTCTGTTTATTTTTTAAAAAATGCATAGAAAACACTTGAAAAACCTGTGCAGAATTATACACTTTGAAATTTGAGTTGTTGTTCAAAATTGCACTTGATAAGTAAAAAGGTGTTTTATTAGGAAATATTTTTACCTTTCTTCCATGTGGGCTACAGCTTCAGCAAGCTTGTCCAAGTCTGATTTTTTGTCAAAAAGTGATATTGATCTTGTGGTTCTTGTGGCTACTTCTTTGACAGTGGCATTTTCCTCCTTTGAACCCTTTTGTATCTTTATTCTTTTTTAGGGTTCTGTTTGGTGCTCTAAAGGGGTTTTGTTTTTATCTTTCTTGTTGGACTCATTAGTCTTTAACCCTACATATTTTCCTTCTACATCAATGACCTCTGTCAACAAAATTGGATTGTGCAAAGCCTTCGACTTGAGCTTGAACATGTTGTTGCCTCTGGTATTTCTTTTCCGGGTACCAGCAACAGGTTTGGTTTCCTCTTTCTTTCTCTTACTACTAATTTTATACCCTGCATATTTGAGGACCTATTCATCACACTTTGTTGTTTGATAAGGCTTTCTGAATTTTCTGTTGAATGTCTGGTTTCCAAATTTTTGGTAGCGCTTCTACTTTAGATTTTTCTGCAGTTGCAGCCCTTCCTCTTTGAGCTCTAGTATAGACATTAAGAAAATAAGAAATCAGAGTTACCATCTTCATCGATTTAGGCTTACTGATTGACAAACTCTCTCATTGCTCGAACTTACTATCAACCTTGATTGAGGGAGTCTTTTATTTTCTGCTCTTCGCCTTATGGATATTATCCTTCTTATCCTTTCCCTTTTTTCTTTTTGTAGGCTGAGGGTGTTGTTGTGAAGCTCGATACAGTTGATATGGAGGTGTAGGTGCAGGATGGCCTCCCCTATAAAAAAAAGAAATGGTCCCATGTTTTATTTATTTTCCCTAGGTCTTCTTCAACTAACACTTGATGATCTAAAAATGGGTTGGATAAATTTTTATTCTTTTCAAGAACCTCCCACCCAAATAACCAAATTAATATATAGCTTATTCTTGACTTCTGTGGAAATGAATACTTGAAACATGTGTATGTTTTTTAACTGTTTAGGTGCTTTAAGAACATATTTTTTTTATATTAAACATGTACAACATCCATAAAGTGTAGCAAATAATCTTCAACACATAACAACAAATTTAATAAAGGATTTCACCCGAATATTGTGAGCTACATCTCCTTGAGCTCTTGTCAATTGACTTTGCTCATTGGGATTATGATCTATAAATTAATTTACAATTAAATAACTCAAATCCAATAGTTATTTGGACTGTAACATTCATATTGGAATACCATCATACCCTTTGAATGGCTGAAATATTTCTGAAGATGAACCTAGTGTCCCTTAGACTTGATTCCTTGAGTCATACCCTTAAGCTTCACAAAGCTTCTTTGTGGCACTAACTACCTCAAAATTTATTTTCTATCCTAGAAAAAATTTCCACAGTATCCAACACCTATCATACATCCAAATTAGGTTGCTTATTTTCTCAAAATGAGCTCTGGCTCCCTAATCTTGGCCTCCATCCACTGATGGCTCTAGGTTTCTCAGAACTTCCCTGTGGCTTATAGACGTCCAGAAGTTTTCAAATGGCTCTAAAAATTCCTTCATTGCATTCATAATGTCTAAAATAGTCATAATACACTAGTCACTTTCATAAATTGGCCTCTGGTTGCTCCGGTTACGCCTCTAACACCTAGTGGCACCCCTGGCTCTCAGCTCACTGAAGAATTATATGAACCATATCAACTTATAGAAGTCCTAAAAAGATTCTAAAAATCTCTCCAATGGATTTAGAAGGCTCAAAATATTCATAATAGACTACTGGTTTACTAATAATGGATACTGGATGCTCCAGTAAAATTGGCCTCTGACTACGCTGGTTACGCCTGTAATACCTGGTGGCACCCGCTGGCTCTGATTCATTAAAAAATTCTGTGAAGCATATTGGCTTTCAAGAGTCCTAAAAATAATCTGAAAATCCCTCCAATGGATTCAAAAGGCTCAAAATAGTCAGAATAGACTATTGGTTTGTTGAGAATGGTTATTGGCTGCTCTGGATAGGCACTACAAGGAAAAGAACCTCTAACAGAGGTTATAAAGGAGGTTTTTAGTGTTACAAAATTGGCCAAAATTGTCAAAAAAACATATCCTACCACATCCGTTTCTTGGAACGGATTTTTAAGTGGAGCCTTTAACGTAAATTCAATACAGCTAAAAAAAATAGGCGGGTAGAGGTTATGATGGATGTTTTTTCATAAGTGCGCTACTATGGATTTAATGCACCGGCGCGTACATTTACACAGTGCCTCGGGGTGGTTTAAGGATAATGCACTAGGTCGTTAAGGTATAAAATAGCACCGAGCGTAGTGTTGGTAATACAACGCATGGGGCTGTTCTAATTGTTCTTGGGATTTGATTAGTACCCATAGGTCGTATCAACACATCGGTGCATATACCTTTATGATGCATCAAAAGTGCCATATCACAAAAATGATTTATAATTGGTACTTCTATATTCACAGACAAGCATGATTGTACAAATTCACTTGTGCTTTATAGACATAAATGCCTCAAAGATGATCACACAAACACGCCCATATTTAACTGCACGTATTTGCGTGGTGCCCAGTAGATCATAAATGCATTTGCGTACATATACATCGTGCGAGAGTAGGCATCGGTGCATATAGACATCAGTGCGCATCGGTTTACAGTTGTTGACACGCACTGGTTTTCATTTTGTTTTTTTAGAAACATCGACCTGTGGAAGTCAACTTATTGTGATTGTTTTAAATTCATTATTCATCAAAAGTTAACACATCTTATAAAAATATTCATATTAATTACATTTTTATTAAAGCATTTGAATGTGCTATTTCAATTAATTTGCTATATCATATCAAAATTATTGTGGTTTTTTAAAATTCATTATTCATCAAAAGTCGACACATATATAGCTTATAACAATATTCAGATGAATTAAATTTTTATTAGTGAATTTGAGAACGAAAATGGAGAATGCAATAGAATAAATTATAACATATTTTATGACTATATATATAATATATATGAATAAGGTAGTCTTTATCATACAAAATGGGATATTTAATATTGGTATCCCTTTGTCTTTCAATTGGGACACTATTTCCATTACATTAAAAAAATGTCTGATTTCACAAATCCTTATGAAATCTTCACTAACATGTTCTACAAAATATATATGATTTGGAGGAAGCTAGAAAGTAGATAATTTACTATTAAATCCTTTAACAGTTTCTTACTCACACCTTACTAGTTGTCGCAACTCATAAATTAGAATAAATTAACAAAGAGAGAAACGAAGCATACATAAGATAGTTCTTGAGTCACAAAATCCCCCAGCAAGAACTGAAAAAATGATTTTCTTTATTATATTAATTCTTCAGGTAGACCAACATACAACCATGAAAATTGTATTTACAAATGGTATATATAGAAAGAGAGGCGACAACTCCACCTCTTATCTCTTAACATTAAATAGGTTTCATAGGACATTAAAACCATATCCCATCAAAATCTAACTGAAAATATAGATGTAGATGAAATAAGATAAGAGAGTTTGGGATGAACTGTTGAGTACGCTGACATGTTGCCCCATTTTCTGTTGATTTTTCTCCTCCTGTATTTGGTTCTTAAATAACCATGTATCTTCATTAAATATGACCTCCAAAACCCTCATAACTACCTATCACCATCACTTATTATATCCATTTCATTATGAATCCTTATCTTTCCTAAAATAGCTCAGAAATTTTGCTCACAGATGTTTAAAATTGTTTAAAACGGGCGCTACTGGAAATTCCAGTAAAAAGTTGTAACTACGCAAAAACTGTAATTCTTCCTTAATTTTCGATAGCACTATGTTTATTTTTTTTTAAATGCATTGAAAATACTTGAAAAACCTATGCAGAATGATACACTTTGAAATTTGAGTTGTTGTTCAAAATTTCACTTGATAAGTAAAAATTTGTTTTATTACGAAATCATTTTACCTTTCTTCCACGTGGGCTACAACTTCAGCAAGCTTGTCCAAGTCTAATTTTTTGTCAACAACTGATATTGCTCTTGTGGTTCTTGTCCTCCTTTGAACCCTTTTGGATCTTTATTCCCTTTTAGGGTTTTTTTTGGTGCTCTAAAGGGGTTTTGTCTTTAACTATCTTGTTGGACTCATTAGTATTTAACCCTTCATATTTTCCTTCTACATCAATGACCTCTGTCAACAAAATTGGATTGTGCAAAGCCTTCGACTTGAGATTCAAATTGTTGTTGTCTCTGGTATGTCTTTTTCTGGTACCAACAACAGGTTTGTTCTCCTCTTTCTTTCTCTTAATACTGATTTTATAACCTGCATATTTGAGGACCTATTTATCACACTTTGTGGTTTGATAAGGCTATCTAAATTTTCTATTGAATGTTTGGTTTCCCAATTTCTGGTAGCACTTGTGCTTTATATTTTTCTGCAGTTTCAGTCCTTCCTCTTCGAGCTCTAGTATAGAAATTATGAAAATAAGAAATCGGAGTTACCATCTTCATGGATTTAGGCTTACTGATTGACAAACTCCCTCATTGCTCGAACTTACTATCAACCTTGATTGAGGGAGTCTTTTATTTTCTGCTCTTCGCCTTATGGATATTATCCTTCTTATCCTTTCCCTTTATTTTTTTTGCAGGCTAAGGGTGTTGTTGTGAAGCTGGAGATAGTTGAGCTAGAGGTGTAGGTGCAGGTTGGCCTCCCTTATAAAACAATAAATGGTCCTATGTTTTATTTATTTTCCTTAGGTCTTCTTCAACTAACACTTGATGATCTTAAAATGGGTTGGAAAACTTGTTATTCTTTGCAAGAACCTCCCACCCAAATAACCAAATTAAGATATAGCTTATTCTTGACTTCTGTGGAAATGAATACTTAAAACATGTGTATGTTTTTTAACTATTTAACTGCTTTAAGAACATTTTTTTTTCTGATATTAAACATTTACAACATCCATAAGGTGCAGCAAATAATCTTCAACACATAACAACAAATTTAATAAAGGATTTCACTCAAATATCATGAGCTACGTCTCCTTGAGCTCTTGTCAATTGACTTCACTCATTGGGATTATGATGTATAAATTATTTTACAATTAAATAACTCAACTCCAATATTTATTTGGACTATACAATTCAGATTGGAATACCATCATACTCCTGGAATGGCTGAAATATTTCTAAAGATGAACCTAGGCTCCCTTAAACTTGATTCCTTGAGTCGTACCCTTAAGCTTCACTAAGCTTCTTTGTGGCACTAACTACCTCAAAATTCCTTTTCTATCCCGAAAACAATTTCTACAGTATCCAACACCTATCAGACATCCAAAATAGGTTGTTTTTTTGCTCAAAATGAGCTCTGGCTCTAAAATCTAGGCCTCCATCCACTAATGGCCCTAGGCTGCTCAAAAATTCCCTGTGGCTTATAGACCTTTATAATTCTTCAAATAGCTCTAAAAATTCCTTCATTGGATTCATAATGTCAAAAATAGTCATAATACACTATTCACTTTCATAAATTGGCCTATGGTTGCTCCGATTACACCTCCAACACCTAGTGGCACCCCTGGCTCTCGGCTCACAAAAAACTTATCTAAAACATATCTACTTACAGAAGTCCTCAAAATCTTCTGAAAATATCTCCAATGCATTTAGAAGGCTCAAAATAGTCATAATAGACTACTGGTTTACTGAGAATGGATACTGGATGCTGCAGTAAAATTCGCCTCTAGTTGCTGTGGTTACGCCTCCAACACTTGGTGGCACCCCCTGGCCCTATTTCACTAAAAAATTCTCTGAAACATATCAAATTTCATAAGTCCTAAAAATATTCTGCAAATCCCTCCAATGGATTCAAAAGGCTCAAAATAGTCACAATAGACTATTGGTTTGTTGAGAATGGATATTGGCTGCTCTGGATAGGCACTACAAGGAAAAGACCCTCTAGTAGAGGTTATAAAGGAGGTTTTTAGTGTTACAAAATTGGCCAAAATTTTCAAAAAAACATATCCTACCACATCCATTTCTTGGAACAGAGTTTTAGGTGAAGCTTTTAACAGAAATTCAATACAACTAAAAAAAATGGGCGGTCGCAGGTTATTACGGATGTTTTTTCAACAGTGCACTACTCTGGCTTTAAGGCACTGGTGCGTACATTTACACGGTACCCGGGGGCGATCTAAGGAGAATGCACTGGGTCGTTAAGGTATAAAACAACAATAGGCATAGTATTGGTAATACAACGCACGAGGCCATTCTAATTGGTCTTGGGATTTGATCAGTGCCCATAGGTCGTATCAACGCACCTGTGCGTATACTTTTATGATGCACCGGTGTGCCATATCACAGAAAGGCACCGAGATTTATAATTGGTATCGGTATTCATGTGGTGCACATGGATCATACAAATGCATTGGTGCTTATAGATATATAAACACCCCGGTATGCAGTATAACACAAACGCGCCGATATTTATAACTGGTATCGGTATTTGTGTGGTGCCCATAGATCATAAATGCATCGGTGCATATAGACACTGGTGCGTATAGACACTGGTGCGTATAGGCACCGGTGCGTATAGACACATAAACGCACTGGTTTACAGTTACTAACATGCACTGGTTTTCATTTTGTTTTTTTTTAGAAACATCGACTTGTGGCAGTCCAATTATTGTGATTGTTTTAAATTCATTATTCATCAAAAGTCGACACATCTTATAACAATATTCATATTAATTACATTTTTATTAATGCATTTGAATGTGCTATTTGGATTAATTTGTTATATCATATCAGAATTATTGTGGTTTTTTAAAATTCATTATTCATCAAAAGTCGACACATATATATCTTATAACAATATTCATATGAATTAAATTTTTATTAGTGCATTTGAGAACGACAATGGAGAACACAATAGAATAAATTAAAACATATTTTATGATTATATATATATATATATATATATATATATATATATAAGACAGTCTTTATCATACAAAATGGGACAATTATTCGTATCCCTTTGTCTTTCAATTGGGACACTATGTCCATTACATTAAAAAAAATGTCTGATTTCACAGACATATTTCAAAAAATAAAATGCCTTTCTTTGATATCCAAACATAGTGATCATCATTCTTCGCTTGAACTGTTGTCACTGCTAGAGCTACTTCCATGATTTGGGTTATTTTGATCAGGAATGTTTTGTTCATGGCATTGATTGTTTTCTTCTTCTTCACCTTCCATCTACAAACATAAAAATAAACTGAAATGAGTGTACATACATTGGTGAGAATAATGAAAATTGCAATATTAAATAATATACATCAATTTAAATCGAAAAGAAAAATGACGTACCATAGCAACAATTGACTCATAAACTATACACATTCTTTCAAAACCATGTACCATGCCATCTTTCAAAATTTCATCTGTTGGCGCAGTTCCATACTTTGTTTCCTGCAAGTTTTATATCCCATAACAAATCATATATTTAATATAAAAGATGTTTTTGTTCTATTAATTATAGACGGAGCTAATTAAAACAAGATCGATAGATGCTTACAAATTCCACAATTAAATTATGATATGCCAACATATACTCACAACCCATATTTAACCCAATTTCAATCAATTCGTCTGATGGTTCTTCTTTGTATGTTAGCACTTGTTTGAAGACATTCAATGATGATTTTTGTAAAACAACTTCAAAAATACAAAAATTAAATCTAGTTAATTTGTTATAAGGAGGTAACAATTACTCAGAAACTTAGAGATCAACCATTTTCTTCCTTGTCGTCCTACTTTATGTGCTGAATGGGTTCCATTTTCTTTTGTTTTCGGCAAGAAAATTCTTGAAAATTAATATTTAATGCTAAATTGTTTATTTATTGAACCTAATGATCAAAAAATTCAATGATTGCATATTACATTTGAAGCACGTTGTTGTTTTTGGAAAGAACATCTATACATTCGTTCCACTATATCCCTCAAACTTTTGTAAAAAAATTCCCCCCTTTCGTTAACTTCCAGTACCACTCCAGATGAGCTAAGGAGAAATTTATTTTCATTTTCATGTTCTATTTTTTTTCTTTTCTTAGAAAAACATTCCTTTTCTGAGTTGTTGGTACTTGTAGAACATTAAAAAAATGTGAATTAGTAGATTGTTTGATACATGCTATCTAATAATTTTAATTATATTATTAATGATAATTAAAAAAATAAACTCATATTGGATCAATAGTATTTTTTCATTCACCTGATTCATCCTTTTGCAATTTTTCCATTAAACGTTTACGCTCTTTTGGTCCTAGAACATAAATAATCATATCAAGCTTCGTCATTTTGTGGCTCTTCATGATACACAGTAAACAATACATATTAGTTAAACTTACATATAGTTCAAAACTAATATTTTTTATAAAGAATTTACAAAGAACTTGCCTTTTTTTATTTTCTTGATGTGTTAACAGTATTTTTGTTACTTGATCTCTTGTCAGAAATTTCTTTGTCAATCTAAAACTTGTACCATATCATTCATTTATATATCTATAAATAAATTCTCGACTTTTCAGGTAGAAAATAAATGTCAAGACACCCGTGCGCCTTTCATGAGGTCCACACCGCAGCCGGTGCATGGGGATATTAACAACACACCGCAAAACAATATAATACATCGTACGGTGCATTGCGTATTACAGAAACTCCACAAAAAATAGTGTAATAGACCTAATGGTCCCTGGTGTATTATAAACGCACCGCAAAAGCGGTGTAATACACCATATGGTGCTTGCCTAGTTAAATGGAGCACCGATGCCCTATTTCAGATTTGACACATGGATTTAAAAAAAAAAATCATTTTTTTTACTAAAGTAATTTTGTGGTGCACTGTATAATACAGTGCATCGATGCGGTAGCGTACGCAGGGTGCACCAATAAAGAAAAAACCATTTTTTTCAAAACTTCATGCAATGGCCGAATGGATTGCGATCCGACAATGCAAGTCGTCCCGTGGGTTGGAAGTCAATCTAAAATGAAAAACCCTAATTCTGAAATCATAGAAACAGGGAGAAGAAAGGGAGAAAACAAAAAAATAAAGGGTTTAGGGTAAAAATGGATAAAACTGTAGAAAAAAAGTAAAAAACTACAGGAAAAAAAGTTAAAAAAAAAAAAAATCAAACTTAATCACGAGATGGTTTCAAATTCTATGATACAGGGTTTGAATCACTAGAGGCTTTGTTTATGATTGTCTGAATACTTCTGTTCGAACGTATTTCACTACTCCACAGTGCCCTCCTACTCTCTTGCTCTAGGTCTGTCTCCTGCAAATATATGGCTAAACATTTTAGCAAAATTAGTGAAATAATGAAAACTGTTTAGTAATTAAAGAACTATTTTATGAAATTATATTTTCAAAAATATTCTTTCGCCCATTTTTCAAATTGCCGCTTTTTTTTCACTTAAAGAAAATAGAGTTGTGTTTTTTTTTTATTTGCGTTTATTCGTTGCTGTTGCAGAAGAGTTTTGACGCATCGGTGTGTCTTATTAATACGAGGCACCTATGCGTGTTAGGATGATAAGTGCACGAGACTGTATAAAGTTCTTTTTTTTGTATGTAATATCATAATAAAATAATGATAATTATAAAGTACATGAATTTATTTTCATTATTTTATAAAATTTATTATGTTACAAAAATTCGTATTATTCTAGATTTGTTATTTTACAATTATTTGCAAATTTGCAAATTTAATTATTTTAATAAAATCATTTCCCATTAATACAATTAAAATTTTCACATTAATAGAATTAAAATTTTACAAATATTTTACATACAATTACAATTAAAAGTACACTTACAATTAGAATTAAAATTACAGTTACAATTTTACATTAACTTCACATACATGAATTACTATTAGAATTAGAATTAGAATTTTAATTTTACATACAATTACATTTACAATTTTACATACAATTACATTTAGAATTACAATTACAATTTTACAATTTTTCATATATACAATTACAATCATTTCAGAGTAAATTAACTATTACAATTACAATTAAAATTTTACATTAATAAATATTTTACATACAATTACAGTTTAAATTACAATAGGTACAAATACAAATACAATTTTACAATTTTACATATAATTAAAATTTAAATTACAATTAAAACCACGACATAATATTTAATAAATATCATGGTCATTTAATATTAAATTAATTATTAAACATCATCACGATCATGATAACCATCGTAAAAACATCGTATTCGACTAATAAACACATTCAAACATCAAATTAGCATTATATATTAACATCATCACAACAAAAACATCAAATATACATCTCAATATGTCAAATAACTCATGCTATCACATATACACATCTATTTGCAAGCTAAACATTAAATGAACATATCTAACATGACCTAACAATATGCACCACATCATGATGATTACTAATATTTAGCAATAATAACCTAACATGGAATATAAAAATACATGAACTATATATATATATATATAATATATATATATATATATATATATATATATATATATATGACTGTCAAAAATAATAATAAATCGTAATATAAATGTCTGGATGAAGGGCAGTAGTATAACAACATCAATAGCAGTACAAGTGGATTCCTGCTCAGTAGGGAAAATTTTAAGGATGGGAAATTGTTTTGAAGTTTAAAACATGGGAGAATCTCACCAGTCCCTAATATGAAAACTATAAAATTTTTATTGATATTTTTAAAAAATTATTCAAATTTATAATGATTTTCTATATACTCTCTATATAATGTTGGTGAAATTTAATTTAAAATAATTTTATATGGTAAAATTTGGGCGAATCATTTTTATAAAAAATGGAAATTGGCGATTTTTTTTTTTTGGAAAAAACATGGAAAATTAGCCCACCTGCGAATATTAGCCCCTAAAATTTTCCATGCTGCTCAATAAAGCTGGGTGCACCCTCGACAGTGAATGGTCGAGCCTGCTCATGATCATGATCACTAGTACTGATGGATGCATCCGCTGGTGGTAGTACAACATCAATATGAGAAGTAGTAGTGGAGGCATGCTCAGTCAATAGTGCAGCCTCGGCGGCCGATGGTCCAGCCTGCTCATGATCATGACTAGTACTGATGGATGCAGCTGCAGGCTACTGACTGGACATGGCCGATGGTCTAGAGTCATCCCTATGATGATAGTCAGATGCTGCCAATGGAGCATCATGCTCGACAGGCGCACTGCGAGGTGAATGATCATGAGATGCATGTGAGTCGTTGCGCGCGGACTGTCCATCATGTGTTGTGGCTTGACTATGCCTATAGCTACAGACAATCCTCCTCAGTCCCGTAACAGCTATCATAGCTCCTACAACATGTCGCATCATGTTGTACATGTCACACGACATGCCTCTCCACATTTGTAACAACCTATCATCAGCCTGTATGTCTCTGTAATGAGCAGGCCTGATGCCCACATCAACAATCAATGAACATAGTTGGTTGGCCAACTCCATCCTATATCTCATCTCAGGTCAACCACTCCTAGAAAAATACGGCACCGGTGCACCATGAGCAGGAGCTTGTCTTTCTGCTGCACCAGCCTCATCCTCATCATGATCATCCTCGGCATCATCCATGTCCTGATCATCATCATCAGGATCCACACCAGGATCATGTGGTGGACCCACCATATACTCACCAGCAAAAGAGCCAGTGTCCACAAAATATATACTAGTACACAACAATAATTAGACAATTTCATTACATAATTTAATAAAAACAAGTTAAAGAAAATGTAAGAATAAATATAAATAAAATAGTAATACTACCTCTGTCATCTAGTAACTTATCATCTGTGAAGAGGATGTTGGGACACCCTTGCCAGCATAAGCCAGCATAAGAACATGGGACCATAATGAAGGGATGCAACCCGTTAACACTGGCTAGTAAGTCCAATCAATCATGTGAAATCCTTGTTGGAAATAAAGTGTCTCCCCTCTTGGGCATCATCTACTTGCACATGTGCATTCGGGCCTCAAACATCGGCTTACGAGGCTGTCGAACAAAACTAGGTATCATCTCTAGAAACCTCTCAAAAAATAAATAGAACAGCTCTGAAGCAAAAGGGAAGTTGACCCTCCCTTGTGCATGAGCACGACATCTATCTAAGGCCATTCAAAACTGCCGCAAAAAAATGGCTGACCACCTAACAAGTCATGGTTGTTGTACTAAAGAATCAACATAATATAAAAGTGAGCAAATAATGAGTTGTCTGCCAATGGTGTTGTGCGAAATGGTTGAAATGATAAGGGAGAGGCACTGCACATCCTATCTACCAAAAGAACCTATGCATAACTAACCTCCAGGTACCTGAAACTCTGAAGGAGACAATACATGTGCTCCAATGTATCTCTGTGAGTAAACTAACTGACTCCCTGCTACACAACCAGCTAGCACGTCTGGGAATGAGGGAAAATCAACCCCTCTCCTCGATATTCCTATAATAAAATAAATATCCTCCTTAGTGGGTGTGTGCCACTAGTCAGGACCAACCTCGAGAGCTTGTCGATGGGCATTCCACCCGCAGATAAGATATCTCGAAAACACACTATGCACCTTTAGGGAAGTAGCCTCCTCATAGAACTTGAGGAGGCCTACCTACCTAAGGATCCCCTAGGTATCTACAGTAATAGGATGAGGGTATACACCTCTCTCCCTCTCTCGGGCCTCCCATTGGTGAATCATGTCATACTGTTCAGCTTGTTGTTGTTGTTGTTCCTCCTCTTCTCTGTGAATCATTGCCATATTAGTTAATTTTTTTTTATTAAAACATACATGTATTTAAGAATATATATATATATATATATATATATATATATATATATATATATATATATATATATATATATATTTTGAAAAAAAACAAACAGACAAGTCAGTGTGCCATAAAAATATTCACACACTGGTCGCTATGCATCTTAATAATGTAGCACACCGGTCCCGATGCCCCTAATGAAATACAACACACCGGCCTCGGTGTAGCTGTCTATTGTTCAAGAACCATTAACTTTATCAAAGTTCAAAATAGTGGTGCACTGATTGAAATACAAGCCTCGACACCTATAGTCATGTCAGCACACCAACTTCATGACAATTACATAGACGACAGTGCGGTCTTTTACCCGGCTGCACTGTTCACCCTATCGGAATCCAGAATGCGGTGCACTGACATACACCAGGGAAGATAATTCCGTCAATGCACCGCACTATGATTCCTGTGGTCAACAGTGCACCTGGAAAAATGAGCACACTGCCTTTTATTTTATTTTTTTTATTTTAAAATTATTCTGGTCGCCTTTTGGTACCGCCCCAAAAACGGTGCAGATGCCATTAGCACCAGTGGCAGTGCAGCCTGTAAATTTTACAGGTAGCAGCCCTATCCGGTGCAAGCCGAACAGCTCTAGCACACCATGCGACAAATTTTATTTCTTTTTTAATGGTTATTTTTAAGGTTATTTCAATTTCTAATCCACTAAAAGGCTTCATTATGGAAAAACTAGAAAAATGCTTGTACATTTTGCCGTCAAGGAGGCATATTGGCTGTAAACTTTGCAAAAGAAAATTTTCACACCATTTTTCAAAATGCAAGCTGTAGATTGGTGGCCAAGGCAGAGTAGCAGTGCGTGCAATGGGTGAAATGAGAGCACCAATTTTAGGGCGGCTCAGACAAGGGGAAATGGCACCGGTGCTTGAGAGCTCTAGAGCACTGAGGAAAGTTAAAAACGAGGTTTTTTGGACGTAATTTTTTCTTTTATTTAACCCTATTCTGGTGCACGGGGTTTGATAGGCACACCGATACACTTACCTACAACTGCACCGGGCTTTGTCAAATTTGGAGTGTTGTTTATAATGAACTGGGGTGGTTCCTTAACACCGCATCGAGATGTTTTAGTTTTGGCGTGAAATTTTGATAATGCACCGGGGCAGAATATCCATAAAGAACTGGTGCAGAATAGTCGTAAAGCACTAGTTTTTTGGGCTTAGTTTTTTTTATATGTAATGTTATTCTGATGCGTGCGGTTTATAGGTGCAGCGATGCTCTTGGATAAGAACACACTGACATGTTTCTATTTTGGCACAGTGTTTTATGATGCACCGGCATGGAAGAGTGGTGAAGCACTGGTGTGTTACAGTAATAGGATGCCCCAGAGGTGTGTGTATGTCACGCAAGCTATCCAGTGTGCCAATGTTTTGTGCACACTGGTGCATTCTATGGTAGGGCATGCACCGGTAATTGAGAGCTCAGGAGCACTGGAAAACTGAAAAATCCAGGTTTTTTTGCAGTAATTTTTTTTTTTTAATTTAACCCTTTACTTGTGCACATGGTCTATAGGTGCACTAGTTCTATTTCTTACAAATGCACCGGTCGGCTTGTGTTTTGGCGTGCTGTATTATGATGCACCGGTGCGGTTTCTTTCTACCACACTGGGTGGTTTCAGTTTTGGTGCGGTGTTTTATAATGAACCGGTGCAGAAGAGTTGTGATGCACTGGTACTATAGAATAATAAGACACACCAAGTGGGTGTGTACAGAGTGCATGGTGTCCGATGTGCCAATCTTTTGGTCCGCACTGGTTTTTTCTTGGTTCTAGAGCACCAGGGCGACATGTAATGATAAGCGCACTGAGAGGAAAACATTCGCAAAACCCTCTTCCCAACAACCTCCTCTAATAACCTCCACTACAAATGGATGTATGGGGTATTTTTCTATGTGGTTCCTCAGAAAAATCCGCTAGAGGGTCTTTTCGTTGTAGTGAGGCCTCATTCTCCTGCTCGCATCTGATGGCCTTGGTGGCCCTTGGAACATCTATGAAGCACATAGGCCTTCATAAGTCCTCTAATAGCTCTAAAAACCTCACCATTAGTTCTATAATGTGTAAAACATCTAAAATTGACTATTGTATTATTGAGAAAGGCCTCTAGTTGCCCTGGCTAGGCCTCAAATTGCTACTGGTCCATGGTGGCCCTTATGGCCCCTAGAACTTCTCTGAAGGAAAATCGTGCTCATTGTTGGGTATGTGTTATATTCTTTCCACAACTAGCCCCACGCGCTGTATGCTGCGTCGGGCACAACAGGGGGTTCACAAGGGGGGAGGCAGCCCCCACTCTTGGGATCCGAGGTAGCGCCTCGGCGAAAATTGTTTTGGTGTGCGGACACACTCATAGGTGGACCCACCCATGTTTTGTGCATGATTTCGCGCATGGTTTTGGGGTAAGATGGTTTTCGGCCCCTGGTATTTTGTAGATCCGGCAAGGGAACTACGATTATGTTCTAATCCAGGGTTAATGGATTGGGGTTTATGTATGCTTCGGCATGTATATATATGTGTTGTAACACTACAAGGAATATAATGAAAAAAAAACTTGGTTGTCCCAATTTGGGATCCAGGGGAAAATATCTATGTTTATCTATTTTATGTTTTATCCTCTTGCTATTGTTTATTTTCTGTTATAAGATTTGTGTGTAGATAATTTCCATTCAGGGTTAAAACCTACATTCAGTTTCAGAGTTATTTCGGCTTCAAGGGGACGCCTTTTCTACTGAGGTTTTTTTGCTTGGGCCTGAGGTAGACCCTGTTCAGTGGGAGATCTAAAGAATCGATTCTTACTGTGAAAGAAGATGGCGAGCAGCGGAAAGATAGAGATCAAGAAATTTAATGGTCATAGTTTTGGGTTATGGAAGCTTAAGATGGAGGATCTGCTGGTGGATAAAGATCAGTGGTGTTGGCCACCTATAAAATTTGTTCTATCAAAGGTGGCCAAAATTTTTTTTGGAGCCTCCAAGAAATAGATTTTATTACCAAAATGTTATTTCTTGAAGCCTCTTTCAGACCTCATGCCTTTGTCTAAAAATCTTCATTGTTGTTTCCCTTCAGAACTCAGAAATTCTGCTGATTTCATGAGAAAGAATTGTTGTAAAATCCCATTTCTCCCCTTCCTCCACTCAGAAACTAACCTTCATTTTTACTCTCTTTTTTCCCATCATTTTCCTCTGATTTCCATTTTTCCTCACTTCCCCTTCATAAAAACCACCTTGCATAGTTTAAAACTCCTTTTTAAACTATATCGAAACCCCTAAAACCCTTTGAAAACCATTGAAACTCTATGAAAAAACCCATTTTTTTATTAAGGGTTTAAGCCCTTTGGGCCAAGTCTCAACCACTTCACCACCATGCGTCTTGATGCTGGAACCAAGAGCTAAACCTTTCGGCGATTATCGCATCGTAGAAAATCCAAAGCATGCAAGTCTGTTTCATTGTGTTAACAAAAGCCTCGATGCGATTAGCTCTCTGTTCATAACCCCCTATCATGTTGTTATCTCATATAACCCTTTGGGCCTGCAATCGGGCACCAAACCATTTTTAAAATCCATCTCCAATCCGTTATTTCTTTTATATATCAAAAAACCCATTTACCTAAAGTGTTGGTCTAAATGCGCCGAGTTATGTTTTTTAAATGAAGATGGGTTGATTGAAAGACTGCATCAAAATTTCCGATGCGATTAAGTCCTGTATGTATAAACCCCGCCCTCCGCTTTCCATTCCATATAACCTACGCCCGGGACCAGAGGTTAAAGTCCCAAGGTGCTTAATCGCATCGCAAGTTTCAAATGGGTTGATTGAAAGATCGAGCTCGATAGTTTCGATGCGATTGGCCCTTTATTGTGTATGCCCTGGGCCTATTATCATTCCATACATCTAGTGGCCCCGCAATCAGGCAGCAGCCACTTCATATATATATATTCCGCCCCGATCCACCAAAACTTTGTATTATTTGAAAATTTGGGTTTTTCGTATGTTTCAAAGATTTTCCGTCGGGGCACAGTTAAAGAAATATTTGTCTTCGATCTGGAGCCGATCGAACGGATCTCGCAGCATCGCAATTTTCATTTGGTGTGTTTTTTTGTTCCCCCGATTAGCCATCCCTCCGATTAATTCCCCACCGTTGATCTGATCCTCAGATCTATGGTTAACGGACAATCGTATTGGCCTCCCCGATCGCGCAATCGCATCGCCCTCCCCGATCACATAATTTCATCATTGTTTTCTATCGCACCCTTATTCTCTCCATGCTGATTGCGATCCTTCGATTGAATCTGGACCACCCACATTTTCAGATTGGATGGCCCAGATCTTTCCCGCATGCTTTCATCGCCTTTCGCCTTTCCACTTTATGTTTTTCGACTAATCCCCACTGTCGATCTTCACACGATCGACAAATCTGATTTATTATCTTCCTCCATTATCGTTTAATCATTTCTAATGAATCCCAACCATTCGATGATGCCATCCAACGAACCTGCTCTCTTCCTGTGCCTCTGAAGCAGTTTAAACCAAAACGAAGGATTTCTTAATTGGTTTCGTGTTTTTCAGGTTATCAATGGTTTTCCATTTTATTAAAAGGAAATTCGAAGGCTGGGAATGATGATTCCCACGCCTTGATGCATAAAAGAGAACCATTCGCTTGGCTCAAAAACTGCATCTCGTCGATGTTTCATGAGGCATTGATGCCATACGAGCCCTACACGGCCTGCACATCAACAAGACACAACAATGCATAAAAGAAACAAAGAGTATCAGTGTTTGAAGATTTCCTAACAAAGTTTGAAGGATTAAGGCACACATTCAGCAAAGCAAAGCCTAAATCCACGGATAAAGACGTCATAAAGATCGAAAGACACAGGATAAGCCTGATCAAACCTAAAACACATTTCTCAAGTAAATTAAAGGTGTTTTAGGAAGATATGAAAACAACTGTCGATCCGTGAAAGCTTTCACTGCACCAAGCAGAGGCTAATTGAACCCTCTCCAACTCCTAAAGGCACCAGCAGCCTCACAGAAATCAAAGAAGGCTTAGTCATTATCTGAAACAAGAGGTGTTTGCCTGAAGACAGCTGAACAATTAATACAAATCCAAGATCTTATCTCTAATTGTCGGAAAAACTATTTTAAAGATTAATAATAGCCCAGAAACAAATCATTTCGATCATTAGACCTCAGGGAGAAGCAATAGAGTTAATTCAACATGACACAGAGCCTCAAAAGTCAAAAAATGCTCCCACCGAGCTTAATACTAAGTGTAAATCAATTAATGCAGATAAACACCTATAAATTTCTTCATCGAGGCTCTCAAAGGCCACAAAGTCACCAATCTGTATTAATTGACCCAGGAGATCTTTTACCAGATCTCGCACCCTCCTTCTTCTATAAATACTTTTGTAGAAGATGAGAAAATGTTGGTCTCTAGACATCTGATTGCATGTAATAGTTTTCTGAAGCTACTGATGCCCTGTGTGCAACTTGAAGATACATAAGCTGATATGAGAAGTTTGAAGTTGTAGAGACCCATCGGGCTTGCTGATTGTAACTAGTTTGAACATCAAATACAAGCTGTTGATTTATGGGATCCTGATTTATGTCAATGGTGATGTGTTCCTCACTGTCAATTGTTATTTTCTTTAATGTTTTCACTATGTCCACTTTCTCTGATAAAGAGCAGCAAACATAGAGCTAGGATTTACTCTCAACAGTTCCCTACTCTTACTGAAAGCTTTATTTTCTATGTTTTCTTCATTCGAACGTTCCCTTTGAAGAGTATATTAAATCAGGTTGGTTTAAAAGCACTTGCCTGATCTAGATTTCTCTTTAAAATGAGTATTTTTTGTGTTTTTCTTTAGAGTATATTAAAGCAGGTTAGTTTAAAAGCACTTGCCTGATCTAGATTTCTCTTTGTGATTATCATATGTGTTTTCCTCTAGAATATGCTGAAAGCAGGATAGTTTAGAAGCACTTACTTGATCTTAAGTTGTTCGAATTGTTTTTAAATGTTTTCTAACTGAAAGTACTTCAATGCAAGCTAGTTTAAAAGCACTTACCTGATCTCAGAATACTTTTATGTTTTTCCTTAAGTACATGCCAAAGCAAGATAGTCTGAAAGTACTTACTTGATCTTAGGCTGTTCACTATTCTTCATTTGTTTTTCTCTCTATTTCCTATCTGTTTCATTCCATAAAATCAACTTAAGAGATCCTGTTGACATAAGTGACTTGCCCCATTGATCCTTCTTGAAACTTGTTGTTCAATTAAAATCCTCCTATGACTCCATAGCCCAATGGGTTAAAACTATCTTTTCCTTTTCTATCAGCCGAATCATTCCTTCACTTGCAGACATCTTCACCCTTTATTTTGAACTGCCCTCACCTTCATCATGTCTTTGTACAACCAAAAAAAAACAAACAAAACCCATGCTCTTCATAACTAGCCTAAAATCACATTTCAGGCTTTAAAGATCACATCTTTAAACTCATTCATAGAGAGATCCCTCTCTAGATTTAGGAGGGCTAGATCCTTGAATCCCAAAGTGGTTTTATGTTGTCTTATTTTTTGGTTTTTTTCAATGGCCAAAACATAGGAACCCCAACATAATGGCGACTCCACTGGGGAGTTTTTTGAGTTCATAGTCGCTTGGAAAGCTTTTTATAAACTCCTTATTTTCCCATACAACCACTAGAACTTAAAAAATCCAAAAATAGTTCACATTGATATTCAATAAACATGGTAGTGGACCATAACACCTCTTACCTCCAAAAGAGCTAAAAAATTCCACTTGGAGACTCCACAACCCTGCACACCTTAAGACTCCACTGGAAGGACCCGTAATCATTATAAAACCATTCAAACTCAGTAAGATGGATATAGGATTAATGTTCTCTTAGCAAAGGATCCGTTAAACCGCTCAAATATTGTCATATCTGGTTAACACTTTTCTTGTTTAGTTAGTTCTAAAAAACACAACATAGTGGCTTCTAGAAAGACTCGGACTAGAGCCTATCCTGACCCTGATCCACCTGAGATAGTTGATAACCCAGAAAGTATGCTTAGGAAGTCTCCTAGGATTAAATTATCGACTGTTTTTGGATCACTCTTAAGAGCTAATTCAGTTCCTAAAAATCTTTCAGCTCTACCACAATCACAAGCTGACTTAGTGAATCCCTTTAGAACTAAGTCTCTTGATGATTTAGATCAGTTAGATTCTGAGTATTCAATTTCATCTCTTGAAACAAGTGAAAATCCAAGTAGCAGAGAAGCAACACCTCCTGATTTACATTTCCTTCAAAACTTAGGTGTCTCTCATCCAAGATCAACTCAGCAATCTACTCCTGGTCCATCCACTTCTGCTCACCCTACATCCATTGTTCAAACCACTCCATTCCAGCCCACTTTCCTTCCTATTAATCCACCTCTTGTAAGTCCACCTCCACTACATATCATGGCAGCACGGTATGCTCCCTTAGTCCTTCCTGTACCATTAGTCAATCTTCCACAGGACTATCAGTCCAAAATTCCATTATATGATGCTAGCAATGCTACAACTGCATCAAAACATATGGATAACATGAATGACTACTTTGACCGAAATGAAATTGATGATGATTCTATCAAGATTAGATTATTTGCTCAAAGCTTAGGAGGGGAAGTTATAAAATGGTTTAAAGTCTTAACCCCTCATAGTATCAATGATCTCCAAGCCTTCCATCAGACATTATTAAACAAATGGGAAGTAAAGAAAAACCCTCTCCAAGTTCTTTCGGATTACAAGAACCTCCATAGAGACACAGGGGAAAGTGTACATGCTTATTGTACCAAATTTAATAGTGTATATAATTCACTTTCCCCAGATCTAAAACCTCCACAAGGCTCAGCTTTAAAAAAAATTCCTGAAGGTTTTGACCCTGAGATGGCCTATAAGCCGAGAGAGAGAGATCCTTCAACTCTTGAAGAAATGAAAAAGGTGCTCTTGTTGTAGAAGTAAACTCTATGGAGAAGAGCGCGAGAATTAAAAATGAAAAAAGAGTGTCCTTTAGAGAGGAATCTACACCCTCTAATTCCAACTAAAAAATGGAGAGAATGATGGAAGAAATGATGAAGAGAATGAGCATCCTTGAGAGAGAACAAGCCAGTCAAAACCAAACTGCTCCTCAAAACAAAAACCAGAACCAAAATCCGAATTTTAGAAGGAACCAACCTTCAAATGGACCTAGGGAAGATGATCAACAGATCACTCCTCCCTTTCATCAAAACTATATAAGTGAGGTTGAGGAAACATATGAGATAATAGAGGAAGATGATATCAACATGTTGGGGGTAGATAATGATGACTTTGAGATTCATTATGATAGAAAACAAGGTCTTCATACCCCTTATGATGACAACAGAGATGATGATGAAAGTTATTTTCAGGACATGGAAAACGTCATCATAGAGTCTAAAAAGGAATATGACCTTAGAAGCAAAACCAGTAAAAAAACTCCCAACACCAAAACCTCTGACAAATGTTCACAAACCAGCACTACAACCAAGCCTAAAATTGTCAAACAAAAGGATAAAACAGTGGCTATGAATTTTGAAAAAGGTAGAGAGAAAAGCACTCAAAACAATGAAAAACAGAGTGCGGACATTAGTAGTACTACCACTTCAGCTAGTACTAATGTTAAGACCATTTTGTCAAATATGAATAGAACAAATCAGCGAGCTGATGTTGCTGATAGACTGGAAGCTAGTAAGGCTGAGACAAGTTCTTCAAAGAACCAAATTCCTTTCAGCCTAGAATAGGAAATTTCAAAGATTAGAATCTCTATTCCCCTTACTGAGTTAGCTACCCAGCATGTATATAGGACCCAAATTTTGAATGCTTTAAATATTTAGGATAATAATGATACATTCAATCTTAATGATGACCAACCAGAGCTCATTTTTGGTCCTAATATTGAAGGTATATATCAAGAGGGACCTGCTCCTCCCTTTTATGTGAGTTTAAATGTTCATGAAAAATTTCTGCATAATGCTATGCATGACTCTGGAGCCTCGCACAACCTTATGCCAAGGGTAATAATGGAAAGGCTAGGATTAGAAATATCCATACCTTACAAGGATTTATATTCTTTTGATTCTAGCAGAGTGAAGTGCCTTGGCCTAATCAAAGACCTTTGTGTGAGTTTGACTCAAATCCCAGCCAAGTGCATGGTTATGGATGTTGTGGTGGCTGATGTGCCTCCTAAGTATGGCATGTTGTTGTCAAGATCATGGGGTGCCAAGATGCAAGGTACAATACATATGGATGGGGCATATGCGACTATACCTACCTGTAGCCACCTTAGAAGACTATACAGAGAGGCACACATGAGATTCATGGTTAGTAGCTTGGAAAAGCCTAAAAATTCCCCCATTTACTCTGTCCATACAGACCTGGATTCATTTATCCTTTACAATAATGAATCCACAAAGGAGTCAAAGCCAGAAGACAGCGACTCAGATAGCTAGTTAGAGGCCCCTAATCTAGAAATGATGGCAGTTCTAGATATAGAAGAAAATGAGAGAGAGACTGTTCAACAATGCGCTGAAATAACAGAATAGAGTGAACAAAGCCAAGATGGAAAACAACAGACTACACCTTGTGCTCAACTCCATGAAAATCCTGAGGAACGAGAACCAGCACAACATGTTGCGGATCTCATAATAGAACATAATGATGAACAAGGAAATAGGGATGAAAATGATGTTAACCATACAAAAAATCCCTTATGGTGCATGAAATTCGACGGGTCTTGCACTAAAAGGAGTGCAGGAGCTGGGGTATGGTTGGTCGACACTGAAAAAAATTACTTTGAAAGCCATGCTTTCAGGCTAGATTTCAAATGCACTAACAACATCGCAGAGTATGAGGCTCTCATCCTAGGATTGCATCTATTGAAATAACTAGGAGCCAAGAAGATAACTATTCAGAGAGACTCATAATTATTCATCAAACAACTAAATGGATAGTATGTCGTTAAACATCCTAGACTAAGGGTATACCGAAATAATTCCATATATTTCCTAAACACGTTTACAAAATATGAGCTCGTGTTTGTCCCAAGGAGTCAAAACATAATTGCAAATGGGCTAGCCTGCGCTGCTAGTTCATGTCAAGAATCACCTAGTGAAAAACAAATCATTATTCGAACAAAATATAGACCTGCAGTGCTAGATAATGAGAAATATTGGCAGGTCTTTGAGGGCGACAAGAAGATAGAGGATTTCCTGCTTGGCAGGAACAAGTTGGATTATCTGATTCAGATTCTAAATCCGATGAGAATTGCCTGAATGAAGAGTCCCCTGAGAAAGAAGAACCGTCTGGTTCCGTAAAAATCAACATGCTAACTAAAAAACTCGGAACTCATACTGAAGAGTACGAGGACACAGAAAATGAAGACATTGAGGTACTGCCATCAAAAGACAATAACATACCTAGGGGGCTAGCACCTTTAGAAGACCTATTTTATTTTAACAACGCAGCAAATAAACCCACTATAGAATACACAGAGTCCGATGTCGAGGAATGTAACATAGGCACCGAGGATCAGCCTAAAAAGATTAAATTAGCTAGGTCCTTGCCACTAGACATGAAAAAGAAATACATTGACTTATTTAAAGAGTTTTTCGATGTGTTTGACTGGATTTATGAGGACTTAAAAGCCTAGGATACAGAAATCATCTAGCACAAGATCCCGTTGAAACAAAACCAAAAACCCTTTAGGCAAAAATTGCGTCGAATTAATCCAATACAACTGCCTCTAGTAGAAAAGGAAATCAAGAAAATGTATGAGGCAGGAATCATAGTGCCTGTGAGGTTTTCATATTGGGTTTCTAACCTTGTAGCTGTGAGGAAAAAGACAGGAAAAATCAGATTGTGCATTGATTTCAGAAACCTTAACAGAGCCTCCCTAAAGGACAATTACCCTTTACCCAAAATGGAACACATCCTACAAAGGGTAGTTGGTTCAAAGAGGATTTCTCTGTTAAATGGTTTTTCAGGGTACAACCAAGTTTTAGTACTCTCAGAAGACCAACTCAAGACAACTTTCACCACTCCTTGGGGCACTTTCATGTATGTGAAAATTCCTTTTGGATTAATGAATGTTGGGGCCACTTTCCAAAGGGCCATGGGCATTGAATTTTCAGAGGAGATAGGGCACTTCATTGTAATTTACCTTGATGACATAACAGTTTATTCAAAATCTGATGAAGAACACCTTAAACATGTAAGAAAGGTCCTTGAAAAGTGAAAAAGGTTTGGATTATCTTTAAATCCCAAAAAGACAGTGTTTGGCCTACAAGAAGGTAAACTCCTTGGCCATATCATATCAGAAGAAGGGATTAAAATAGATCCAAAAAGAGTTGAGGGAATACTACAGATTAGCCAACCAATAAACATAAAATAATTACAGTCCTTTATTGGAAAGATTAACTTCTTGAGGAGGTTTATTCCCAACTTAGTGGAGCTACTTAGAAACATGACTAATATGCTAAAGAAAGAAGTAGGAGTGAAATGGAATGTAGAAGCCAAAAGATCCTTTGAATTGGTAAAATATGCACTCACCTAGGCACCTGTCCTAATCAGCCCTAACTTTTCGAAGGATTTCCTTATTTTTTCCTTTTCCTCAAAGCATACCGTGGTTGCAGTCCTGTTGCAAAAAAACCCAGAGGGACAGGAACAACCTATTGCTTTTTTTAGCAAGGCTTTAAGGGATGCACCCTCGAAATATAACATAATGGGAAAAAGGCCTATGCTTTGGTAAAGGCCTTGAAGGACTTCAGCGTGTATATTCTGCATTCCCACATCATTGCCTATGTGCCTAATATAGTGGTAAAAGACATCTTGTCACAAGACCCAGATGGAAAGAGGGTCAAATGGATTGCTGCAATATTAGAGTATGATTTGGAAATCAAACCCACAAAACTCATTAAAGGTGAGGGCTTAGCTCAATTAATGGTTGAATCAAATCTACAAGCCCTTGACATTAACATGGTAGATGCCCTCGATGAACAGGAAGAGTTACCTACCCCCACTGTGGAAGAGCAGTTTCAAAACTCACCTTGGTACATTGATATCTTGTATGTGCTTACAAATCTTAATGCTCGTCCTGATTTATCAAAAACAAAGGCAAGTTTTTTAAAGTTGAAAGCCAGGAACTATTTCATTTTAAATGAAGGTTTATATTGGAAAAATATTAATGTTTTATTGATTAAATGTTTGCCTGAAGCTGATGCAGAGAGGATCAAGCATGAATTCCATGAAGGAGAGTGTCAAGGTCATCTCTACTAGAAAACCATAGCCAATAAAATCCTCAAAGCTGGCTATTACTAGCCCACCCTCTTCCAAGATGTCCATAAAATAATAGTTTCTTGTCAAAAATGCCAAAATTTTTAGGGAAAAAGAAAAATCCTTCCCTTACCATTACAACCTATCACTGTTGAAGCTCCTTTTTAACACTGGGGCCTAGATTTCATAGGAGAAATCCATCTTGCTTCATTTGCCCAACACAAATGGATTCTCATAGCCACTGACTACTTCACAAAGTGGATAGAGGCCATCCCTTCTAGGAATTCCACAGACTCTGTCATTGTAAAATTTCTTGAAGACCATATCTTGTCTAGATTCGGCTGCCCTAGTAAGATTATTACTAATAATGCTGTTGATTTTGGTTCCAAAAAGATTATTGGTTTTTGTCACAGGTATCAGATTACACTCGGTCATTCTATTGCTTATTACCCTGAAGGTAATGGGTTAGCAGAATCATCAAATAAAAGTTTGGTGACCATCATCAAGAAATTTCTTGAAGAGAATAAAAAATCATGGCACAATAAGTTGGTGCATGCTTTTTGGGCAGACATATTGACCACAAAGAAGTCCATTGGAATTTCCCCTTACCAGCTCGTTTATGGAGCAGATGCAGTGTTTCCTACCAGCCTAGGTGTACCAGTGATAAAATTAGTCCAAGAAATACAGTCAGAAGAGGACAACATGATAAGGAGGATCAATCAGACAATACATCTCTAGCAGACAAGGGAAGAGGTCTACAACAGAGCTCAAAGGGTGCAAGAGAACATAAAGAAGTTGTTTGACAAGAGAACAAAGGCTTGTGATTTCAATATTGGATACAAGGTACTCAAGTGGGACTCTAGAAGAGAAGATAAGGGTAAACATGGAAAATTTGACAATTCGTGGCAAGGTCCTTACATGATTTAGTCCACCATCGGTCCAAATACCTTTTTTCTACAAGAGTTAGATGGCACAGATCTGTTTGGGGGTCCTGTCAATGTCAGGGTACTCAAGCATTACTACTGCTGAGTTCAACTTTAAAGCTTTCATTTCCATTGTAAATACCATTGCTTTGTTCAGTTCCACAAAAGAAAAAATGCAAAAACAATGAAAGAAAGAAAAGAGGGCAGATTGTAAAAAACAATAAAGGTACAACCCCATAACAAAAAGAGAAATAAATTCTGAAAGTGTGCAAGCCTAAATGCCACTCCTGAAAAACAGACTTCTGGTTAGTCAAACAGCCTAATCTTGACTAATTAGTTTTAAATTTTCTTCTGATAGGATAGTGAATTTGATTTTCCAAACTGTTTAATCTTGGCTTATCAGTAGATAGATTAGGATAGAAATTAAAGGTTCAAACAAGCTCAAAACCTGAACCTAAGTTTCCAAGCAAGAGATGACTCAAATCTGTTTTACATTCTGAGTCGAAAAAGATGTAAATCTGGTTCTAACATGCTCAAAATTTGAACTGGAGAACAAGGAAGAAACAACTCAAACAAGAGTCAAAACAGAGTTGTAAAAGGATGTAGGAAGTGCTTTCAACTTTCAGATCTTAAGCCTTCTATTTTGTTTTAAGTTTTCTGCAAAATAAATTTCTATGTGCAGCTTGTTTTTATGCCATAGATCACAACAACTCAAACAAATTAATCTTGACTTAACTGTTTTTAAATTTCTATCGTAGAATTTAGTGAATAAAATCTGTTGGATAGTTTAATCCCAACAGATGGTAGATTAGGTAGAGAAACATATGTACTCAACTATTTAATCTGAGTCCATGGAGAAATAAGGAGTAGAAATAGATTATATTTCCTATTTTCAAAAGAATAAAATGTTGTAAAAGATTTTTCCAATCCAAATGCACTCTAATGAAAAAAAATGCTAGATCAGTAGGATTGGGTAGGTAGAAAGCTGGTTGATGAAGTTCTATTGTGTTTTCCTGGTTGCTAATATGTTTTCAGAAAAAAAAAAAGAATATTTTCCTAGCAAAGAAAGAAGCCCAATGGATGAGGCACTGATCAACCTTCCCAAGAAATGCAGGTCTGAAGTTCTTGATGCCTTCAAGAAGGCACCATCCCCAAGTGGAGCCACTGTTGGCCACCTATAAAATTTGTTCTATAAAAGGTGGCCAAAACATTTTTTGGAGCCTTCAAGAAATAGTTTTTATTACCAAAATTTTATTTCTTGAATCCTCTTGCAGACTTCATGCCTTTGTCTAAAAATCTTCACTGTTGTTTCCCTTCAGAACTCAGAAATTCTGTTGATTTCATGAGAAAGAATTGCTGTAAAATCCCCTTTCTCCCCTTCCTCCACTCATAAACTAACCTTCATTTTTACTCTCTTTTTTCCAACTATTTTCCGCTGATTTCCATTTTTCCTCACTTCCCCTTCATAAAATCCACCTTGCATAGTTTAAAACTCCTTCTTAGACTATATCAAAACCCCCAAAACCCTTTGAAAACCATTGAAACTCTATGAAAAAACCCATTTTTTTATTAAGGGTTTAATCCCTTTCGACCAAGTCTTAACCACTTCACCACCATGTGCCTTGGTGCTGGAACAAAGAGCTAAACCTTTCGGCGCTTATCGCATTGGAGGAAATCCAAAGCACGAAAGTCTGTTTCATTGTGTTAACAAAATCCCCGATGCGATTAGCTCTCTGTTCATAACCCCCTATCATGTTGTTATCTCATATAACCATTTGGGCCCACAATTGGGCACTAAACCATTTTGAAAATCCATTTCCGATCCATTATTTATTTTATATATCAGAAAACCCATTTACGCAAAGTGTTGGTCTAAATGCGCCAAGTTATGTTTTTTAAATGAAGATGGGTTGATTGAAAGACCGCATCAAAATTTCTGATGCGATTAAGTCCCATATGTATAAACCCCACCCTCCACTTTCCATTCCATATAACCTACGCCCGGGACCAGAGGTTAAATTCCCAAGGCACGTAATCGCATCGCAAGTTTTGAATGGGTTGATTGAAAGATCAGGCCCGATAGTTTCGATGTGATTAGCCCTTTTATTTTATATGCCCCGGGCCTATTATCATTCCATACATCCAGTGGCCCTGCAATTGGGCGCCAGCCACTCCATATATATATATATATATATATATATATATATATATATATATATATATATATATATATATATATATATATATATATATATATATATATATATATATATTAAATACGTCCACCAAAACTTTGTATTATTTGAAAATTTGGGTTTTTCATATGTTTCAAAGATTTTCCGTCGGGGCACAGTTAAAGTAATATCTGCTGTCGATCTGGAGCCGATCGAATGGCCCGTGTAGTATCGCATTTTTCATTTGGTGCATTTGTTTGTTCCCCCGATTAGCCATCCCTCCGATTCATTCCCCACCATTGATCTGATCCTCATATCAACGGTTAACGCGCAATCACATCGCCCTCCCCGATCGCGCAATCGCATCGCCCTCTGCGATCGCATAATCGCATCGGCGTTTTCCATCACACCCTTATTCTCTCCCCACCGATTACGATTCTCCGATTGAATCTGGACTGCCCACATGTCCTGATTGGATGGCCCAGATCTTTCCTGCATGCTTTCATCGCCTTTCACCTTTTCACTTTATGTTTTTCAACTAATCCCCACCGTCGATCTTCGCGCGATCGACGGATCTGATTTATTCTCTTCCTCCATTCTCGTTTAATCATTTCTAATGAATCCCAACTATTGGATGATGCCATCCAATGTCCTTGCTCTCTTCCCATGCCTCTGAAGCAGTTTAAACCAAAACGCAGGATTTCTTAATTGGTTTCGTGTTTTGCAAGTTATCAATGGTTTTCCATTTTATTAAAAGGAAAGTCAAAGGCTGGGAATGATGATTCCCATGCCTTGATGCATCAAATAGAACCATTCGCTCAGCTCAAAAACTGCGTCTCGTCGATGTTTCATGAGGCATTGATGCCATATGATCCATGCGTGGCCTACACATCAACAAGACATAACAATGCATTAAAGAAACAAAGAGTATCAGTGTTTGAAGATTTCCTAACACAGTTTGAAGGATTAAGGCACACATTCAAAAAATCAAAGCCTAAATCCACAGATAAAGACGTCATAAAGACCGGAAGACACATGATAAGCCTGATCAGACCTAAAATACATTTCTCAATTAAATTAAAGGTGTTTTAGGAAGAGACGAAAATAATTGTCGATCCGAGAAAGCTTCCACCGCCCCAAGCAGAGGCTAATCGAACCCTCTCCATCTCCTAAAGGCACCTGCAGCCTCACAAAAATCAAAGAATTCTTAGTCATTATCTTAAACAAGAGGTGTTCTCTCAAAGACAGCTAAACAATTAATACAAATCAAATATCTTATCTCTAATTGTCAGCAAAACTATTTTAAAGATTAAGAATAGCCTAGAAACAAATATTTTCAATGATTAGACCTCGGGGAGCAGCAACAGAGTTACTTGAACATGACACAGAGCCTCAAAAGTCAACAAAGGCTCCCACCGAGCTTAATACTAAGTGTAAATCAATTAATGTAGATAAACACCTGTAAATTTCTTCATCGAGGCTCTCAAAGGCCACGAAGTCATCAATCTGTATTAATTGACCCAGGAGATCTTTTACCAGATCCCGCCTCGTCCTTCTTCTATAAATACTTCTGTAGAAGATGATAAAATGTTGGTCTCTGGACATCTAATTGCATGTAATAGTTTTCTGAAGCTACTGATGCCATGTGTGCAACTTGAAGATACATAAGCTGATATGAGAAGTTTGAAGTTGTAGAGACCCACCGGGCTTGCTAATTGTAACTGGTTTGAACATCAAATACAAGTTGCTGATTTATGGGATCCTAATTTATTTCAATGGTGATGTGTTCCTCACTGTCAATTGTTATTTTCTTTAATGTTTTCACTCTTTCCACTTTCTCTGATAAAGAGTAGCAAACATAGAGCTAGGATTTACTCTCAACAGTACCCTACTCTTATTGAAAGCTTTATTTTCTATGTTTTCTTCATTTGCATGTTCCCTTTGAAGAGTATATTAAAGAAGGTTGGTTTAAAATCACTTCCCTGATCTATATTGCTCTTTAAAATCAGTATTTTCTGTGTTTTCCTTTAGAGTATATTAAAGCAGGTTGGTTTAAAAGCACTTGCCTGATCTAGATTTCTCTTTGTGATTATCATATGTGTTTCTCTAGAATATGCTGAAAGCAGGATATTTTAGAAGCACTTACCTGATATTAAGCTGTTCGAACTATTTTTAAATGTTTTCTAACTGTAAGTACTTCAATGCAGGCTAGTTTAAAAGCACTTACCTTATCTCATAATACTTTTATGTTTTTCCTTAAGTACATGCTGAAGCAAGATAGTTTGAAAGTACTTACTTGATCTTAGGTTGTTCACTGTTCTTCATTTGTTTTTCTCTCTATTTCCTATCTGTTTCATTCCATAAAATCAACTTAAGATATCCTGTTGACATAGGTGACCTGCCCCATTGATCCTTCTTGAAACTTGTTGTTCAATTAAAATCCTCCTATGACCCCATAGCCCAATGGGTTAAAACTATCTTTGCCTTTTCTATCAGGTGAATAATTCCTTCACTTGTAGACATCTTCACCCTTTATTTTGAACTTCCCTCACCTTAATCATGTCTTTTTCCAACCAAAAAAAAACAAACAAAACCCATGCTCTTGATAACTAGCCTAAAATCACATTTCAGGCTTTAAAGATCACATTTTTAAACTCATTCATAGAGGGATCCCTCTTTGGATTTAGGAGGGCTAGATCCTTGAATCCCAAAGTGGTTTGATGTTGTATTATCTTTTGGTTTTTGTCAATGGCCAAAACATAGGAACCCCAACAAGTGGATCGCAGTAGATCCGGGTACTCAACCAACAACAATGTCAGATGAAGACTGGAAGAAACTGGATCGTAAGGCTAAGAGCACAATATGGTTGTGTCTTAGATTTAATATTTTTGAATGTATCTGGGGAAGCTACAGTGACGAATTTGTGGGAAAAACTTGGGAATTTTTACCAATCTATGTCTCTGGTGAATAAGTTGTTCCTGCCGAAAAAGTTGTATAACCTAAGGATGAAGGATGGAGACTCGGTGATAGAGCATCTGAACGCCTTCAATACTGTGCTAAGTCAGTTTTCATCTATTGATATTAAAATATCAGATGAAGATAAGTGCATCAGTTTGTTTTGTTCTCTACCAGATTCGTGGGACAGTCTGGTTATTGCAATAGGTAGAAATACAACTACCTTGAATTTTGATGACATTGTCTCAGCCTTGTTGTCGGAGGAAATGAGACGGAGAAATATGGAGGGCCAGAATGGAGATTCCTTATATGTACGAGGAAGGTCCCAAAACAGAAACAAGAATAAGGTTTCGAGTGGGAGATCCAAATCTAGAGGGAGATCTAAATCTCCTAGAATGTTTGTAAAGGTATGCTGGAAATGTGGAAAGGAAGGGCACTACAAAAAGGACTGCAGATCTAAAGCTCCTAAGAAAGGAAAGGGATTTGATGATGCTCCTTCAGCAGAGGCAAAAACCACCTCAGATGAAGGTGGAGATGTGTATTTGGCTTCTTCTTCAAATACACATGTAGATCATGAGTCATGGTTTATTGAATCAGGTGCATCCTTTCACTTCACTCCCCATCAGGAGTGGTTCTGCGAGTATGAGAAATATAATGGTGGTGATGTCTTGCTAGGGGATGATAGTAAGGCTAGAATCATCAGACGTGGAAATTTCAACCTGAAGCTGCAAGGTGGAAGGATTAGAACACTTCCTAGTGTTCTGCATATTCCTGCATTGGCCAGAAATCTGATTTCTGTAAGCAAGATGGATGATGCAGGTGTAAAAACAGTGTTCAAGAAAGATGCCTGCAAGATGGTTCGGGGAGAATTAGTATTAATGCGGGGAGTTCAGACTGGAACTCTATACAAGCTACAAGGTAGCACTTTTATTGATGGGTGTAACAGTTCTATGGTTCCTGAAAGTGGAGCGGAAAGCCTAGTTGTCTCTAGAGAAAAGACCATGCTATGGAATCAAAGGCTTGGACATATTGGAGAGACGGGCCTTCAGATACTGCATAGAAATGGTATGGTAGAAGGTATGTCTAATTGCTCTCTAGATTTCAATTTCTATGAACATTGTGTATATGGGAAGAAGAATCGGGTGAGTTTTCCTTTTGGTGCTAAGAGGGCGAACAAGATATTAGAACTTGTGCACACTGATGTGTTTGGACCTGTGTCAGTTCCATCACTGGGAAAGTCTGTGTACTTTGTTTCATTCATAGATGACTTCTCAAGGAATACATGGATATATTTCTTGATGAAGAAATCTAAATTCTTTGACAGATTTAAAGAATTTAAGGCTCTAGTGGAAAACCAAACAGAGAAGAAGATAAAGGTGCCGAGGACAGATAATGGTGGGGAGTTCTGCGAGAATGAATTTGAAGCGTTCTGTAAGAAGTGTGGTATAGAATAGCAGAAGACTACTACATACACACTTCAGCAAAATGGAGTTGCAGAAAGAAAGAACAGAACGATGATGGAAAAGGCAAGAAGCATGCTTAGTGGTACTGGGTTAGTACAAGAATTATGGGCAGAGGCAGTGGAGACTGCATGTTACTTATTTAACAGATCACCTTCATCACTGTTGGAGGATAAGACTCCACATGAGGTATGGACTGGTAAGAAACAATCTCTTTCACATCTAAGGGTATTTGTATTTGATGCATATGTACATGTTCCAAAGGAGAAAAGGACCAAGTTGGATAATAAATCTGAAAGGTGCATCTTTATTGGGTATAAGGATGGTTTAAAATGTTACAAGCTTTGGAACCCGGAAACAAGGAAGGTTGTGTACAGCCAAGATGTGGTGTTTAGAGAGGTGAAATATGTTGTTAAACATGAAATCATACCAAAGGAACTTGAGAAGATAGAGTTTGAGCTAAAGTAGGATGAATCAGACTCTACAGCAGAAGAAGATTCAGAAGAGGAAGAGCCACAAACTCCAGCTTTGAGAAGACCAGTTCTGGAAAGAAGGCAACCAGAAAGGTATAGTCCATCTGCTTTCTATTAAGATTTTTCCTTAAATATAATTCGTGATGATCCCAAAACTGTCAGGGAGGCAGTAGATTCCGAGGATGGAAAACTTGTTGAAAATGCAGCAAGATGATGGAGCTTAGTGAAATGAAGTCGCCTTCACTAAGTGGGCCCGCAGGAAAATTTTGGCGCAAAGTCTATTTTTAGACTATGTCTATTTTTAGACATATGGAGCATGGTCTAGGGGTTGCAGTATGTTATTCTTGGAGTATTGGTCATGTTGGTAAAAAATATATGGACCTCTATTTTTGGAACTATAGGTCGAAGTCTATTTTTAGACTGCCTATCCTAAAAATAGGGAAGTCAAATATTATTTACCCTTAGTAATATTTGGACTCTAAACTTCAGTTTACTCTCTTGGAGCACTTTAGTTCGAGCTACAGAAGTGGCTCATGCATCTGACAGAGGAATTACGCTATTCCTAAGGGTTTGGTGAGCTCATGCATAGTTGACTTCAGTTAGGACTTCAGTGGCAGAAGTTTGGTGGAGTTGATGAGACAGTTGGTGGAGTTGTGTTCGGTTTAACTTAGTTGAACTAGTTGAGATTAGTTTAACTAGCTAATCAACTAGTAATGAGTGGAGTGAATTAAGTATTATTTAACTCATTAATTAGTAACTCATTATTCAACTCAAGAACACATCAGTTCACTACAGTGCATGGACAGTTCAGTGGAGACCAGTGGAAGAGGTAGATGAAAGGGTGAGTACAGCTATCAGTTGTGACATCAGTTGTGCATGAGATTTGCACCACACTTGGAGGAAATTTCCCATGATGATTGCGCTGTCAAGCCAAGGAGATTCGAATCTTGGATCTCTATTTAGACAGGCCATGATTGCGCAATAGAGGCAGGAAATTAGTGGATGTGTTTTGAACCCGTGACTTGTTCAAAACCAAGCTAGTTTGTGTCTAACTTCATGAGATAGTAATGAGTACTTGTGAGGAGTAGTGTACTGAGTTTGTCACATGTTTTCTCCATTATAATATAAACAATAGCTGCGGGGTTTTCAGCTATAAGCTTTCCCCATACATACTGTGTTAATGTGTATGATGATTTGATGTGTTATCGCTTGCTTTATTTCCGCATGTGTGATGATCTGAGTGGAAGAGATTATGTGTTGCATATGAATTCGAATTGATATGTGATCAGGATAGTCTCGGTGGATAATTACTCATTATTCAGAAAATTTCTACATGGTATCGGAGCTATTGAAGCAGAGATTGATCATCACAGTGATTACAAACTTATTTCGGTAGACAGAGTCTGCATGCGGGCCAGGTAGCCTCTGGATCCATCCTTTCCTTTGAAAGGTGATATATCCAGTAAATTCCCCTGTAGTCGATCTCTGTGCTAGAAATAATTTGTTCTCACAGATCAAGGACGGTTGAGCTTTGAGTTGGAATTTGAATTTTGCAGCAGTTTTGTTTTCTTGGTGTCGGAGTTGAAAATTTCTTTCAACGGTTTGCGACTCGAATATGCTCTTGAAGGCAGTTCAAATTATGTTGCATGGAAAGATTGCATGGAGGCAGTATTAGAAGATAATGGAATGAATGATTTTGTAGATACGGATGTCCAAAGGCCCACTGATCCTGCTGAATTCGAAGCATGGCAAAAGAAGATGGCGAAATGTCGAAGGATCCTGTTGGAGGGCGTCAAGGATCATATTGTATCCAGCCTGCATGGAAAGGCTTCTCCATATTTAATGTGGAAAGCTTTGATGGATCTATTCCAGAGTAAGAGAGACCAAAGGAAGCTGGTGCTCAAAGATAAGCTCAGGAACATCGAGATGGAGAAAGGCGACAGTATCGCCAAATACCTCACAAAGTTCACTCAATGCAGAGATGAGCTGGGAAGTGTGGGGGTGACTGTCGAAGATGAGGACATGGTGGACCTAGCTCTCCTTGGTCTTCCGAAGGCTTGGCATTCATATCAAGATAGTGTCAATGGTCGAGAGAAGTTGCCGGGATGGGAGCGCCTTCGGGCGGATCTCATGCAGGAGGAGATAAGGAGGACTATCAGGGACGGATCTTCATCAAAGGGAGCTGATCAAGAAAATTGCGCTTTGGTTGCCAAAGAAAAGAAGGGGAAGGGTAAGAAACCTTCTCATTCTGGTGCAAAGGGAAAGAAGCAGGATATGGCGAAAGTGAAGTGATTTCACTGCCATGATCACGGACATTGTGCTACCAATTGTCCGAAGAAGAGGAAAAACAAGCAAGCGGGAAGATCTGCAGATGGAGAGGCCTTGGCTTCGCAGTTCGAGCTTGAATTTTCACTGATCACATGCTTGGTTTCAAGTGTGATGGGATCGGTGTGGTTCTTGGACAGCAGTGCGTCATTTCATATGACGGGAGATCAGGATTTGTTCTCAGATCTGGAGGACAAAGATCTGGGTGTGCACATCGAGATGGGTGATGATGGTAGATACAGTGCGACTGGTATCGGTACCATATCCTTTCAGAGGGAGTCTGGTAAACCCTTCGTGTTGAAGGATGTCATGCATGTACTTGGATTGAAGAAGAACTTGATCTCTGTGGCGATGTTGGAAGATAAGGGGTATGATGTGGTCTTCAGCGAAGGAAAAGCCTTCCTGCGCAGTAAGACTACTGGAGAGACCCGGAAGATAGGGGTTTGAACCAAGAACCTTTATCAGTTGCAGGTAGATGGCTGCGCAGCTATGGCATGCAAGGCGGGAGAAGTGGTGAGCCGGGATGATAAGGGCGAACTGTGGCACAGGAGATTGGGCCACCTTCACCATGGAGCTTTGAAGATTCTGCAGCAGATTTCTACTGGGCTTCCTAAGGGCACTCTTGCGCAGTCAGATCAGTGCAAGGGGTGTACTTTAGGGAAGTATGTGAAAGCCACCTTTCACGAGAAGGATAGTCACGCCACGACGATCCTTGAGAGAGTTCACACAGATGTGTGTGGTCCTTTCTCAGTTGCTTCGACAGCAAAGCACAGGTATTATGTGATCTTTGTTGATGATTTCTCTCAAAAGTGCTAGATCTTCTTCATGCAGAAGAAGAGCGATACATTCGCGAAGTTCTGTGAGTTTAAAGCACTGGTCGAGAAGGAGTCGGGGAAGAAGGTGATTGCTCTAAGGAGTGATAACGGTGGTGAATTCATCTCGGCTGAATTCGAGGAGTTCTGCAGCGCAGAAGGGATTCGGAGAGAGCTCATCGCACCCCATAACCCACAGCAGAACGGGGTGGCTGAGCGGAAGAACAGAACGATCGTGGGTGCTGCACGGGCGATGTTGCATGATCAGGGCCTACCCCTTCACTTGTGGGCTGAGGCATGCAATACAGCAGTGTATGTGCAGAACCGTTGTCCTCACAAGGTTCTTGGCATAAGTACACCGGAGGAGGCTTATTCTGGCAAGAGGCCTGATATTTCCCATTTGCGGATCTTTGGTTCTCCTGTCTACATGCATGTGACGAAGGATGCAAGAAGGAAGCTGGATCCAACTGCTGAAGTTGGAATATTTGTGGGGTACACTGATACACCTCACAACTATCGGGTGTATGTGCCAGACAGTCGCAAGACTTTTGTGCGACGGGATATAAAATTTCAGGAGGAGAAAGCCATGCAGTGTTCGCTTGAGAGGGAGCTACACTTGCATGCAGATGAGGAGCTGTTAGTTCCTAAGGAGGAGCTTCCGGATGTGGATCAGCCACAAGAGGAAGTTCAGGAGGTGGAAGAAACCACCCATGCAGCGCCAACCATCAGAGGGCGCATGCGCACTACAGAAGCTGAGCGACTGGCTCGAGATGCAGAGAAGGTTGTAGGACCACCTACATCACAGCGCAGACAAAGGCAGTCACCAGATCGGTACGCTGGATACATGGCTCTTGTGAGTCAATGTGTTGTGACGGAGCCATCCTCTTTTGAGGAAGCTGTGGAGGAACCCGCATGGGTTGATGCCATGATCGAAGAATATGATTCGATCGTCAGGAACAGTGCATGGGAGATTGTCCCAAGACCGGTGGGGAAATCAGTGGTGGGTTCGCGATGGATCTACAAAGTGAAGCAGGCAGCTGACGGGAGTGTGGAGAAGTACAAGGCGAGATTTGTCGCCCGTGGCTTTTCACAGATCGAGGGGATTGATTATGAGGAGACCTTTGCACCTGTCGCAAGGTACTCTTCCATATGGACGATCCTTTCTCTCTCAGCGCAGATGGGGTGGCACATTCATCAGATGGATGTGAAGACTGCGTTCCTCAATGGAGTTATTGAGGAGGAGGTGTACATAGAGCAGCCTGAAGGTTTTGAGATCTTCAGGAGTGAGTCGCATGTGTGTAGACTCAAGAGAGCACTGTACGAAATTTGAAACAGCACCTCGATGCTTGGTACACTACGCAGACGGCTACTTCCAGGGCTTGGATTCTCGAGAGAAGGCTGAGATCATAACACAAGACCCAGTTGTGGTGGAGGAAAGTTTGTTGATCATCGTCTTGTATGTAGATGAATCACCGTTTCTGTGTGACTGACGATTGATACTTTCATGCAAGGAGGATCTTGCGAGTTTGAGATGAAGGACTTGGGCATCCCTTCATCATTTCTGGGATTGAGTTGGCGGTTAGGTGGAGGGTATTTTACATTTCTCAGGGGAGCAAGTGCCGGGAGATTCTGGAGAGGTTCAACATGTAAGGCTACAAGCCTGTTGACACTCCTCTTCCTGGTGGTTGGAGGAAGGAGGATGCTACTTCAGCGAAGGTAGTGGATGCCACTGTCTATCGACAGTTGGTGGGGTCGCTTATGTATCTGGTCAATACACGACACGATATATGCTATGCAGTTAACCAGCTTTCGCAAGCTATGGTTAAGCCTACCAAGCTCTTTTGGAAGGCAGGCAAGCATGTATTGCGTTATATCAGAGGCACATCGGGATATGGTCTATGGTACAGACAGGAGGATGGAGCGAAGCTTTCTGGCTTCACTGATGCAGATTGGGCAGGGAGCCCAACGGACCGGAAGAGCACATCTGGAGGATTTTTCAGCATTGGGTCGACAGCAGTTTCCTGGTACAGCAGGAAGCAGAGATCTGTGGCACTCAGTTCAGCAGAGGCCGAGTACATGGCAGCTAGCTTGGCTGCATGCGAGGCTATTTGGATGAGGAAGATCCTCATTGGATTGTTCAGGTTGCATTTGGAGCCTACAGTGATCTACTGTGATAACCAGAGTTGCATTAAACTCTCGGCTAATCCAGTATTTCATGATAGGTCCAAACACATCTACATCAGGTACCATCATATCAGAGATTGTGTTCAGCGGAGAATCATGATGCTTTCATATGTTCCCACGGAGGATCAGGATGCCGACATCCTGACGAAGGCGCTCACCAGGAGCAAGTTTGAATTCCACAGAGGCAGGATAGGGGTTGTAGATAATCCATATCTTGCTGAGAGGGAGTGTTGAAAATGCAGCAAGATGATGGAGCTTAGTGAAATGAAGTCGCCTTCACTAAGTGGGCCCGCAGGCAAATTCTGACGCAAAGTCTATTTTTAGACTATGTCTATTTTTAGACATATGGAGCATGGTCCAGGGGTTGCAGTATGTTATTCTTGGATTATTGGTCATGTTGGTAAAAATATATGGACCTCTATTTTTGGACCTATAGGTCGAAGTCTATTTTTAGACTTCCTATCCTAAAAATAGGGAAGTCAAATATTATTTACCCTTAATAATATTTGGACTCTAAACTTCAGTTTACTCTCTTGGAGCACTTCAGTTCAAGCTACAGAAGTGGCTCATGCATACGACAAAAGAGATTACACGCTATTTTCAGGGTGCAGTCAAATAGTATGGTTTGAGCTTCGTTAGGACTTGATGCGGAGTTCGGTGGAGATGATGCGACAGTCAATGGAGGTGGTGTTCTGGTTAACTAGTTGAACTAGTTGTATTTAGTTTAACTAGCTAATCAACTAGTAATGAGTGGAGTGAATTAAATATTATTTAATTCACTAATTAGTAACTCATTATTCAACTCAAGAACACATCAGTTACTACGGTGCATGGACGATTCAGTGGAGACCAGTGGAAGAGGTAGATGAAAAGAGGTGAGTACGGCTATCGGTTGTGACATCGGTTGTGCATGAGATTTGCACCACTTGGAGGGCAATTTCCCATGATGATTGCGTTGTCAAGCCAGAGTCAGAATCTTGGATCTCTGTTTGAACTACAGGCCGCAGTTGCGCAATAGAGACGGCAATTAGTGGATGTGTTTGAACCAGTAACCTGTTCAAAACTGAGCTAGATTGTGGGTAACTTCATGAGATAGTAATGAGTACTTGTGAGGAGTATTGTACTGAGTTTGTTACTTGATTTATCCATTATAATATACACAATAGCTGTGGTTTTTTCAGCTATAAGCTTTCCCCATACATACTGTGTTAATGTGTATGATGATTTGATGTGCTATCGCTTGTTTTATTTCCGTATGTGTGATGATCTGAGTGGAAGAGATTATGTGTTGCATATGAATTCGAATTGAGATGTGATCAGGATAGTCTCGGTGGATAATTATTCATTATTCAGCAAATTTCTACAAAACTATGCAAGGAGGCCATGGTTGATGAAATGGCATCCTTGCACAAAAATGAGGCATGTGATCTGGTGGAGTTGTTGGCTGGAAGGAAGCCCATTGGGAGAAAATGGGTGTTTAAGAAGAAGATGAATGTAGAAGGAAAGTTGGAGAAATACAAAGCACGGTTGGTAGCAAAAGGTTATTCCCAAGTGCCAGGAATTGATTTTGGTGTTATTTTTTCTCCTATTGCCAAAGTTACTTCTATTAGATTACTTTTATCTATTGCTGCTGCATTTGATTTTGAGATAGAACAGATGGATGTGAAGACAACATTTCTTCATGGGGATCTAGAAGAGGAGATCTACATGAAACAACCTGAAGGATTTATGGTCAAGGGTAAGAAAGAACTGGTATGCAGGTTGAATAAGTCTCTGTATGGGTTAAAACAGTCACCAATGATGTGGTATCATAAATTTGATACCTATATACGGGGACTTGGCTTCACTAGAATCAAGGAGGATCACTGTGTTTATTTTAAATTAATTGGTGACCATGTTATTTATTTGGCCTTGTATGTGGATGATATGTCATTGATTGGAAATGAAAAATAAATTATCCAAGATTTGAAGACCCAGTTATTCTCCAAATTCGACATGAAGGATCTTGGTGCTGCAAACTATATTTTGGGCATCGAAATTAAGAGAGATCGGGAAAAGAGGAAGCTTTGGTTAAACCAGAGGATGTATGTCGAGACTATATTGCAGAGGTTCAATATGCAGGATAGTAAACCAGTGAATGTTCCTATTCCTATAGGTGTAAAGCTTTCTGCTGAACAGTGTCCCAAGACACAAGAAGAAGAAGAGGATATGTCCCGTGTTCCATATGCAAGTGTAGTGGGTAGTCTGATGTATGCAATGGTCTATACTAGACCAAACATTACACATGCAGTGGGAGTATTGAGAAGGTTTATGTCAAACACATGGAAGGAGCATTTGATAGCAATGAAGTGGGTTTTCAGATATTTATGTGGCACTAGTGATTATGGCTTGTGCTACCACGGAAGACCAGGATTGGAAAGAATGTTGGACATTCGTGGTTTTGTTGATGCAGATTGGGCTGGAGATCTGGACCAAAGAAGATCTACAAGTGGGTATGTGTTTAACCTATTTGGAGGCGTAGTCAGTTGGATGAGTAAAAGACAGTATGTAGTGGCTCTTTCAACTACAGAGGCATAATACATAGCAGCCACTCATGCAAGAAAGGAAGCGGTTTGGTTGCAGAGATTGTGTTCAAGTATGGGGTTGGTAGAGCAAGCTATAAGGATAGACTGTGATAGCCAAAGTGAAATTTTCTTGGCTAAGAACCCTGCTTACCATTCAAAGACAAAGCACATTAATGTTCAATATCACTTTGTTAGAGATATGGTCGAGGCTAAAAGGGTGTTGCTGGTAAAGGTGGACACTTTGAAGAATGTTGCAGATGCATTGATGAAGTCTGTGAGCACTCATAAGTTCTCTTGGTGTAGAGAAACAATGGGTGTTGAAGAATTGGCCCAATGACTAAACACTCCTGTGGCCCCCCTGTGGAAATAAAACAACAAGTGGGAGAATGTTTGGTATGTGTTATATTCTTTCCACGACTAGCCCCACACATTGTATGTTGCGTCGGGCGTAGTAGGGGGGTCACAAGGGGGGAGGTAGCCCCCATTGTTGAGGTCCGGGGTAGCACCCCGACGAAACTTTTTTTGGTGTGTGGACCCACTCATAGGCGGACCCAACCATGTTTTATGCATGAGTTTGCACATGGTTTTGGGGTACGATGGTTTTCGGCCGCTGGTATTTTGTAGATCCGATCAAGGGAACTATGATTATGTTCTAATCCAGGGTTAATGGATTAGGGTTTATGTATTCTTTGGCATGTATATATATGTGTTGTAACACTAAAAGGAATATAATGAAAAATCAAGCTGGTCGTCCCAATTTGGGATCCAGGGGAAAATCTCTGTGTTTATCTGTTTTATGTTTTATGCTCTCGCTATTTTTTATTTTTTGTTATAAGATCGTGTGTAGATAATTTCTGTTCAGGGTTAAAACCTACACTCATAAGTTATCTAATGGCTCTGAAACCCTCAACAATGAGTCTGGAATGTCTGAGATAGTTGAAATTGACTATTCGAGATTTTATAATGGACGAATCTAGCTCAAGATAGAGCCTAAACAACTTTTGTCCAGTTACCCCTAAATCAGCTCCACTAAATCTTGAGCACTATATTTAATAAGAGATTAATTTGGAAAAATACCCAAATTTGGGGCACGATCCTACTTACTGCCAGCTTAACCGTAAATTTTGGAAATGGAATTTAAACTTAGCCATGTGAAAACTTTGAAATTAGTGGAGGTTGACGGTTGGAGTTGGAAATTGAATTATATATTATGAAAACCCACCGGAGAATTAGCCATGTGACAACTGCTAACATTTAACGTTGACATTAAAGCGTTAGTGGTTAGGGCCTTAAGCCCTTGTCTCGGGGTCACAGATATGGTTCTGTGCCGAGGGCCAGCCCCTCTCGACCCCCAAAAACATAATTGTTAAACCTTAAATATAAGCTGCAACATGATATGGTTAAGAACCACTGATGGCCCGTATGGTAAGGCGTTGGCATGCTATGTGGGAGGTCGCCTGATTGAACCTCTGACCCTCCACCAAAATTTTAAAACACAGTCCCGGGGACATGTGGCAGCCTTAGGGCTAGCCACGTGTCACCCTATCATTGGTTGTTCAAAACACGTACAATCGAACCACGAACCATATCCTCCCACTTGTCAAAATTCGACTATCCTGGAAGGAATATTCTAGCGAATATTTTGAGGAATATTCTAAGAATATTCCAGGAACATTCCCTAGAATATTCCCTGGAATTTTTTTTTTTAATTTCCAAAAACCTAGTCAGATCCAAAAATTGGAGTTTCCTGGAATTTTCAAATCGTGATAACTTCTTCATACGGTGTCGGTTTTTTGAACCATTCACGGTGTCGAAACCAGGAAGATGAGATCTATCCATTCACTCAGGTATGACACACTTTTGAACACTTTGAAATTTGAGCTATCACTTAGGTCCTTTATCTAAATATGATCACACTTGAATAAGAGATTGATGATACAATTTGTATTCTAAAGCAGGAGTGTGTGTTTGAATCGTGGCTGACATCTTTGTGAGACTCTTCAACAAAAACTATGGCAAGCTGAGGGTCTCCATACCTGCAACATGAAATAGAAATTTCATGTGATAAATAAACACTACAATATACATCCTATCACAAGTTAGGTCCATTTTTATGATTTTAATAGCTTCTGCCCATTAATTTAAGGAAAATTTTGGGAATTCCTTTCGCCCAGTTGGGACCTTTGTGTCCATCTTTGAGGAAATTGTTGAGGTATCCTCTAGTGATGACTTGAACTTTAAACCACCTTTCTCCTTCTTTCGGAAGGTTGAATGCCTCAATAATTTAATTTATTGATACCTACAATCTAAGACCATAAATGGTTTCTTCCTATCCATTGAAAGAATTTAAAAACTCCTAAGCTACTACTAAATGAGAGATTCCCAGTCTTGAGCATAGAGAATACTACCCTGGTTGAACAAACAACCTTCTCACATTCGAATTTGCATCCAAGCTCAGTTCCTTGTGGTTTAATTCATTTTATCTTTCCTCCTCTTTTATTCATCTTCAGTAATTAATAATTATGTCTGCTGAAATCTCATAGGTGGCACGGCTAAAAGAGCTCACCTATCATGTGTTGATGTGTCTTGTATAAGATCCTATAAGAAATCAAAGACTTCTTCCTCAAGCCGCACACCTGAAAATATTGTTCCCTAATAGCTAAGCTCATAATTGATAGTATTCCTTCTTTCTCGGTTGATCCAAGTGGCTCCAAAGACATGCATAGGAAAAAGAGAGCTAATGAAAGCTCAAAAATCAAAATGTTTAGATTTCTCTCGAACCAAGTTCAAGTTGAAGAGTTCATTGCCATGATCGCAACGGTGTGAATGACACATCAATCCGAGATCATATAAGAAATTTAGATCAGTTTGAAGTTTTTTTAAGGCAAGGGAAGTTGGGCTCACAACATGCCACATGGCAGCCCAGTAAGCACGTGGGACCCACATGGAAAGTGCCTTAGCTATTGACACATGGTGCTCCTCCATTGGCCCCTTTCCTGTGCAGAAAAGGAAAAACAAAATGACATTTATTTTCCCACATAAAAACAAAAAAAATAATTAAAAAATAGCTATATATTAAATATAGTTATTAAACAATCAAATTCAATTTAAATATGGTAAATTGTTATGTAAAAAAAATCATATTAAATATGGTTTGTTTTTGTGAGTTATTACAATATGGAGATACGAATTCTATATATTATATAGTTTGAAAAAACTATATTAAAAATAAAATTGGGTTTTAAAAAAATATTTGGACTCAATGGGATTTGAACTCAAAACCTCCCAACAACAACTATATAAACATGATTATGCCAACCAATGTGCCAAGCTCACACTTTGTCATATTCATTCTCACACTTTGTTATAAAATGCCATTCAAATGCTTCAAGGAAACCATGGAGAATGATGGAGAATACATTAGAGATTTGGTCATAGGGAGGCCAATGGAGCTTTGAGAAAAGAGAAGGCAGGCCAAGGTAGCCAAGTTCGGGCATGCTTTTTGAGGCATGATGGTGTGCGAATTTTGAGATAGAATTATGTTTGATGCCAAGTGAATCTTTTAATCCTGAGGAGGTAAAATTTTCAGAATGTATTAAAATTTATATGCATTTTAAACAGAATTTTGTAGGAAGCGCGACGGTGTGCCCAGATTTTCCTTTTGAGTAGCAGTTTTACAGATTCCCCGTGGAGGAAAATCTTCAGGAATGTTGAGGGAATCTTTTAGATTCCTTGGAGGCTGAAATTCACCGGTGTCAGAATGAGGTCAACCTTATACTCATTCTTCTTGAAATTTTTCAAGGATCTCAATGGTGAGATCGGATTCCTATTTTGAGTTGCATATTTTTAGATTCCCCATGGAGTAGCATCTTTGAGGAATCTAGGGGGAATCTAAAAGATTCCCTAAGGCCCATATTTTCACTTTGTCAGAATTCATCAAATTGATAGTCTATCCAACACCTCTCGAAGACATCAGTTTAGTGATGTAGTTAGATTTTCCATCTGAGCCTTACGTTTTTTGGCCACTTTTCAAAGTGGAGTTGCAGATGTCAACATTTAGTGTGTGAGAAGTCGTTTTTCCAGATATTTGACACCACAAGATTGATGGTATGGTCAGATCCAACATTTTATCATCCTTGTCTTCAAATAGATCTAGGATGTCAGGTATATGCAGTATCATCATGTACTTCTTTTTTCCATGAGATGCAATGTGTTGTATGGATCCTTGTTGATGTTTGATGTGGGATCTTGTTTCTGTTTTTTATGTGAGATGTAATTTCTATCATGGATTTGTATTATGTTTGAGATCCCTTTGCTCCCATGTTGGCAGGATACTCATTGTCACATGTATGTTTGTTTGAGATCCCTTTGTTTCCATGCTGGCGGGATACTCATAGTCATTATCTGTGAGTTATTGACATAATGATAAGAGTCCTTTTTATGAATGGGAGTTCCTGTGGTGGAACATCTCGTGGATTGATCCACCCTCTCCTGCGCGAGGGATTTTTCTTATTGAAAGATAAAACACCATCCATGTACATCATCACTCTTTCTAGCACTTAAGGCAGAGGCCTACTCCATCTTGACACCAAGGCCTGGAGACATAGTCCCTCCTGGACGAACTCAATTATCAATCTCTTATGTTGCTAATGAGTCTTATGTTCCTCTTATTTACAGCATGCAGGTGTTCATTTATGTTCATTAAGGCTTTGATTAAATTCAATTCTAACACATAAACTAGATTAAAAGGTCTTGGTTAAGGCTGACACGAATTTACCTGGATCATGTGGTATTAGAGTGGTCTTCTTGCTGATTTGGATTGCAGGTGTGAACCATTGAACATTCGTTGAGTTGAGAAATGCAGGATGTCAAATACATGTACGAGACCATGCTCAGGGTGTCAGAGAAAGCGGACATGTTGTATGAAGCTTATGAGAAACAAAAAACAGACAACGTTGAATTGAAGACACTCCTATAGGAGGAGAAGGAGGACAAACATCGATTGTAGCTTCAGTTGCAAGCCACAGTAGAGGTGTTGGAAGAATTGAAGAGCAACCATGAAATTATTCAAGTAGATCATGATGCATTGAAGGTAGTCCTACAGAAAGAGGAGGATAAGTAGTGATTTTAGCTTCAACTACAAGCCACAACAGAGAAATGAAGCATAACGAAGGCTCAGAGAAGCCCTCTTCACCTGTGTCAAGATCGACAGCTGAGGTAAACAGTGTTGATTTCTCTTCAGTCTCATTTTCACATGATGTCATTTCTATTGGAAGTGTGGAGATACCCATTACAGGAACTAGAATGAGACTCCTTACCAATATGGGGTACCAAGGAGGAGGACTTGGCATTTGTGGCCAAGGTATAACTCGGCCATTGGAGGTTGTGCATAGACCTTGCTACACAGGTTTGGGATACACTGAAGGAGGATGTTCGAAGGAAATCCAACGAAAACATACATTGTTGAACTGACCAGCGAGGAGGATTGATGGGAACACTTCACCATCACCCCATGGCAGTGCATGTTGTAGTGAATGAGCTGAAACAATCTCTCATCACTAGGAACACACCAAAGACCACCAGGGAAGTTATAAAAAGTCTCATTATTCTAGAGTGAATTTTGATTTAAGAATTTTCATAACCATGGTAATAAATCATGGCATCAAAAAAATTGTCACTTTTATGGTTTACATAACCATGTTATTTCTAAGTGTTGGAAAAGGATGGAAGCACAAAGGAGGATGAGGCATCGAAAACCTTCTCTACAACAGGGAAAGAAATTGGTGAAGCACGTATGCAGGAAGAAGACTAATTGTAGTTTATGTGGATCATTTTCATTTACTCTTGAAATATTTCTCAAAACACCAAAAAAATCATATATTTTAGAAAATGTAATTTTTTTGTATATGAAAAAATCATTTTAATTTATATGTTGGTGTATTAACATTATCTACGGAGATGTGAAGGCGGGTCAAGTCGGGCTAATTCAGGTGTGGAAAATTTTAGGAGTTGGGTTGATTAACGCGTTCAGAAAGTTGTACACATGTCAGGGTCAAGTCATGCAAATATATGTGAAGAATAGTGTTTAGAGGCTTAATCACAATCACACATGGAAGGCCTGATCGCAAATCGCAATTACTGTGTAATATTCCAAATTTTTCCTTCAATAAATTGGAATATTAATTTTGTCTATTTTCACTTATGAGTTGAATAATTAGGTGAGGAGGCCCAAACACAATAATAACATGGATGAAATCCCTCTTAATATGAAAATTGATCAGCAATGGAAAGAGATTTCACACCCTCATGTGTGAAAGGAGACATTTGCGAGGAGACTAGGTCAAGTTTGACCAATTCAAATAGCGCTGCCTAAAGAGGTGTAGCGTGCTTAAGAAGACAATGGAGAGAAAGAGGAGGGAATGTTCCTTGAAGAAGGAAACCCTAATAGAGTGGGACTCATGGGGAGGGAGCTTTCATTGTATAAAAGGAGGGCAAGGTATCCATTTTTTCACATGCATATGATTATAGATTTCTTGTCTGTTTAGACTATTGGCATTCTCCACCTGTTCAACTGAGTTGCTCTGCTTCTTAGCACAAGGATTTCCTGCTTAAGAATCCTTCTCCTTTCTTGAGAAGCCTCTTGAAGGAGTTTTACTTATTTTTATCACATCTAGGCTTGAGGCCAAGCATCCTCCTCCAGGACAGTGTTATTGTTGCAGCAACATAATTCTCTATTGTAGGGTGTTTCAGTGATGAGTCAGAACACCTTTTCCATCTCTTTTTTTTTCAGAAGGAGAGTCTTTATTTCCTTTGGAGGATCATATTGGAAGCCATTGGAGCTTATTGCAGATCTTTTCATTGGGCCAACTCATTCCCTTGCCCCTACAGCATAGTTTTCTTTAGTAACTGTGTTATTTTCATGGTGCATTTGTTGTGGGGTATTGTATTGCTAATTGGAGGGTGATATTCCCAGTGATGCGATCATAATTCACTTGGATAATCCCTTGGAGGAGGTTTACCTCAGATCATTCATCATTTTCATCCTTCTGAGTTGCAACTGCTGCCCAGCAACTCCGGCATTTTTGCCATTATGTATTTTTCAGCCAATCCTTTGGAGGATTGATGTATTATTATTTCTAAGGGTTAGAGCTTTGCTCCCCTATTTTATTTGAGCCATATATTGTCATATTATTTTGTAGTATTACTCCATAATAGACTTTGCTATCATAGCCAGGGGTTTCATATATGCAGCAATGTTCCTTCATTTCCATGTACATGCCGTTTTGAGGCTTGCATTGCCTTTCTTGAGTGGATGTTTCCTCAAGAAAATGTGCTTTATTTTCTGCTATAACATTATTTTTTGGCTATCTATATCTTATTGTCTCACAACTCATAAAATAATGCTATTGATCTATTGTATATTCATACATTTGTTGTAGTCCCTCATCGGGCACTTTCTGAGGACATCTAAGTGTGGGAGATCTATTTAACCACCTTAGAAGGATTTATTTGGAGCCTCCTCTTGGTTTTAGCACTTATACACATAGTTATAAGGGATCCAGGTCCTGGTTTCAATTCATGTAGCAGCCATTACTGTAAAATGCATTTTCCATTCATGCCTTGCTAGTTGTTCCAGATTTGGAATATTACAGTGGTATCAAAGCAACATTCTTGGCTCAGCTTATGAGTCTAAGCCCAAGAATATTAGAATGTTGAAAAATATGAGATTACTCTCATTAGTAATTAGATCTAGAGAGAACCTCTCCAAGGAGTTCAAGAATATTGAAGAGGAAGAAGAGGAAGGACCATGCACTTCCTATTCTCATCAAGAAGAAGACATTGAGCATGGAAGACACTTTGATTATTATATTCTAAGTGATTACCTTTTTTAGTACAGATCTTGACCTAGAGCCTTCAAGGAGACTCTATGTTTCCCTCATTCCATCCAGTTGAAGCAAGAGAAGAGACCCTGCAGCAGAAGAGAAATCGAAGGCAATAGATTTTTGTTGTCTAATTTTGATGGGTTATATACAGCAAGAACTTGGGTGAGGAAGTTGGAGGCATTTTTGTTACTACATCCTATAGTGGAGAAAGAAGTTGTTGAAATCTCAGCACTGCATTTGGAGGGTTGAGCCTATGATTGGTGGAGTAGCCACTTGAGCGATGCAAGGGTGAAAACTTTTGTGGAGTTCACTCAAGGGTTGATCAAAACATTTGATAGAGAAAGATCAAAGGAAGAGGAGCTCACACCACCACTTGAGGAGCCTTGTGATAATGCTGTCACACTCATGGAGGAGTAGCCACATGCATCAACAGTTGTGGAAGCCAATACTTTGGAGGAAGGAACTCTTGCAGCCCTACAAGAAGTTCCCAAATATCATCAAGGTATGAAAAGATTTTCACAATCTATTGTTGCAGCAATTTCTTTTGGTAATTGTGGAAATTTACTTTTACATGACCAAGGCTCAAATCCCACTGCTACTATAGAGAAGCTTGGTTGCACTGTGTTGTGCAACATGGAAACATTCAAGGAGGAAGAAAGCCATCATTATCATGAGCCATTTTTGGATTTCTCATCACACTTGAGAGTGGGGTTTGAAGATTTGATGGAAGACAATAGAAATCTTGGAGTGAGAAACCCTTTCTCCTTTCAAGATGACACTTTGTCAATGAGCTCCTCTCAGCTCAAAGAGGAAATTCTACTTTCAGCAGATCCAAGACCTCAGTGGTTTTGGAGGACTATTGTTGAGAGGGAGGTCTCATGGAGAGATCTCATTAGAGGTGCACTTCAACACACCATGGAGTGCAACTATTTTCTTCCTTTCTCACTAGAGCAGATAGAAGATAGAGGACATCTTCGGATGGATAACATCTCTCATGCTTGTGTTGGGCATTCCTTGTGGCATACACATCATGATGGGTGGTTTTTTCCAACCACCTATTTGGGTCCTCATAGGGTCTCATTGATCCTTGAGAATGTTACATTTCAAAATCCCATGAAGTGCAAAGACACAGATTTGGTTTGGGAGGATGGTAGCCCTCATGAGAGGAGTACCAATATGAATAGAAGGATAAAGCATCCACAAACTATTGAGTGGATGTGGTTGATGAGCAAGGATTTGGGAGGCTACTTGCAAATTTATGATACCGGGCAGCAGGAGGCTTGGCTGTGCTAGTTACTCTTGAAAGAGTTTGGCCATCACTTGGCATACACTCTTCCTAAGAGTAGGAGGATGGAGGAGATATGGTAGGATGATTGCATCATTGAGCACAATAGAGTATGGATGCATGATGTTGATGTGGTACTCATGTCATTCATCATGTCTTCATCACATGAGTTGTATGATGGAGGTATGGGGGGGCAGCAAAATATTTTGTTGCTTTGCTTGTTCTTTGGAGAGCAAGATAATATTTTCTCTCACACCTTGCATGATGTTACAAGAGGAGGAGATGGAATTATCTCCTTGGAATTATATGATCAAGAGGTACTTCCACCTTGGGAGGAGCTTCTTATTTGCAGCAGCATTACTAGAGGAGTCTTTCACAAGGAGCATGTCAAAGAACAGAGCTTTGTATTGAAAAGAGCTTATTTGCATGAGCTCACAGCACTGTCACTTGGGAGAAGAGACTTATGGATGAGGTGTCCCCAGGATCACTTCACTTTGGATGCACTTGGTGAACAAGGAGGAGGTGAGGATGATAGAATAGTGGATAAAGGCATCTATCACTATGACATATTCTTCTTGACTTGGGTTTCCAAGCATGAGGAGGATTATTTTCTTGCAGCACATGGTTCATTCATCTTCATAGCATGCCAAAAAACCATGGAGAACTCACTCATGGACACATGTACCATTTCACTTCCGACATATGGTAAGAAGTTTGATTATACATGTTGTGTTCAACTTAGTGTTCCTAAATTGAGGTCATAAATTATCAACAAGGGTAGTAAACTGCTGAAGTGAGGTGCACTATATGTGCCTAGGTATCTGTTTCTCACTACATTGTGTTTAGTGTTTTTATGATGTTTTTGGTTTTGTGGTTTTATGTTAATAAGGAAAAGAACTAAATGTTTAAAAAGAACAGCTGTTGGTCACACTAAAAACAGAGCAAAACCTATACTAAAGAAAAAAAAATGCCAAGTTTAATAATGACTCATAGCAAGAAAATAAATCACAAAATGAACTCAATAAATCATAACATAAACTCATCCAATTCATTCATTAGAAATATGTTGGAATAGCTTGAGAAAAGGAAAATTTTAGTACAAATTAGGTTCTCCTAAGTAAACAACCATCTTAAAATATTACAAAGAATCTCATCCATGGCTAAAAGTTTATTGGAACACAATTGGAAAAAGACTATTTGTAGCACAATAAGATTTCTCCTCTAAATTAACTTGTAATGATAAGATCAATCCATTATGTAGCTCAAATTGTCACCACTAAACCTCATTCTAAAGTTAGAGATTTTCTAAAATAGTTTTTTTGGAAAAAAGGCTTATTTCTGAAATTGCAAAAGATTGCAGAACAATCAAGGCCTTAAACTGATATCACTAATTCATTCTTGTCCATATGATGATGCATTAATAGAAATTCGGAAAAAGATTAGTTTGTAAACAATGAAGCCTGTGAAGTCTAATTTTGACAGTTAACACAACTTAAAGAACAATGGATAACACTGAACTAGAATGCAATTGATCAAACTTGAAACACAGTGATCACAACTAAACTAGAATGATTTTAGCCTAACTTTGAAATACAGTGAACTGGAACTGAACTAGAATGTCACTAATCTAACTTAAATTATAGTGAAAAGAGTTATACTAGAGTGCCATTATCAAACTTGAAACACAGTGATAGAATTAAACTAGAGTGACATCTACCACCGGAGTACTACAACTAGACTAAAGATGCAACTAATCACTAAAATGTCTCAGCTCTGTCTCATTCGGAATTAGTGGTATTTTGGAATAATTATGGAACAGGATTGGCTGCAACATTTTATGTAAATGAGCATGAAAGCATACATTTCAACAAAACACAAAAAAGCTCTAAAACACCACAGCTATGTCTCATCTAGAGTTAGTGATATTTTGGAAGAGTTTATAAGATCACGACTAGCTGTAACAACTGATGTAATTGAGCACAAAATCATAAAGTTCAGAGAAATGAAACTAACTCATAAATAATACAGTTATATCCCATCCAACATGAGTGGTATTTTGGAAGATTTTTTAAGAATAAGACTAACTGTGGCATCCGCTGCAAGTAAGTATAAAAACACAAAGTTCAGAAAATTGATTAAACTAAGAATGAAACAAGGCTAAGTTACTTATCTAAACCATATGAACAAAGATTATCAGGTAGAAGGGGCCCTCTACCACCGGATTAGCATGCAAATATACTCAATATTGACTCAGCTCTTGCAATAAAGTGATGCTTCTTTCATTAAAGGAGAAATTCTTCAAAACAGAGTATTTACGATCTTTTGAGATCTAGCAATAAAACATAAATCTAGCTAACTGTTTCTTGGTCTCCCGAGCCATACTTATAAAAAAATTACATAACTTTCTTTGAGATAAAAGAGGAATAATTGTCTTTCCCAATTAAAATAAAACTAGGACTCTGGTGGTGGCCTCGTACTATGATTAAGGACATTTGTACAGTCCGTGTCCTATTAGAAGTCTGTCTCCTAGTTTTGGTTTCCCACGTGCATAACCACCTATAGACTCGAGCTCAAACTTCATGGAGAGCAAGAAATGATGGGGGAGTGATGTGGAATACAGCCATATGCATTTTTCCTTGAGGTGACACCTGGAACCTGCGTAAACATGAGGATAGCTGCAGAATAGGCGACTGTCTACAGAATGACTGCGTTTTGTATCCGAGTCTAGTAAAAAATTGCTACAATAAAAAAATCATGAAAACATAGCAAGTTAGTCATTATATACATTCTTAAAGTAATCCTAATCAATCCTATTGATCATTTAAGCCTGTAATTGATGAGGGACAAAGAAAATGAAGTGAAATATGGTGGAAAAGAAGGACATATTTGGGGCTCAACATACCCCCACTGCAAGGTTTTTGCATGTCCTCATGCAACTATTCCATGTACTCTGAGACCTCTACTAGGACATCTAAGCCTCTTATTCTACTTTGCCTGAAATTCAATGGCCTTCTGGGCTTCCTTATGACTAACTTGAATCTCAAATTTGTAAGTGCCCTGCTTAACTTTTTGTTTTCTTCTTCAATATTTCACTGGCCTTGTGCAACTTTTTCATTTGTAGAGACAGAGTGGTGTTCATATCACCTTTGAGCTTAACCTGCTCCCTTAAAATTTCATTCTCATTCTTGATATGCCTATTCAGTACTTCTAACTCATATTTATCTCTTCTTAGCATATCAATTGCGGATTTTGGTGGACTAGGAGTTCTGTCTCTACTTTCTGAAGCTCTCTTCTCTAGTGTCTCAACATAATTGTAAATTTCTTGTTGTGCTGGGTCTATTTCAGGAGCTCCTTCATCAAAACCCTCCTCATACTGATACTCAGGTGATCTAGCGGTAGGTGTTTCTTCATCCTCAATGTTTATGATTCCAGTTTGTCTAATCTTTGTTTTCTTTAGTATACCTCTAAGCCTGTGGCTCCGTCTCGGTTGAGATGGCCCTTCTCCTCTGTCTTTGGCATATTTTATTATTATTCTTTCCTTCTTAAGTTGCTTTTTAATTTGAGCCAATTTCTCAAAAATCATCTCTTCGTTGTCCTCTTGTATTGATTTAACAGTTTTAGTTTCAACAGCCTTAGAAATTTCCTTTCTCCTGCTTCTTCTTATGGGTTTGCCTTCAGGTGGAGATTCCTTGGGTTCCTCAAAGTGATTCCTTACTAGAAACTCATCCCAATTATCTCCCAAATGATGTTCAATTAAGATTTTGACTAACCCATGGTGATACAAGGTTGTTTCCAGAAATTGAACCCTCTTTTGTACATTTGAGGCCATTCTTTTCAGACTATGAAGTAGGAAAAAGGGAAAATTGATTTCTTCTCCTAAGAAATGCATCATTAACCAAATATGATAAACATAGAGGGTACCAAATCTTCCTTCACAAGTTATAAATTTTTGCAAGATCAGTAAGATATTCCTCCATTTATTCTTCAGTGCAGAGCTAGGAATACCTTTCGTAAAAATGGAAACATCCATACCTGGTGTTTTGAGTATTTGCCTCCATGCCTCCTTATGAAATTCCCTCTTTTTTAATCACTTTTCTCCTTGCGTGGGTAATTCCATTGCTTCTACAATGAAAGCCTCTATAATGGTGAATTTAACATCTCCTATTTCGACCTCCGCTCCATTGAAGGACCGTGCAAATGTTTTAGTCACCTCTTTGTGAAAACCATTGAATTTTTCTAAAAATTGCAACCACCCAGCCTGCTGTAGCATTTCTCTGATTTGTGGATAGCCTTCCAAGTACTTGGTTCCAACTAGTTCAGTTCTTACTATGAGACCCATAACTTATCTTTTCAACCTTCAAATTACTGCTCCTCTTCTCATGGTGAAAATGGCTTTTAAAGAGATTTTTTTACTCCACAGATGTTTCCTGTGTTTTACAGACCGGAATGGCTAAGAATTGGCTGCGGAACTCTGCTCACGGTGAAAATGGTTGTTAAAGAGATGTTTTTACTCCACAGATGTTTCCTCTGTTTTACAGACCGGAATGGCTAAGAAGTGGCTGCGGAAAGAAATGATATGGAGTTGTTATGAAATGAGTATAATGCGGTGTGGGTGATTCACATGGATTAATGAGTTGAGAGTTATCATGGAAGAAAAGACCGCAGAGATATTTCATGAGGAATTCAAAATCATCATCAAATACTTTGGTCTAGTGACATGACTGATTAAATCACTTCAGTACTTAACCGTTAAGTTTTAAATGATGAACGGATATGACAAGATAGAAGGTATTTTGTCCAAAGTTTTTATGATAGGTTTGATAGGCATGATCAACACGACTAATTAAAATAACCTTTTCGAATCATACATGACTTAACTATGCTAAAATTTCATGATCTGTTACTATAATAATTTCATAACTTTTACCTTTGCCTTTCCTTTGATTTTTTTTTCTTTTGGTTTTGATATGCCTTGTCCTCCTCTGAAAACCATTGATCTTCAGTCCTCATAACTCCTTTGATTTTTCTTGTTGTCTTGGATATGCAGAATCAATTTGTTGCTCAATCAAGTGATTACTGGATAGTGCCTTCAGGATCTCTGGCTGCAGAATGTCTGATTGGCTACAGAATGTCTGACTGGATGTAGAATGTCTGACTGATTTCAGAATGTACCTGTAGAAGTCTTAAAACATGGAATGGAAAGGTTTGAAACATGAATGGAATGGTTGTGTGAAATGAGCTAAAAATGGATAATGAAGTATGGTGTAATGGAGTATGAGTGAAGTGAATAATGGAATGAAATGAATCTCAATTACGAAGTGGAGTGAAGTATGGAAAATAACTTGCAACTTATGATCTGTATTATTCAATTGCAGAAAGAAATCACTCTTAAAACTCTGAGATGAAAATGAGGTGGACATGGAATGAAATGAATGAAATATGGAGTGAATTCGAGTATGGATGAATGGAATGAAATTAAGTATGGATGAATGGAATGAAATGAATTATAAGTGAAATATGGGTTTGCATTTATGATTTTGTAATAGCTGCTTGTAGAGAAAGACAAAATTTGAAAAGCTAAAATGAAGACTTTATTTTCCATTTATTCTTTCCAGATAAATACACCGTTGATTAGTTTATGCTTATACTTTTGTTTTTATTTTATTATTATTATTATTATTTTTCTATGCTTTTGAATTTATAAATTAAATCTGTTGATGAAGAAGAAAAATTCTTCTTCATTAACTTCACATCAAGTTCTGAATCTCTGAAAATTCTTCTCTTTAAGGGTTTTTGTGATATAGCCTCTTCAATCTATAATTCTATTTACAAGAAAAGTGACTGTCTATCTATTGTCCTGATTTTATACAGTTCCTGCTGCTCAAAAATTCTTAGAATTTACATGGCCTGGCCAGTGCTTGAATTTACTCAAATATCTTGAATCAAACAAGAGAGCCCAGTCACCTTCTTTGAACTTCTTTTCCTTGATGTACTTGTCATGCCATCTAGTCCTTTTCTATTGGACTATACTTGTTTTCTGAACTGCATCTTGTCTAATCTCATCCAATTCATTAATCTGCTCCAATCTGTGCTTTTGTGCCTCTGTTAGATCAAGTCCTAGCTGAACTGCCATTTTGAAAGTTTGAATCCGAAACTTTATGGGAAACAAAAATTTCTTTCCATAAACAAGTTCATAAGGAGTATGGCCTGTTGTGCTCCTCCATGTAGTTCTATAGGCCCACAAGGATTTAGGAAGCCTATCTGCCCAATCTCTTCTATGCAAATGAACAGTCTTCGTTAGGATCCCTTCAATGACCTTATTAGTAGATTCCACTTGACCATTTGCTTGTGGATGATAGGGAGTAGATTTTCTGTGTCTAATTTTGTACCTCTCCATCATTTGTTCCACTAGCTTTGATGTAAATTGAGCTCCTTTATCTATAACAATTTCCCTTGGGACACCAAAACGAGTAAAAATATCCTCAAAAAGAAAATTAAGTACAGATGCTTCAGGAGCAGAAAGTAATGGCTTGGTCTCTACCCATTTGGTAACATAATCAGTGCAAACTAATATATATTTCTTTTTTCTTGATGGAGGACTAATACGTCCTACAAAATCTAAAGCCCATTTTTCAAAAGGTTCAATATGTACCTGAGGCTGCAATGGCATCTCACCTGAAGGAGAAGGTTTCCCTACCCTTTGGCAACTGTCACACCTTCTGACATACTCTTTAGCATCTTTAAAAAGGGATGGCCAATAATATCCTAAATGAAGGATCTTATAAGATGTTCTTTTGTCAGCAAAGTGTCTGCCACAAGGTTCATCATGACATGCCTTGAGTATCTTAGGCATCTCATCTTCCCGAACACATCTCCTAATGATAAAATCTGGACCTGTTTTGTATAACTCATTAGCAACCCATGAATATTTTTCACTGTCATAAATGATCTTTCTTTTGTTTCGTATCATTGAATAGTTTAAAATTTCCTCAAAACTAACAATTAGTAGCGAGCAAGAACCAAGGAGTTTGAGTAGAAATTGCAAAAAAGATATTCATCAGGAAATTGATCTTCAACTGGGGTATTGTCTTTGATGTTTTGGAGTCTAGATAGGAAATCAGCTACTGTGTTTTGTTTTCTAGGCCTATCTAGAATGGTAATGTTGAATTCTTGTAAAAGTAATAACCATCTTATGACTCTGCCATTAGTAATTGATTTGTTCATTGGATATCTAATTGCAGAGTGATCTGTGTGAACAAAAGTTTCATAGCCTGTTATATAGTGTCTTAATTTGTTTATGGCATGAACAACAGCTAAAAACTCTTTTTCAGTTACAGTATAGTTTAACTCTAAAGGAGTCAAATTTTTACTGGTATAGTAGATGGCATATGGAATCAAGTCTTTTTGTCCCAATACTGCCCCTAGAGCTGTATCTGAGGCATCTATTGAAATATGAAAAGGTAACTTCCAGTTAGGTCCTCTTAAAATAGGTACTTCAGAGATTTTTGTTTTCAGGGTCTCAAAGGCTAACTGGAAATCAGGATTCCACTTGAATTCATAGTCTTTGGTAAGTAATTTGAAAATTGGAGATGCTATCTTGGTGAAGTTTTCTATAAACCTTCGATAATATCCTGTGAATCCTAGAAAACTCCTAACATATTTTTGACAACTTAGAATAAATAAGTTAGAGATGACTTCAAATTTTGACTCATCAACTCTAATCCCATCCCCTGAAATGTGATGTCCTAAAACAATTCCTCCAGTAAACATCATAAAACACTTCTCATGACTAAGTGAAAGATTTGCTTCTTTACATCTCTTTAAAAAATTTTCCAAGTTTGTTAAGGCTTCTTAAAATGTGTTTCCATAAAATGTGAAGTCATCCATATATACCTCTACACAATCATGTATTAGATCTGAAAAGATTCCTAGTACTGCCATTTGAAATGCTGCCGGTGCATTACATAGTCCAAATGGAAATACTCGGTAAGCATAGGTACCCCAAGGACAGGTAAATGTGGTTTTGTCTTGATCTTCAAGTGCCACCTGAATTTTTTTATAACCACTAAACCCATCTAGAAATGAAAAGTACTTTTTTCCAGCTAATGTGTCTAACACCTTATCTATGAAAGGTAAGGGAAAATGATCTTTAAGAGTAGCTTTGTTTAATTCCCGGTAGTCAATACATACCCGCCATTTACCATTTTTATTTGGCACAATTACCAAAGGAGAAACCCACTGACTATCTGAAATGGGATAGATAAAGTTAACATTTAACAATTTTTGCAATTCTTCCTTAACAATCTCCCTAAGATTTGGATTCATCCTTCTCTGAGGTTGTCTGATTAGTTTACAATTTTCCTATATGTAGATGTGATGAGTGCAAGTCTTGGGGCTTATCCCTTTCATATCAGTGTACTCCCATGCATATGCAGAAGAATGTCTCTGAAATATCTTGACTAGCTCTTCTTGTTGAGATTTCTCTAGATTCTTGTTTATGTTTAAAGTTTTGCCTGGAAATATCTCAATTTTAGAGCTGCCAAATTTATCCATGGAGTAAAGAGACATCTGTCTTGATGATAAAAACTCAATGTTGGATTCTTCTTGAAATTTTTCATGCTTATATTCCGAAGAGGATTCAAATTTTTCTAAGGTATTCAAAATCTGGCCATCTTCACTAATTTCTGAAATTGTGAAGAGAGGTTGTAAGTCTTCTTCATCCTCTATCCATTGAGTATCATCTAATTCTGTAATTGTTTTTGCTGGAGGATACAAGGTTAATTTCTTGGTTGAACTACCATCAGAGATGTACATATCACCGGATCTACAACTAATGAAAGCATCAGCTGTAGCTAACCAAGGTCTTCCTAATATAATAGGATGCCCTCCTAGATTATTCTTAGGAGTTAGGATCATAAAATCCACAGGATATTCCCAAGAATCTAGGGACACTGGAATGTCTTCTATTACCCCATCAGGTTTGATCACAGATATGTCTGCTAATTGTAATAATGTGGGTGTAAAAAGAAGCTTAGGAAGTTTCAGTTTATCCATGATTTGTCTACTCATGATATTTATTGCTGCTCCTAAATCAATAAGTGTGTTTTGGATCTCAATTCCATTGATGTGAATTTTAACAACTGGATTTCCTGGGTCTAGATACTTTGGAATAGCCATCTTACCCATCATGATATCTGCTATTTTTCCTGCCAGTTGAATTTTCTTTATCTCTCTTATTCTTTTTCCTGTTTTCTTCATGCTCAACTCCTTTATTGTCTTTGCTAAGATTGGGATTTCCTTGATGGCTTGCAATAATGGGATATTAATACAAACATTTCTCAGCTCATCTAGGAAATCATAATTAGGCACCATAATTTGTTTTTCTACACCCCTATCAATTTGTAATCTTTCTGGAAAGGGAGGTGTAGAAGTGGATGTTGATGGCTGCTGTAATATAGGAGTTGAAATTATTAGTTCGTTTTGTTTTGATTTTTCAATGTTTGAGTCTTGGAAAGTTGTGTTCTCTTCAAGACTTTTATTTACCCATAGAGAATCTTCCTCAGAATTGTCTTGCTCTTGTATGATTACAGAAGGTTTCCTATTTTCAAGTATTCTTCCAGACCTAAGTTGAACATCACTAAGGTCTAAAGGATTGATCAAATAAGTTGGAAACTGTTGGCCTTTTATCATGTATGTGTTTTTGAGGATTTTTATTGTTGGGGTTTGTTATGGGTTGGGCAGAAAACTGATTTTTTTTTGAGGAAATGGTAATGGAAGTGGTTGATTTTGATGTTGTGGATTTTGAGAATTTTTTTGAGGAGGGAAATGTGGATATGGTGGATAGGATGGTGGATATTGGTAATACTGAGAGTATATTTCATAGGGATTTTGTGCTCCTTGCACCCAATTTTTTGATTGATTTTTAAATTGGGGCCAAGGTTGCTACCAAGAATTCCAATTTGGTGGGGGTTGATTATACAACTGATCATGAAATCCTTGTGTTTGAGGTCCTTGCCAAGGCCTCCTGGAGACAAAATTGAGAGATTATGTGCAACTTGTAGGAGTATCTTCTTGAAAGACAGCTTTAAGACCAGGAAGTGAAGGAAAACTCTTAGTCTCAAGTTTTTCTGAACAAATTACACAAGTCTCTACAACTTTTGCATCCAAAGGGCACTCTCTCAAGGCATGTTTCTTTCTACATTTGGGACAAAATATTGCTAAGGCATCAAATTCAGATTTTTTCTTGTTTTGTAACTTGAGGGTGTCTATTTGTTCACTAAGACTCCCTAAGATATCATATTTTAACTCATCAAGCATATGTCCTATTTCTTCCCTACTTACTGTCCCAGAAGCAGACTTACTTGCCCTTGCAAGAGCAAGGTCTCTTGGTCCTTTTACAGTTTTAGATTTCCCTCTTGAAAGGTTGATACATAATTCAGCTATTTCAGGTAATGTGAGCTGAGATATATCCCCTTTTCCTGTCATGTTAAGGATATCTAACCATTCATCCCTAATTTTCTTCAACAAGAGAGCTTTCAGGGTGTCTTGGTCTAGGTTTTCCATTTTTGCTCTTTTAATGTTGTAGTTAAATCTCTCCAACAAATATTTCAAATTTTCATCCTCTTTTTGTAGCATTTTAAACAATTCCTCCTTATGGTTGACTGGCATACAGTAATCCAAATACCTCTCTATAAATTCTTGTTTCATGTCTTCCCATGTCCTAATAGAACTGTTGATCAAACTCATAAACCACTTCAATGCTGCTTTTTTCAATGTTGAAGGAAATAGTTTAAGTTTTTGAGCATCTTGTAAGTAGCTGTGGTCTTGCAGAGACTCCCACCAGCAGGTTTTGATCTTCGCTTTATGTCCATAAAAGTTTGGAAGGGATAGAGGGTGAAATTTTTTTCATAGTTGTATTGGTTTTACATCTACTATAGGAAACCCAAAAGAGCTTCCCATTTCTCTTCTACCTCTTCCTCTACCTCCTTCTCCTTCTCCGCACTCTTTACCTCTTCTCGGCAGCTACCTCTACAATTCTCCAAATAGTGTGTTTTATCCATTAAAAACTCCTCCTCCCCCTTCTTTTGCCATAGTTGATTCTTCCTGCAGTTGAAAGGTTTAAGTCCCTATAGTAGGGGTTCTGAATCTAAACCCAAGACAAAGTCTGCAAAGTGGAAGGTATTTCTGATGGAATATATGATCTTAAGTCCTCTGGAAGTCTAGGATCAGTAAAGGATGGAATGTGGGTTTGAGTTGGAGGTGTGCTGGCTCTTGGTCTTGGTGAAACAAGTGGTGTTCTTGGAATCAAGCTTTTGCTTCTTATGAATCTACCCCTTTAGTCACTTTCTCTATGCATGTCATTGTTTTTGGGAGGTAAAAAACAAGGCTACCTAGCTACACTTCCCTGGCAACGGCGCCAAAATGTTGTGCTCAACTTAGTGTTCCTAAATTGAGGTCATAAATTATCAACCAGGGTCAGTAAACTGCTGAAGTGTGGTGCACTATATGTGCCTAGGTATCTGTTTCTCACTACGTTGTGTTTAGTGTTTTTATGATGTTTTTGGTTTTATGGTTTTATGTTAAGAAGGAAAAGAACTAAATGTTGAAAAAGAACAGTTTTTGGTCACACTAAAAACAGAGCAAAGCCTATACTAGAGAACAGAGAATGCAAAGTTTGATAATGACTCATAGCAAGAAAATAAATCACAACATGAACTCAATAACTCATAGCATAAACTCATCCAATTCATTCATTAGAAATATGTTGGAATAGCTTGAGAAAAGAACAAGTTTAGCACAAATTAGGTTCTCCTAAGTAAACAACCATCTTTACAATATTACAAATAATCTCATCCATGGCTAAAATTTTATTGGAACACAATTGGAAAAAGACTATTTGTAACACAATAATATTTCTACTCTGAATTAACTTGTCATGCTAAGATCAATTCATTCTGCAGCTCAACTTGTCACCACTAAACCTTATTCAAAAGTTAGAGATTTTCTAAAATATTTTTTGGAAAGAAAGGTTTAATTGTGAAATTGCAAAGGATTGCAGAACAATCAAGGCCTTAAACTGATATCACTAACTTATTCCTGTTCATATGATGATACATTAATAGAAAGTCAGAACAAAATTAGTTTGTAAATAATGAAGGTCGTGAAGTCTAATTTTGACAGTCAACACAACTTAAGGAACAATGGATGACACTAAACTAGAATGCAATTGATCAAACTTGAAACACAGTGATCACAACTAAACTAGAATGCTTTTAGCCTAACTTTGAAATACAGTGAACTGGAACTGAACTAGAATGTCACTAATCTAACTTAAAGTACAGTGAACAGAGTTATACTAGAGTGCCATTATCAAACTTGAAACACAGTGACAGAATTAAACTAAAGTGACATCTACCTCCGGAGTACTACAACTAGACTAAAGATGCAACTAATCACTAAAATGTCTCAGCTCTGTCTCATTCAGAATTAGTGGTATTTTGGAATAATTTATGGAATAGGACTGGCTGCAACATGTTATGTAAATGAGCATGAAAGCATACAATACAAAAAAACACAACAAAGATCTAAAACACCACAGCTATGTCTCATCTAGAGTTAGTGATATTTTGGAAGAGTTTATAAGATCACGACTAGCTGTAACAACTGATGTAATTGAGCACAAAATCATAAATTTCAGAGAAATGCAACTAACTCCTAAATACTACAAGAGTTCCATCCAATATGACATTTTGCAAGGTGATCAGGGTGCTGATGGCACTGGAACTAGTGCATGTGACATCCACTGCAAGTAAGTATAAAAACACAAAGTTCAGAAAATTAATTAAACTAAGAATGAAACAAGGCTAAGTTACTTATCTAAACCATATGAACAAAGCTTCTCAGGTAGCAGGGGCCCTCTACCACCGGATTAGCATGCAAATCTACTCAAGATTGACTCATCTCTTGCAATAAAGTGATGCTTCTTTCATTAAAGGAGAAATTCTTCAAAACAGAGTATTTACGGTCTTCTGAGATCTAGCAATAAAACATAAATCTAGCTAAGTTGTTTCTCGGTCTCCCGAGCCATACTTATAAAAAAATTACATAACTGTCTTTGAGATAAAATAGGATTAATTGTCTTTCCAAACTAAAATCAAACTAGGACTCTGGTGGTGGCCTCGTTCTATGATTAAGGACATCTGTACAGTCCTTGTCCTATTAGAATTCTGTCACCTAGTTTTGGTTTCCCACATGCATAACCGCCTGTAGACTCGAGCTCAGACTTCGTGGGGAGCAAGAAATGATGGGGGAGTGACGTGGAATACGACCATATGCATTTTTCCTTGTGGTGACACCTGGAACCTGTGTAAACATGAGAACGGCTGCGGAATAGGCGACTGGCTACAGAATGACTGTGTTCTGTAGCCAGTTTAGTCAAAAATTGCTACAATAACAAAATCATGAAAACATAGCAATTTAGTCATTATATACATTCTTAAAGTAATCCTAATCAATCCTATTGATCATTTAACCCTGTAATTAATGAGGGACAAAGAAAATGAAGTGAAATATGGTGGAAAAGAAGGACATCTTTGGGGCTCAATAATACATTCATTGATTTTCATACCCTTACGATTACTATGCAGTGCATTGCATCACAAGAGGGTAAGTTTTTCATATTGCTCCATGTTCATACTTGGGCCAATTTATATGATGGAGGTAGCCATATTTTATGTGGCCTTGGGAAAATGTTTTATTATCACATGTATGTTCAGTTGTTGCATCCAAACATTCACCATATGAAGACATGCATGATTGACCATGTAAAAAGAAACATTTTTCCTTGTACTTTTCTCAAGCAATAGCTTGTAAAATTGTGCTATACACATCTAGGAGACTGTTGGTATCCTTAAGCTTCACATGAAACCATCAGTATTTCCTTCTTTTTTTTGCTAATGATGACTTCATTTGCTGATATGGATCAGATTTGTATGAGAAGCATGATTATGATAAAGACACATGAGTTGGACGCATCCTTGAGTGGGGATAATTCCCACATTTTCTGCACTACATGTTCTAATGGGAGCATGGGAGGAGATATGGCCACTACAGCCACATGTTTGTTCTATTTTGAGGTGGGCCATGAGATTGATATTCATCCATTGTATAATCATGGCCAAGTATTTGATCATGTATTGATGACATATTAAACCATTTACTATTCATTAGTAGATGAGATGATTTTTGTACACTACTTGCCACACTATTTTCTGGAGTTGTAGTGGATGAGATTGTGCTATGTCCTATTGAGATATTGTTTGTATCATGAATTATCATGTAAAAATTTCAGCAAAATTCTCATTGGGATACTCTAGGATGACCATATCCTATTCATCATGGATGGATTTGTTTTGGGCAAGCTTGTTCTTCATTATTGGAGGAGAACTCTTTGGAGGATTATTCTTCACTTTGCCATTTGAGGGAAATAATTTTGCAGCCCAGGATCAGCACACACTCTACACTTATCATAAGTGGAGAGAAGGACAACATGAGGTAGGCTATTATTCTTACCATGTTCATATTTTCAGCCCACCTTCATTTCCGAAGCTTGAGGTGGAAGGAGATTTTCAGGAGTTTCCATGTTGGGAGGTGACTCATTTTGTTTGAATGATTGCTTGGGGATGGAGGATCCACATGGGGAATATGTTTCTCATCACATTTCAGACTCCATGCCTTGAGTGGAGACTTTCCAGTTCTATCCTTGTAGTTGCTTGAGGACAAGCAACATTTGGGAGGGGAGGATCGTAATATTCCAAATTTTTCCTTCAATAAATTGGAATATTAATTTTGTCTATTTTCACTTATGAGTTGAATAATTGGGTGAGGAGGCCCAAACACAATAATAATATGGATTTAATCCATCTTAATATGAAAAGGGATCAACAATGGAAGGATATTTCACACCCTCATGTGTGAAAGGAGACATTTGCAAGGAGACTAGGTCAAGTTTGACCAAGTCAAACAATGCTGCCTAAAGAGGTGTAGCTTGGTTAAGAAGACAACACAGAGAAAGAGGAGGGAATATTCATTGAAGGAGGAAACCCTAATAGAGTGGGACCCATGGGGAGGGAGCTTTCATTGTATAAAAGGAGGGAAAGGCAGTCATTGTTTCACATGCATATGATTATAGATTTCTTGTCTGTTTAGAGTATTAGAATTCTCCGGTTGTTCAGCTGAGTTGCTATGCTGCTTAGTACAAGGATTTCCTGGTTAGGAATCCTTCTCCTTTATTGAGAATACTCTTGAAGGATTTGTACTAATTTTTCTCACATCTAGGCTTCAGGCCAAGCATCCTCCTCGAGGACAGCGTTATTGCTGTAGCAGCATAATTCTGTGTTGTAGGGTGTTGCAATAAGGAGTCACAACACCTCTTCCATCTCTTGTTTTTTAGAGGAAGAGTATTTATTTCCTTTGGAGCATGAGATTGGAAGGCATTGGAGCTTATTTCAGATCTTGGCATTGGGCCAACTCATTCCCTTTCCCCTACAACGTAGTTTTCTTTAGTAACTGCATTATTTTCATGGTGCATTTGCTATGGGGTCTTGTATTGCTGATTGGAGGGTGAGATTTCCAGTTAGAGGATCAAAATTCACTTGTAGAATCCCTTGAAGGATGTTTAATTCATATCATTCATCATATTCAGCCTTCTCTATGTATTTCTATTTTCTGAGTTGCAGTTGTTTCCCAGCAACTCCGGTATTTTTGCCATTATGTATATTTTAGCCAATCCTTTGGAGGATTGATGTATTATTATTTCTAAGGGTTAGAGATTTTCTCCCATATTTTATTTCAGCCATATATTTCCATATTCATGTATTGACATCATTTTTTAGCAGTACTCCATAATATACTGCGTTGTCATAGCTAGGGGTTTCATATATGCTGCAGTGTTCCTTCATTTCCATGTACATGTCTTATTAAGGCTTGCATTGCGTTTCTTGAGTGGATGTTTCCTCAAGAACCTGTACTTTCTTTGCTACTATAATGTTATTTATTGGCTATCTATCTCTTCTTGTCTCATAGCTCATAAAATAACATTGTTGATCTATTGTATGTTGATACATTTTTTGCAGTCCCTCATCGGGCACTTTCTGAGGACATCTAAGTGTGGGAGATCTATTTAACCACCTTAGAAGGATTTCTCTAGAGCCTCCTCTTGGATTTAGCACTTAGAAACATCGTTCTAAGGGATACAGGTCCTGGTTTCAATTCCTGTAGCAGCCATTACTGGAAAATGTGTTTTCGAGTCATGCCTTGCTAGTTGTTCCAGATTTGGAATATTACATACCGAGCTTAGGAGGAATAGAACAAGGTTAAACCACAGAAATTTGAAATGTGATACAAAGACCAAATGCGATATAGTTCGAATTCTGAATCTAAAGTATTTAAAGTTTGGCCATGGGACCCTCTCGCACATCGCACATCACACGTTTCAAGCTTAGGTGGAATGGCATTAAGGAATATGTTATAAAGGCCGAAGTGAAATTTGAGATAAGTTTTATATCTTCAATTGTGATTTGCAATCAGCCCCACCTCCACTCGCCACGTCATCCCTACCTTTATTGCATATCACACGTCACAATCGCAAAGCTCAAGAGGAATGGCACTAACGAATATGTTATAAAGGCCAAAATGTGATAAGGGGTGGATACAATGTAGTCTCATAGTTAAACTGAAAAGGATCTCAAATCTAGAAGTAAGGACCTTTCCTTTTAGAAACTGCATTAGAGGTAAGAAGATGTTTATAATGGAGCAGCATGGAAAGCTAAAATGCGACAGAAATGTGGACGTGATACCATTCAAAGGTTAATTTAAATATTTAAAGTCCAGTATTATTTGTAGTTGCATCATTTTATAAAGAAACGTGAATGCGGGCATTAGACTCGGGTAACCCCTGACCCCGTGCAGAACAATGTTGTATGTTGTGGCACCTTGTCAATAAATGGAAGACTGAACGTTGTGGCCATGAGTAGAAGAGGTAGAGTTGGGTAGAAGGGGAGATGATCACATTGTTTGAAATGCAGAGGCATAGGAAGAGTCAGGTGAAATGAGCATATACTGGCACTATTGGAAACACAACTGTTGGGTCAATTCAGGCAAAGAGGCGTCATTGCAGCACTGTTTGAATACCACATCAGAAATAAAAGAGACATGACAACAAGAAGAAAAGAGAAATATTGAACTCTAGAAGAAATGGAGGGCAAGGATGTTCAATCTGTCAAGGAGACAAATCAACACTTTAAGGATACACATCAACAACAAATCAGATTCATGAAAAAGAATAATATTTCAAGCTTTAATTTTTTTTCTTTGTTTGTTAAGATCGAAGCTATAGTAATGCCCTCAATCGCAATGTAATGGCATGACATTTGTTGGAAGTAGTTCTTTAGATGTTCGAAGTATATAACTATTTTGTATTGGCCAAATAGAAAGAAAATAGTGTCTCCAGTTTCGACTCGAAGACTAAACTTGGAAAATTTAATTTGAGTAAATAATAAAATAGACTAATTTTCCGCAGGCGCTGATAGGATTGATTTTCATGTCATTTTGGTGTCCCTTCTTCTGAATGGGAATTAAAGTAGTTTTCAAATTTAATTGACAGAGTAAGCATAGTCATATTAATTTTTCTCCTTCAATTTCACCTTCACACTCGAACTTCTTAAAATAGATTCTGTTTACACTATATTATTTGAGCTTTCCTGTACCATTCTAAAATTTAGTGGTAGATTGTAAGTCATAATATTACTATTTGGAGTTTCAGCTTTTCAGCCCGTGGAGAATGATGGCGGCATTGTAGAGTCTTGATTATTCGGGATATTAACGGTTTTAAAGGAATTAGTCTCAAAAGATTAACGGCGCTACCTCGATATATCTATTTATACATTGTTAAAAATCTCATAATTATCTATTTTCAGCCCAAGTAATTTTCTCCTAAGATACAAAATTTTTTTGCGTCATTGCTGGGGACGAAGAGACAAAGTTTATTTTCCCTGGGTTTTGCACATTATTTCCTCTGGTTGTTCAATGAGGAGGAAATATTTGGGTGTTTTTGTTATTATCAGAATTCTGGATCACAAAAGGCATCACATGAGGTGAGATACCTCACAACAGAAGGTCCCTACATTTCCAGACCCTGAAATATTGGTTTCTAAAAGAGTTCAGAAATCCAAAACCCCCTCAACACATAGTCCTACACTCTCTGCTCCTAGAAGTAGTTCTAGTAATCATTTGTTTGAAAATATCTCTAAAGTACATAATTTCTTCGAATAGGATTCACCTTTCACATGAATTTATTTTCAAGAACCTAAGTTCGAAGAACACTCCTTTGAGTTGGATTTTTTTACTTTTACTCAAGCTCAAAAAAATCCGATTGTTGGTCCCTCTGGTATTTTCCATAAACCCACTCCCATATCAGTTTTACCTCCACCTCTATTCATTTCCGCAGCAGGTTCATCGACTGCATCTAACCAAGGAATGATCAATCAAGATGCAAACATGGTAGCACTTGCATTTTTATTGAACAGATATACTCCACTTAACCTTCCACGACCAATGAATATGATGCCTCAAGAGTATCTTAAATTACTACCACGTTTTATTGGAGAAGATGAAATAACTGTAAAAAAACACTTGCCTATGTTTTGTAATTTTGCTGAAAATATGAATGTAGAACATCTTGATGTTGTAATGAGGATTTGTGTTCAGTCTCTGGATGCAGAGGCTAGAAAGTGGTTTAAGAAATTAAGAAATGATTCTATTAATACATGGGAAGAACTGGTAAATCAATTCAACCAGACATGGGGTGAAAAAATGGATCATGGATATTCATTAAGAAAATTTGATGCAATCAAAAGAAAACCAAATGAGAATATATTAGATTTTATCAAAAGATTCAATAAATTGTATAATAGATTTTCTGTAGAAATGAAGCCCCCTCCTTTTGGAACAAAGGTGGTTTTTTTTGGAGCTTTTGAAGCTGAATTTAGTTTCACACTTAGAGAAAGGAGATCCCCTACTCTATAGTAGATACAGATAGATGCTTTTGAAATTGAAGCTAGTATGACTACAGCTGGGAAGGCAAAAGGGAAACAACTAGTCCAAGAGAAGGGGAAAGAAAAATAAGAATCATCAAAAGATCAAAGAATTGAAGATATAACAAAGGTGATAAAAAATTTGTCAAATAATCTAATTAAGATGGAATTGGAAAGTAAAAAATCCCAAAGACAAGTACAACAAAACCGAGGAGGATTTAACTCTCAATTCAGAAGAAAACCCCTACAAATTTTACAGAGGGAAATAAAAGATCAAGACCAGGTTCCCGGAGAGTCAGAAAAATATGACCATAAGGAAGTTGAAGATCAAATGTCTACTATGTACACAATAGAAGAGGATGAAGAGGAATATTGTGAGGGAGAATATGTTGACGCTGAAGTATCTTTTGACCAAGATGAAATGGATGAATACTGTAGGCAATTCACATATTTCATGCAAGTTGAGTTACATAAAAAGTATGATCTAAGGTCTAGAAAGAGGTCTAGAATGTAGGATAATGAAGGTGAAAAACAAGATTCTATTCCTCCTCCAATGGCAACTCCACAACAAAAGGACCCTGTAAAACAAGTCAGTAATGGGAAGAAACCTGTAAATTTAGTTAATAGAATAGATGTGCAGCAAGGTGAACCTTCCCAGAGCAAATCAGTTGATACTAATATTTTGGAGAGAGATGTGCATGTACCTGAACAAGCGGAAAATTCTATAAAGAGTGAAGAAGAACCTGAAAATAATGTTAAACAAACTCATTCTTTTAGTTTGAAAAAATGTAATATTCCTAAATTATCACACATCTAATTGGAATGTTAATTTTTTATTTTTCTCCTAGATAGAGGAATAAGAGGGTATGGAGACCCATAAATCTCCTTAGTAGGAATAAAAGACACCCCTAGTGTGAATGGAGGTCATCTAAAATATGGATTAAAGACCCTTAGGTGTGAAAAGGGGCTGCAACATGAAGACTGGGTCAACTTTGATCAAATCAAACAACGTTGTTATGGAGGAGTGGCATTCATGGTGGGACAACACAGTTTTCAAGGGAGATTGAATGCATGGAGGTGGTGTCCTAATTGAGTGGGGCCAGGGGTAAGGAAGATCATCATTTATTGAAGGAATATGATGGCAGCCATAGGAGGATATGTGTTGGTATATGAATTTTCTGAATATATGGTCGTTTAGACATATATCTTTCTCTTGTCTTTTAGCTGAGATTGAGTGTTGTTTAGCATTGGGTGTTTCTGATTGGGAATCCCATCTTTTCCATTGAGAATCTCTTAGAGGAGTCTTGCACTACATTGTCCACTATCAGGCTTAAGGCCAAGCTTCATCTTTCATTTACAGCGCAGATTCTGTTGAGGGTTTAGTTGCTCTGTAGGTTGCAGTAGTGGAGACTATATCTGGGTAATTTCATTGCTTATTTTTAGTGGAGGAGGCTTAATTTCCATTGGGAGGATAGTAAGGAAGTCCCTTGTGCATAATTTCATATCTTGGCATGAGACCAACCATTTATTTATCTCTACAGTGTAGTTTACTTCCAGATCTGTGTTATTTCTATAGGAGGAGTTGCAGGGTTGTTTAGCACACCATTTGTAGAGATGATTTTATAGTGAAAGGGATCTTCCTTTCATTTAGAGGATCTATTGGAGGAGGCTATTTTATTGATATTATTAGATCAACCGCAATTTCCAAATCTATATTTTGCAATGGATCTTCAGCCTTAGGTCCTAGATCCCCATCTTGTACATGGTGTTTTGCTAAAAACCCTTAAGGGGTTCTTCAAAGGAGGTTGTATAGTGCTCAGATCTATAGTAGATCTATCTTCTGAGTTACATGTCAGCCCTAGATCTATTTTATATTCATTTTTTGTAGCAATGGCTTTTAAACATCGTTGTAGCAGACTTCCAGCTCTTATATATAGTAGCAACACCTCATTTTCATGGATTTTTTCCATTGGAGGCTTGTTATTTCTTCTTATACATCTTCTGGCCCATTATTTATGTATATTTTGCTGCTTTTATAACATATGAAAAGTCTCCATATTGGAATCTTGATTTTATATGATGATTTACACTATTGTTTCAACATTTTGCACTATATTCCTGCTTTTCCCATTTGGGAATATTATAGTGGTATCATAGCATAATCTTGGCTTAGCCTATGGATGTCAGCCATTATGCTATCAGGAGAATAAGAAAAATGAGAAAGAGATCAGAATGATGGAAAGAATGAGTTTTATCTCATCTCTTTTCAGATCTAAGAGCGACCTCACCAAGGAGGTCAGGCAAAGAAAGATGGAGAAAAGCAATGAAACCACGCTAGTTTTTCAAGATGAGGAAGGTCCATGTACTTCCTATCAACAAAAATTAGATCTAGTATTGCATAGAGCTCCAAAGAAACATACTATTCCATTTTATTTTGAAGAAGAAGACAAGAGGCATGGAGATGGAGGACACTTATATCATGAGATTCTAAGTGATTATCTTGCATAATATAAGCCTCAACCTAGAGCTTTCAAGGAGAATATAACTCTACCATAGTTCATTCAGCTCAAAGAAGAAAGAAGACCTTGCAGCAATAGATTCATATTTCCTACATTTGTAGGGTCATCCACATGTATAGCAACAGCTTGTGGAATGAAGTTGGATGCATTTTTCCTACTACATCTAGTAGTAGAGAGAGAAGTTGTTGAGATTTTAGCATTGCACCTTGAGGGTGAAGGAAACATTTGGTGTTTCAACCATTTGAGTCATGCAAGAGTGACTGCATATGCATATTTTACTCAAAGGTTGATCAAGAAGTTTGAAAAGAAGAAATCAGAGGAGAAGGAACTTCCACCACCACTTGTTGTAGGAGCACTTGCATTAGGAGAAATAACACTTTCACCTTTGTATATTGATCTTCATATCTTGACTTTTAGAGTCCCATTCATTATTCTGGATTTGCATGAGGAGGAGGAGACTTGTACGAGAATTGATGTAGCCATAAAGGAGCATCCATCATCATCAATAGTTGGGGAAGTCATCACACCAGAGGAAGGAACCCTTGTAGTAGTACAAGATGTTCGCAAGCTTTACCAAGGTATGCACATATTTCCATTTTTTGTTATTTCAGTACATCATATGGAGGATTATGGAAACATGTTGTCAGGGAAAATGCATGAGCTAGGGTCAAAGCACATTGCTGATTTGGAGTAGCAGACTATCACTACATTAAGGACCCTTGATTTATTCAAGGAGGGGATATACAGTCATCCTAGTTATTCATTTTTGAGCTGCACACAACTCTTGGGGTTGGAGTGAAGATTTTTGGAGGACAGGATGAGTTTTTCCTAAACAATGAAATGTAGAACTATGTGTTCAACATTGAGCATGATCTTAAGACAAAAGATGCACCATTATGGAGATCAGAAGCGCTATCATTGAGCAAGAGTGATGAGTTTGGGGGCCAACCTTTATTGGAGCATTCCGATGGCCATCCTACATGTGTAGTAGAGGATAAGTAGATGGTTGATGAGAGACATCTTATCTTCCATTGTTATGATGGATATTTCTTGATGAGCACTTCATTGTTGAATGAGAATATTTTGCCTTCTGTATATTTGGATCCTTATGGGATCAACTTGGTCATTGAGGAGTGGTCTTCATATCTACATCTCCAGGATATTTCATTTCAAAATTTCATGAAATGAAAAGATAGAAATCTGATTTGGGAGGGTGGTATTATCCATTGGAGGAATACCAACTACGAGCATGATGATAGACACTCACCATTGGTTGGATGGGTGATGTTGATGAGAAAGAGGCTGGAAAGCCACTTGCAGATCTATGACATAGGACAGCAAGAGGCAAGGCTGCATTGGCTACTCTTAAAAGAGTTTGGTCGTCATATGACACATTTTATTTCAAAGAGTATGATGGTGGAAGGGACTTGGCATGGAACTTGCATCATATGGAAGCAAGGAGTGGGTGCATTGTGTTGATATGACATTATTCATGTCAATCATCATGTTTTCACCTCATAATTTGTATGATGGAGGTGTGAGAAGGAAACAAGAGCTCTTGTTGCTTTGGCTACTCTTGGGAGAGTATGGGCTAGATTTCTCCTATACTTTGTAGGATATTTTAGGAGAAAGGAATGACACAATCCAAGTGAAAGGAGGCTACCCTTTAGCATTGAAGGATCAAGAGGTATTTCCACGTAGGAAGGAGACTCCCACACATAGCAGCATGAGGGTGGATGAATTTGGTATAGGGCATGTTAAAGAATGGAGTCATGGAGTGGCAAGAGCCTTATCACTAAGGCCAAAAACACTGTCACTTGGGAGTATGTTGTGTAAATATACATGCAGAATAGTGTTTAGAGGCTTAATCGCAATCGCATGTGGAAGGCCTCATCGCATATAAAAAATTGAAATCACAAAGATCAGGAGAAATAGAACAAGGTTAAACCCCTGAAATGCGAAATGCAGTACGAAGTCTGTATGTGATATAGTTTGAAGCCCGTATCTAAAGTATTTAAAGTCTAGTCTTGGGACCCTCTCACACATCACACATCACACATTGCAAGCTCGAGAGGAATGGTGTTAAGGAATATGTTATAAAGGCCAAAGTGCGATTTGCGATAAGTTTTATATCGCCGATTGCAATTTGCGATTGGCCCCACCTCCACTTGCCACGTAATCCCTACCTTTATCTCATATCGCACGTCACAATCACAAAGATAGGGAGGAATGACACTAAGGAATATGTTATAAATTCCAAAATGAGATAAGGGGCGGATACGATGTAGTTTCATAGTTAAATTGTAAAGGATCTCAAATCCCGAATTAAGGACCTTTCCTTTGAGAATCGCATTGAAGGTAAGAGGATACATATAACATAGCAGCATAGAAAGCCAAAATGCAATGGAATGGTAAACAAGATACCACTAAAATATTAGTTTAAATATTTAAAGTCCAGGATTGTTTGTAGTTTTGCTATTTTATGAAGAAATGTGAACACAGGAAATAGGCTCAGGTAACGCCCGATCCCATGCAGAACAATGTTGTATGCGGTGGCACCTTGTAAATAAATGGAATATTGAATGTTGCGGGCATGAATAGAAGAGGAAGAGTCAGGAAGAAGGGTACATGATAACATTGTTTGAAATGCATAGGCATAGGTAGAGTTAGGCAAAAGGATCATATAGTGGCACTGTTGGAAATGCAATAGTTGGGTCAAGTTAGGAAAAGAGGCGTCATTGCAAAACTATTTGAATACCACATCATAAACATAAATGACATGACAGCAAGAAGAAAAGAAAAATATTGAACTCTGGAAGAAATGCAGGCCAAGGATGTCTGATCTGTTAGGGAGACACATCAACACTTTAGGGAGACGCATCAGCAACAAATTAGACTGGGGAAAAAGAATAATATTTCAAGTTTTAATTTGTTTTCTTTGTTTGTTAAGATCGAAGCTATATTAATGTCTGTAATTTCATTGTAGTAAGTAGTTTTAACAGTTTAGGTAGTCCAATTAGTTTCAAGAAGTTCTAGTAGTTACGAACCATTTTTGGTGTACTTAAGCAAGAAATAAAGATAGAAGAGGGGTTCTAAGTTTTGGACCACTGGAAGACTAAATTCTGGTACTTACTTTTCTAAGGAATTAATGAAAGAAGCCTCAAGTTTCCTGATAGTATTGATGATGATTCGCTTTTTCTTGTGCCATTTTGTGTCGTTTCTTCCTTGAATGAAATGAAGTAAATTAGTTGTCAGTCTCTTAATTACATCTGTGATTCAGAGTTAAATAACCTTAATTTGTGCTCCTTCACTCCAACTCCTCTCCCTTCACAAATTCTCTCTAGAACTTAAAAGTAATAGATTCTGTGTTTACAACATATTATATTTAGTTTCCTCTCTCTCCATAAATTCATTCTGAAACTTAAAGCGGTAGATTCTATGTTACACCATATCATTTTGAGTTTCTTCTACAGTTCTTCTTTTCCATTCAGGTATCAACAGTTAAGGGAATTGTAGAGTTTTCATTATACTAGATTATTAAGAGTTTTAAGGAATTATTTTCCAAAGCGATTGAATGAAGGCCACCTGATATAATTACTTCTATGACACATTGTTAAAAAATGTCTTAAGCATTGATTCCTTTTCACATCCAAGAAATTTTCTCTTAAGATACAACAACAGTTATTGCGATCGAAGTGGCCATCAAAGAGCCACGTGTTGGAGACTCCATCCAGAGCAGTGCCTCTGTAATATTCTGAAATGGGAAAAGCAGGAATAGAGTGCATAAACATGGAAATATTAGCGTAGATCAATGCATAAATTTAAGAGACCAATATGGATCCTTCTTATCCATTATAACAACATCATATATGTATAAAATAATGGGCCACAAAAAATATAGCAAGGTACAATAAGCCTCCAATGGACAAAATCCTCAATAAGAGGTTATGCTACTATATCAAAAATGTTGGAGACACTGCTACAATAAAATGAAAATACAAATATAAAGGGCTTATATATGGCATAATAGATACAAAAACTAATATCTGGGCTCTATATAACTTCTAGAAAAGAACCCAAGGGGATCTCCGTGAAAAAAACCCACTAATACAGTATGAGATGCAGCCCTAGGGCTATAAGTATGCTGTAAAAAAGTAACTAAAGAGCTATGGCTGAAGCTGATATGAAAATGACCATGCTCTCCTCCAATTGATCCTCCGAATGAAAGTTTGGCCCCTTCACAAAAGAAATTACTCCCCAAATCACCTACTGCAAACCCCTTGCCACTCCTCCCTAAAATAACGCAAATCCAGACTGATACTATGCTATAGGGGATAAAAACACTATGGCCTAGTGCCAAATGTATCAATTATTCTCTAGGGCCTTGTTTACTAGCCTCCCAATAGAAAGGAACATTCCTCCAATGAGATCTAGCTCAGAAATATCCCAAATAAATCCTCCACAACTTTTTCACTACAACACAACACAAAACCTTAACAGGAACTACATTGTACATTAAGACTGAAGCCTTGGCCTGATGCCTGAATTTGGAATGTAGTGAAAAGCTCTTCCTAGAGGCTTCTCAAGGAAAGAGGTGGGATTCCCGATCAGGAACACCCTGTGCTAAACAACATTGCAATCTTAGCTAAATAGTTGAAGAAATCTATATGTCTAAACAAACCATATAATAAAAATATCATATCATAAAATTGATGAGATATAGTTTCCATCCTATTCCTTATATAAGTGACGAGCTTCCTAACCCTAGGCCCCACTCATTTAAGACACTACTTCCATGCAAAGAGTCTCCAAGTAAAACTGCGTTGTCCCTCAATGAATACCACTACACGATGACATCGCTATTGATTTGGTCAAAGTTGACCTAGTCTAGGTGTTCCAGCCCCTTTTCACACACAAGGGTGCTCAATAAAGTTGCCAAATTTACTCCTTTCACATTTACATTGATTTTATTCATATCAAGGAGATTTATGGATCTCCATATCCTCTTATTCATCAAAGAAGAAAACGAAAATAAAAATTTAATATTCAAACTAACTGTGTGCTAATATATGAATATTGCAATCCTCCCCTCCCTAAGTGTTTCTTGTCCCCAAGCAACTGCAAGGAAAGAACTAAAAAATGTGGGGAACCTTCATTCCAATGTGGAGCTTCAATATTTGAGCTATCATCCATGCAAAATAAATCACCTTCCAGAGTTTTAATTCATATGAAAACTCTTGGCATATGCTCATGACAGGCACCTCCCAAGTGCTCAAGTTACCCAAATGGCTCATCCCATATGGAAAAAATAGACCCAATGTAGAAATCATGGATGGTCCTATGCTCTCCCAAAAATATGAAACCTAATAACCATGGAGAGTCTTTCTCCTAAAGGGCACATCCAATCCTTCAATCCTCCCTCCAATCACTCCCATAAAAATAATAAGGACATTATCAATATATGGGGTCAAAACCAGTGATACATAAACAACCAAATGAAATAATGGAGGTGGATCATAGTCCCACATGTGGAACCAATGCAGTATATCTCCTAACTTCCTCAGATAGTGATATGGTAAGTGGTTTTCCCACCACTTGCTGGCATATCCTTCTCACATGATATGAGAAGGTGAGTTATCTTTGGTGCCTTTTGGGCACACCCATAATGATATATCATCTCCCTATATCCTCCTAGGGAGTGGCCATGCTAAACATAGTTTATGGCCCAAATTTGACCATGAAATTTATAAGGAAGAATGCTCCCCCTTGGAACAATGGCCTACACATGTATGGTAAAGGAATGAAAATATTCATCATATAAATCATTATGCATAAAAAAAGGATCTTTACAATATACTCTGTTCACATAAATGGAGTGGCTCATAGATAGATCCCCTCTCATTCCCCAAGAGGAAAGAGGTGGTTGTGATAACTCCATAAAAGAGTTAAGTATCTCCTCCATCTCCACATGATCCATGAATCTCCTCAAATGATGATATATATCCTCTTCAAAGACTTCCCAAGTATAACCCTCCATGATGGTGTTGCACGCTCTTATGCAATAAGTATGGTTGAAGAGAAAATATTTATGTTCTACATGTAGTAAGCTATCCTTGAGCGTGGAGGCTCTAGACAAGAATATCATACCATGATAGTAGATGACCTCATCTCTGACTTGATATCCCTCCTCTCGTAGCTGGTCATCAAGTATCATACAAGTGAAATATCCTTGGAATAATCCACCAATAGCTGGGATTTCCAATATGGATCAATCCTCCATATGAAAATGTTGATGATCTGTCATAGAAAGAATATGCCATTTATTTGTCCTCCTCTTTGACATTTCCCATGCCAAAGTGATATATTGGAAGGCTTCTATCCTCCCTCTGCTGATCCTTTTTTAGCATAATATCTGAGATGAGAGTGGGTAATGATCATGTTGGTAGAATGTCTCCCTCCTCCTTCATTCTGCCCAACACTCTCAGTGCTGTACCATGACCTCCCAATTCTCCCACTCCTCTTGGATCTATGAGTGGTGCAACATGTTGAGAGAAATATTTGATTAGCTTCAAATCAAGGGGTGTCCCTGGTGGAATGCCTCCATGTAATGAAACATCAAGGCCTAGAGCAGGTTATATATGTGAGTGGACTGATTTTTTCCTGTCCTTATTGTGCAAATCACCCTCTTCCTTCTGTGCATAAACCTCCTGAAAAGGATGGGTGTGTATGTTCCCAATCACTTCATGTTGGCCCTTCTTCTCATCTTCTACTACCTTCTACAAGATCTCACAATATAAGGTGTCTTCTTCAGATCTAATCAACCCATGTACACCCAACATCTCCTTGGTGTTAGAAGTCTTGATCACAAAGGAATTATCTATCATAGTGCGTGTCCCCAAGGCTATATTCAATGTTGGAAAACACTTCCTCAATTATTTTTTCTCATTGGTTATCAATATAGACACATGCTACTCCTGATATTCATATGAAATATCCTTTGGAACTTCTTGCAAAGATACAAGAGCTCATGCTTCATCTCCATCTCCAAATAGAAGTAGATCTCCTCATGTTGTCACAACACTGGAGGACCTTTCCAAATATTCCTCTTCCTTCTCCTCATTAATGGAGAATACCTCATCATTAAGAGATCCTTTACCTTGATCTCATTTTGAAAGAGGAATCCTCATGTCTTTTACTTGAGAGGAAAGTTCTTGCTGAAGTGGGGCTTTTTCCCTTGCCAAAATATGTTTAAGATATTTAACTCCCTCAACAATTTTCTGAAATGGAGTTGGTTTCATGAATACTTCCAACTCGTGCAAAGGTTCATATTTCTTAGGTTTGGCTAGCCCATCCAAAGAAGTTACACAATGTATTTACTCAAATATTTTCACTAATCTCTTAGTGAAATTTGCATAAGTAGATATACTTTCATTATTCAATGAAGAAGATTCATAAAAAAACCATGCATAAGCCTTACCTTCAAAATGCGGCACTGCTACTCTAATGGATTCTCCTTCTGAAGCTTGATGCAGCTGAAAATATGTGTCTAGCTTCTTTACCCAAGCCTTGCTTTTTCTCTTCGGTGACCCATCAAAATTTGGTAGAAATAATCTACCCAAAGTGTGTTGCATGCACCCTCTTCTTCTATTGTGGTTATTGGGTCTTCAATATTCTTTGATTTGATAAAACCCTTGGAAGTTTAGATGCTCCTTGAATCTACTAGACTAAGATTCATATTCTTGGGTATAGTAACCAAGATTCTCCTCCTTTTGTGTTTCTCATTCCTCTTCTTCTCTTGCCAAGAATGTAGGCATGGTACCACGTTGTAGATTTGATGGTGTAGTTGAATTCTCACACCCATAATGTGAAAATATAGAGCTTTCTTTATGCACAAGCTCTCTTGGATAATCTCTATATCTCTCCATCCTCATCTCTATGATTTCTTTGTTAATGCCCTTCATAGTTTGGAAAAGAAGTCTTGACAACTCCTTCCCTTTCATTCCTCCTAATAAAGGGGTTTAACCCTTATCTTCTTTATCATTTTTATAATCAAACTTCCAGTTTCTTCTTTTGAGATACCTCTTCTCTCTATCTGTGAGAGGATATCCTTCTTCTGATGACATATTGGCCTAATATGCATAGGCTGAGTCAATATTATGCTCTGATACCACTTTAATATTCCCAAATGGGAAAAGTAGGAATAGAGTACATAAACATGGAAATAGTAGTGTAGATTAATGCATAAATGTAAGAGAACAATATGGAGACTTCTTATTCATTATAATGGTAGCATATATGTATAAAATAATGGGCCACAAAAAATATAGCAAGATAAAATAAGCCTTCAATGGAAAAAATCCTCAATAAGAGGTGTTGCTTCTATATAAAAAATGACAGAGACACTGCTATAGTCCAGTTATGAGAGAATTTCTACAAAAAAATGAACATACAAAGATAAAGGGATGATATATGCCATAATAGATAAAAAAATGGAGATTTGGGCTCTATAAAAACTCCATAAAATAACCCAATGGCGTCTCAGGGAAAAACACCCAATAATACAATATGAGTTGTAGCCCTAGGGCTGAAAGTATGCTGCAAAAAAGTAAATAAGGAGATATGGATGAAGCTGATATGAAAATGAGTATGCTCTCCTCCAATAGATCCTCCAGATGAAAGGTTGTCCCCTGCAATAAAGAAACAAATCCTCAAATGACCTACTGCAAACACCCCTGCAACTCCTCCCTAAAATAACGCAGATCTAGACTGATACTGCGTTGTAGGGGATAAAAACACTATGGCCTAGTGCCAAATGTATCAATGATTCTCTAGGGCCTTCTTTACTAGGCTCCAAAGAGAAAGGAACCTTCCTCCAATGAGATCTAGCTTAGAAATCTCCCAAATCAATCCTCCACAACTTCTGCCCTGCAACACAACACAAAACCTTAATAGGATCTGCGTTGTAAATTAAGACTGAAGCCTTGGCCTGATGCTTGAATGTGGAATGTAGTAAAAAGATCTTCCTAGAGACTTCTCAAGGAGGGAGGTGGGATTCCCAATCAGGAACACCCTTTTCTAAATAGCATTGAAATCTTAGCTAAACAGCTAAATAAAGCTATATGTCTAACCAGAGCATATAATCAAAATATCATATAATAAAATTGATGAAATATGGTTGTTTTCCTATTCCTTATATAAGTGATGAGATTACTAACCCTACGCCCCACTCATTTAAGAAACTACCTCCATGCAAAGATTCTCCAACTAAAACTATGATGTCCCTCAATGAATGCCACTACTCCATGACAACGTTGTTGATTTGGTCAAAGTTGACCCAATCTAGGTGTTCCATCCACTTTTCACACAAGAGGGTGCTCAATTAAGCTTCCAAAAGGTCCTGCTTTCACATTAGCATTTATTTTATTAATATTAAGGAGATTTATAGATCTCCATATCTTCTTTTTCCTAAAACAGAAATTAATATTCCAACTAGCTATGTGCTAATTTAGGAATATTACAGCCTCAAAGACAAAACATTTGTGTAGAAACCAATCGAAGGAGCTAATTGACAAGAGAATTCCCCACAGGGGAATGGCCCATTCACTTTTCTTAAGAGGGGTTTTTCTAGTATATTTTCTAGATGTGTTAGCTTGTCTTGGCCTTATTTTTGTAAATCATTTGTTGCATGTTACACTGTAAAAGTAATGATGTGTTTTCCATCACTTGTTCAACAACAATGATATTTTGGCCTTTTTTTATAAATCCTGTGATGCATTTATTACATGTAAAAGTGATGAGGTGTTTTCCATCACTTCGAAATGTGACGATGATGTTTTTTGTCTTATAATGATAGTTGGAGTGTGATTTCCATTTTGATGTAAGCTTGACCACCGAGTACATGTTATAAACTCATGACAAACATGGAAATATTTGGGTCATATTTGGTCATATCTGAGCATGCAATTTGTAAGAGATTGTACTACAGGTTTTCAAAGGATGCAGGTGTTGGCTTGTCGCTTATGGCTCTGAAGGACAAAGTTGAAGGAGAAGGAAGGGTGACCTTTCAGGATAGATGTGGTGTAGGCATAGTACAGAAACAGTTGCAGATTATTGTTGGTGCTTTTGGAGGAACAAAAGCTCCTCAGCGGGGAGGATTGATCCAGGTGGCTCTCGAGACACACACAGGACAAATAGGATTGATGAAAGCTCAAAAATAAAAATGTTCGGATTGCTCTCAAACTAGGTTCAAGTTGAAGAGTTCGTCGCCTTGATCGCAACAGTGTGCATGACATGTCAATCCAAGCTTGTATAAAAACGATAGAGAATTTTGAAGTTTTGTTAAGGCAACAGATGTTGGGCCCACAACATGCCACATGGAATCCCAGTAAGAACATGGGACCCACATGGAAAGCCCCTCAATTTTTAACACACGCCGCTCCTCCATTGGCCCCTTGCCCATGCAGAAAAGACAAAACAAAATGACATTTAAGTTCCCACATAAAGATAAAAAAATCATTAAAACAAAATAACTATATATTAAATATAGTTATTAAACAGTAAAAATCAATTCAAATATGGTAAATTTTAATGTAACAAAAATCATATTAAATATGGTTAAATTTCATATTAAACAAAACCTCCATTTTTGTTTTTCAGAGTCGTTACAATATGGAGATACGGATTCCATATATTATATAGTTTGAAAAAACTATATTAAAACTAAAATTGGGTTTTAAATAAATATTTGGACTTAATGGGATTTGAACTTAAAACCTCACAACAACAACTCTCTTAATATGATTATTTCAAGCAATGTGCCAATGTCACACTTTCTTTATTCGTTCTCACACTTTGTTATAAAATGTCATTCAAATGGTTCAAGGAAACCATGGCGAATAATGGAGAATACATGAGAGATGAGGGAACAGGGAGGCCAATGAAGCCAGTGAGCAAAGAGAAGGAAATCCAAGGCACCCAAGTGCGGGCACGATTTTCGGGCATGATGGTGCATAGATTTCAAGACAAAATCTTGTTTGATGCCAAGGGAATATTTAATCCCAAGGAGGTAAAATTTTCAGAATGTATTAAAATTTATATGCATTTTAACCAGAATTTTATAGGGAGCACGATGGTGCACCTATATTTTCCTTTTTAGTAGCAGTTTTATAGATTCCCTATGGAGGAGAATCTTCAGGAATCTGGAGGGAATCTTTCAGATTCTTTGGAGGCCGAAATTCATGGGTGTCAGAATGAGGTCAACCTTATACTCATTCTTCTCAAAATTTGACAAGGATATCAATGGTGAGATCCAATTCCTATTTTGAATTGCATATTTCTATATTCCCCCTGGAGAAACATCTTTGAGGAATCTGGGGGGAATCTAAAATATTCCCCAAGGCCAAAATTTTCAATTTGTCAGAAGTCATCAAATTGATAGTCTATACTATACCTATCAACGACACGAGTTCAGTGATGCAGTTAGATTTTCCATTTGACCCTTATGTTTTTCAGCCACTTTTCAAAGTGGAGTTGCAGGTGTTAGCATTTAGTGTGTGAACAATCATTTTTAAGGATATTCAACGCTATGAGATTGATGATATGACTAGATCCAACATTTTATCATCCTTGTCTTCAGATAGCTCCAGGATGTGAGGTATATGCAGTGTCATCATGTGCTTCTTTTTTCCTTGAGATACATTGTGTTGTATGGATCCTTTTCGATGTTTGATGTGGGATATTGCTTTTGTTTTTTGATGTGAGTTGTAATTTCTATCATGGATTTGTATTATTTTTTAGATCCCTTTGCTTCCATGTTGGAGGGATACTCATTGTCACATGTATGTTTTTTTGAGATCCCTTTGTTTCCATGCTTGCGGGATACTCATAGTCATTATGTGTGAGTTATTGTCATACTGATAGGAGTCATTTTTATGAATGATAGTTCCTGTAGTGGAACATCTCATGGATTAATCCAAACACTCCTGTGTGAGGGAATTTTCCTTGTTGATAGAGAAAACACCATCCATGTACATCATCACTCTTTCTAGCACTTAATTCAGTGGCCTACACCATCTTGACACTGAGGCCCGGAGACGTAGTCCCTCCTGGACGAACTCCATTATCAATATGTTATGTTTCTAATGCTTGTTATGTTCCTCTTCTTTACTGTTGGTCAGTGGTTGTCATTGATGTCAATCCAAGCAGCACTAGGGGCTAACCCAATATTGCATGGGAATTTTGACCTACCAAATTAATATATTCTGGGTCAATAATTATTTTTATGGTTTCTACTTGTTGATATGTTTCCGTTGATATATGGCACACCATGTAATTCTTCACGGTTTAAGAGATATTCATGTTTGATGTTTGTACCCCCAGTTACTGGGTTAAAACCCCATGGGGTTGGGGCATGGGTCATTCAAAAGTCATAATTAATATTTTTTAAGCTCTTAAAATCCCTCCCACGTTCACTTGTTGAATCCCCTCTCAACTTAAGCATTTATATAAATTGTGATCTTCATTTCCTCCTTAGGCAAGGGATTCGGCCATCTGAAACAGGTCATCGTGGAATTTTCGCTCTAAATTTTTTTCTACGTAGGTTCAGAAGCTGAAATGTTTATGAGGAAAAGCCGAGATCTTGAGGAATCTGCAGTAAAAATTGTAGATCAAGGTGCGAAATATTTGTGGAGAGATGATCTGTGGAAGTCAGAGTTTTTGCAGGCTCCTGAAATTCATTTCAAAGAAGTGACCTTGTTAAATTCGTCATAACGCTCTCTCTGAGTATTGAATTGGAATGCCATAAAAAGTGGTGGATATTGCATAGGCTTTAATATTCTCTCTATCAATGTTAGAGACAAATGAAGAAACAGAGATACGTCGCATGTCGTACAAGTGCGCTCTGCTGAAACAGTCCATAATTAGGGCATTGTGAGAGATTGGGCAATACTCCCTCTTGAAGAATCAAAATTGGGTCAGACATATGGCATTGGAATTAAGACTCAGAGGAATACTATAATACTGAAAATCATATATGGAGGATCTAAAATAACATAGATACACCAAATTCAATATCGAGCTCCTAGAAGGCACGAAAAAGCTAGATTGTGTGTTGTGAAGGGTTGCAAAGGACCAAAATTTCTATGGCAGCAAAGCAAAGAAAGGTGTAGCAGAGGGTAGCATGACAAGAGTAGAAACCAAGCTGCATAATAACAGCAAGAAGTTCATCATATGAAGTCTTCAAGTGGGCAGCACTACATACAATCATTGTAAAGGTATCATTGTACTCAATAAATACAATGGTTGTAAAGACGAAATAGTGTTCCTCCACAAGGTTAAGAGGCATCAATGGGAGGTCTAGGATTCAGTTGAGATCACAAATAAGTGAGAAGTTCAGTAGTATATTCTCTTACATCATTTCTATATCATTGCAAGTGTATCCATACGTCTCCTGGCCAGGAGTCCATTCTTCTTTATTATTCTATAGGGTGGTAGGTGTGCTATGGTGAGTTGTACTAATAAAGTTAGAATATGTTCAAATTTGATCATCAAGAATTTGTATTCTTACTCACCAAGTAGATTAGAAGAATTTTCTAGATTCTAGGAAGTTGGGAGCTTTATTTTACTGAGTTGAATATTAAAAGAATTATTAGAAAAGAATTAGTTGGTTTTTTTCCCAGAGTGGGTTTCCACCTTAAAAACTGTGTGCATTTGTGTTCTTTTTGTTTGCTGATATCATTGTACAAACGTTGATAATAACTAAAGATTAACTAATGCTCTAATTGAAAGGAATATTGATTCACCCCCCCCCCCCCTCTCAGTATTTCCAACAATTGGATTCAGAACTTGGTTCCTTCAATAGAATTTTAACAATTGGAATGAGGTCATGGAGCATACCAAGAATGGTGTACCTCTATTCAGTGAAAATAATTATGCACTTTGGAAAGGAAGAATGGAGGTCTATCTCTTGGCGCAAGATTACGAAGTATGGGACACTGTTTAAAATGGATTTACATCAACCGTAGCTGAACAAGGTAAGAATAATTTGGTAAATGATGAAAAAGAAAAGAATATTATTATCATTAGACTTATTCAATTTTCTTATCATAAGGTGTTGGGTTGTAAAACCACCAAAAATGTATGGGACAAGCTTGAGAATATATATGCAGGTAACTCAAATGTCAAAGAAGCTAAGCTTCAAATCTATAGATAAAAATTTGAGCAACTTAGAATGAAAGAAGATTGCAACATTGCTGCATACTATCAATACGTTGATGAAATAACCAATATTTTGGAAGGATTGGGAGAGCCAGTTGACGAGAAGACTATTATACAAAAGATTCTTAGAACGTTACCAGGGAGATTCAATCCAAAGGTATCGGTCTTAGAATACAGTGAAAATCTGGACAAACTCAGCAAAGAGGAATTACATGGAGTTCTCATAGCATATGAAATGCGACTTGATGAAGAAAAATGTACTTCGCATCTAGAAACTGCGTTTGTTGCATCTAAGAAAACCAATAAGGATAGACAACCTTCAATTGAAAAGACATGCACCTGCAAGTGTGAAGAAAAGGGAGATGATGAAGAAGGTCTTTTAGATGAAGAATATGCTTACTTCCATTGATATGTTTCAGTTGTAATGAGGTTGGGAATTTTGCAACAAAATTTCCAAACAAAAGTAATATCAACTCAAAAAGAAAGAAAGGCTTTAAGAAATTCAACAAGCAAGGATCCAAAAGGAACTTTCTCTCTAAAGAAGATAGCTCATCATCTGATGAAGACAATGATAGTGAAGAAGAAGCCAATGAGAGAGTATTGTTTATATCCAAGCACAATAAACCCAAGCTCAATAAGCAAGAGGTATCAAACAACGAATAAGAAGGATGGACCATAGATGAATTTTATGAGGAATCAATCGAGATTATAAAAGATCTCAAGGCGGAGAAGATTCATTCCAAAAATCTTGAAGAACAATTTCAAGGTCTCAAAATTGAAGTTGAAGAACACAAATGCATTAAAGAGTCACTTCAAAAGAAGTTGGAAGAAAGCAACCAAGAAATGGAAGAATTAGAAGCCGAAGTAGTCTCACTGTGTGAGGAAGTGAAGAAAGGAAAAACTATCCAAAATGATGCCAACATCTCAAGGGCATTGGAAGAACTCATAAACAATCAACGATCTTACAACAAAAAAACTAGCATCGGTTACAAAGAAGAAGAAGCAGGACCTTCTACAACAAAATACAATGAACCTATGAGATCTTACATGCATGTACACTTCATTGGACAAGATTCGTAAGAATAGCCTTAGAAGACAATTCCTTGATGAAAATTTCCATCTAGGTACCAACATATTTGTTATGGCTACTATTATTCATGTGGAAAATTTGGTCATAAATCTATAGAATGTCATACATACCCTAGGAATGAATACAATTCCAGGAGATTCGTCAAATATGAACCTCCCAGGGCTCAACGAAACATCAATAGATTTTAACATTTAAGAAATAATATTAAATGTTACAAATGTCAAAACTTTGGACACATAGCCAAAGAATGTAGACTTGAAAATCCTCCAGAAGAATCTTCAAAGCCACATTATGAATGAACATGGAAGAAGAAGAATAATGATAATTGTGCTCTCGCTCTCAAGGCTCAAAAGAACAAAGATGTGTGGTATGTTGATAGCGGTTTTTCAATGCATATGACTGGAGATAGAAATAAATTTGTATCTCTGAAAGAGAAAAAGGATGGAACCATGTCCTTTGGAAATGATGGATCTTCAAATATTATATGATCATGTACTGTCGCTCTCGGAAGTAAAGATTCTCTAGCCAATAATGTTCTATTGGTTGAAAACATGAATCACAATCTGCTCAGTGTTGGACAAATGTGTGATCAAGAACACACAATACTATTCAACTCCATGAAAGGAAAGGTGTGTATGGTGAAATTGTGGCTACAGAAAGTTGAGCTCCAAGACATACATGTTCTAGATGAAGCAAATAATTCATGTCTAATAGCTAAAGAGGATGATACAATAATTGGTAGCACTGATGATCGACTAAGTAAGAAGTTTGCTACAAAGGTGCAAAGTGATTTCGAGATGTCTTTAATTGGTGAGCTGACATACTTCTTAGGGCTTCAAATATCTCAACAAGAGAAAGTAATATTTATATGTCAAGCCAAGCACATCAAGGAAATTGTCAAGAAATTTAAAATCTTCGCCAGCATTGGAATATCTTTGCCAAAATCTTGGGATTCTCCCAAGTTCTCATTAGATTATAGGTTTGCAAGATGGTTGTGTGTCAGGGGGAGTGGAAGCGTGTACAGGTCCATAGGATGGTTGTGTTTTAGGGGGAGTTACCCTTTGCTATTGATGTTAAAGGGGGAGAGAATTTTGTCGGAAGATGTGTCATGATCGCAGGGGGAGTACTTGTGTTGCCATCAATGCCAAAGCGGGAGATTGTTGATCAACGGTTGTCATTGATGTAAACCCAAGCAGCACCAGGGGATAACCCAATATTGCATGGGAATTTTGACCTACCAAATTAATATATTCTGGGTCAATAATGCTTTTGATGGTTTCTACTTGTCGAGATGTTTCCGTTGATATATGGCACGCCATGTAATTCTTCACGGTTTAAGAGATATTCATGTTTGAAGTTTGTACCCCCAGTTACTGGGCTAAAACCCCATGGATTTGGGGCATGGGTCATTGAAAAGTCATATTTAATATTTTTTAAGCTCATAAAATCCCTCCCACATTCACTTGTTGAATCCCCTCTCAACTTAAGCATTTATATAAATTTTTATATTCATTTCCTCCTTCTGCAAGGGATTCGGCCATCTAAAACATGTCATTGTGGCACTTTCGTTATAATTGTTTCTCTACAAAGGCTCAGAAGCTGAAAGTTTTATGAGTTGAAGCCGAAATCCTGAGGAAGCAGCAGTAAAAATTTCAGATCAAGGTGAGCAATATTTTTGGAGATATGATCTGTGGAATTCAGGGTTTTTGTAGGCTCCTGAAATTCATCTCAAAGAAGTGACCTTGGTAAATTCGTCATAACTCTCTCTCTATGAGTATAAGATTGGAATTCTATAAAAATTGGCGGATAGTGCACAGGCTGTAATTTTCTCCCTATCAATTTCAGAGACATATGAAGAAACAACGACACGTGGCATGCCGTACAAGTGTGCTATGCTGAAACAGTGCATAATTAGGGCATTGTGAGAGATTGGGCATAAATCTCTCTTGAAGAATCCAAATTGGGTCAGAGTTGTGGCATTGAAAGAAGACTCAGAGGACTACTACAGGACCGAAAATCATATATTAAGGATCTGAAATAACGGAGATACACCAGATTCAATATCGAGCTCCTAGAAGGCAAGAAAAAGCTAGATCATGTGTTGTCAAGGGTTGTAAAGGACCCGAATTTCTACGACAGCAAAGCAAAGAAAGGTGCAACAGAGGGTATCATGAGAAGAGAAGAAAGCAAGGTGCATAACAACAGCAAAAATTTCATCATATGAAGTCTTCAAGTGGGCAGCACTGCATACAATCATTGTAAAGGTATCATTGTACTAAGTCATTGTAAATACATTATTGTAAAAAATGTACTAGTGTCTATCTACCAAGGGTTGAAGAGGAATTTTTGGGAGGTCTAGGATCTCATTAGGTGGTTTTGACAAAGTTGGGGTTATGGTCTAGTATATCTTCTTCTTCTACGTCATTCTATATCATTGTAAAGTGAACCATTTTCCCTGGTACGGGAGTCCATTCTTCTTTTATTATTCTATAGGGTGCTAGGGTGGTGCTAGGGTGAGTTGTAGCTCATTGGGTGTTGGGGAATATGTTTAGTTGACTACTAAAGAATCTCGAGCGTTGGAGCGTCCATCCAGTGGGAGCTGGAGAAGAATGCTTTTCTAGATTCTAGGAAGCTGGAGCTTTATTTTCAATTGGAGTTGAATATTAAAGAATTATTAGAAAAGCATTAGGTGGTTTTTTCCCTGGAGTGGGTTTCCACCTTCAAAACTGTGTGCATTTGTGTTCCTCTTGTTTGCTACTATCATTGTACAAACACTGATAATAATTAAAGATTAACTAATTCTCTAATTGAAAGGAATATTGATTCACCCCCCCCCCCCTCTCAGTATTTCCAACATTTACAACATGTAACTGTTCATTTATGTTCATTGACACTTTTATTAAATGAAATTATAACACTTTAGCCGAAGTAAAAGGTCTTGGTTTAATGTAACAGGAATTTACGCAGATCATCGGTGTTTTAAAAAAACAACATTAGTTCACCCTCCCATGCAAGATATTTTCATTATGGTAAGTATCCTAGACTGTATCATGCACCATGTGATAGAAATTATGGTCTTCAGTTGGTTGTGTAGCTTCAAATGGCATGCTACATGTGGCTTCAAATGAGTGGATCTGTGAATTCCTGTCACCTCCACTGTATGTTGATTATTGGCCTAAATTTCCGATAGAGTCTATGCATGACCAACCAAATGGTCATCACATTAAGACTGCGAATCCACGATATTTTCTAATCAATAATCACATACTTTTACGTCAAACTAAACATACTCGACTGACATTCAGGACGGGATCAATGGATGGCTGTGTTACTACAGGTTGAAAGCTAGGCACTATATGTATAACCACGGCATAAACTTAACATGACTAACCACATACCACTCCTATCACGTGATCTAGATAAAAATAAAAATATTTAAAATGTATTTAAACAAGAACACGTGGCTTGACACAAAGTGGATGTGGTTTTATTTTATTTTATTTTAAAATAGGGGAAGTTACTAGAATTTCTGGTAGCATCATATTAAAGAAAAACGGACAGAAACATAATTAAAACACGTTGTCCGAAAAGGGCTAAAACAGGCACTACCAGGAATTTCGGTAGCGATCAAGTTTTTTTGTAATTCACAAAATACAATCTTATAAACAAAAAAATTAAAATGGACTCATGACTTAGCAAAGAATTGTGCTAACATTGGCTCCATAGGGTATAGTGCTCTCCATGCGAGGCTCTAAGAATGTTTTGTAGTTTCAGTTCCTTGTCATTGGACTATGGAGTCTTATTATGGAGCACACCAGTATTTATAGTGAACTTAGTCCACCAACACCCTTAGAAAGATAATTTCTTGAGAAAGCACCCATTGAATGGGCCTCCAAACAGTCATGTCCCATCAAGATATTGCAACTCAAAAGTATTTTTCTTCATGATATTTGAGATTCTGAAAGACACAAGCCATAAAGAATCAAATTTGGAATGCTTACCTGGATATTAATACTATGCATCCCATTTCAACACGAGATATCCAATCTGAAAATATTCCTTTTTAGTTCCTCTATCAAAAACTTTCTTTACAACTTGCTAATATTTTCTCACAATATCATATTGATGTTCTCGCCTTTGTTGCACTTCTATGATCTGATAAATTCTCCTGGTCATGTCATTTGGCTCAACTTCATCATATTGCAAATATTTAGCACCAAGAATGGTGAATTGGACTAGAGAAACAACATCAGTTCCATAAACCATTTGAAAAGGTGATGTATTAATATACTTTTTGATTGTGACCTTCTTATCCCATAGAGAAAACTATAGTTTTGAATCCCAAGCTTTCTTTTTTTGTTCCAATAGCTTGGGGATGATTCCTACCAATTTTGTTTTTGATAATTCAGCTAAATCATTCCCTTGTGGATAGTAAGTTGTAGAGTGAGTAATATGAATACCATAATATTCATATAAATTTATCAATGGTGTAGATTTAAAAGAAGTTGCATTATTTGCTACTAACCATGATGGAAATCCAAATCTGGTTATGATTCCCTCCAGAAATTTAATGATAAATTTATGAGCATCATCCCTGGTAAGTATTGCTTCAATCCATTTGATGAAGTATTCATTTTCAACAAGAATCCAACGATGTTGTCCACTTGATGGTGGGTGAATTTCTCCAATGAAATCTAAGCCCCATTGTTGAAAAGGCATAGAAACAACAATGGACTTGAGTAGGGAAATTTTTACGGATGTAGATTTATTTTAAAACTTAGAAGCCTTGGTGAATCCCACTAGTGTCTAAGATGAAAACTTCAAAATTTTGTTAATATATTTGTAAAAATATTAAAGGTTATAATGATTTTACATGAATATTATACATAATTTTGGCGATTTTTAGGGTAAAATAAACTTATATTGTAAAACTTGGGTGAATCATTTTTAGAAAAATATGGAAGGTTGAGAATCTTTTTTTTTTGAAAAAAAATAGAAAACTAGACCACTTGCAAATATTAGTCCCTAAAATTTTCCATGGTCTTGAGAGGAAAACACTTCAAAAATTTTCTTAGCAGTGAAATTTTGACATTTTTCACATGCTCTCACCTCAGCACATACATAAAAAAATAAGCTAGGCCAAAAATAGCCAACTCTCAGTATCTTTTATACAATATTTCTCCAATAATGATGACCTCAACACACCCTAATATGCATATCAAACATAACTTTCTTAGAATCATCTGGGTCATTGCATCTCAACAAAACTCTTATAGGATCTTTCCAATATAAACAATTATCCTTGATGCAAAATTTAACATTCTTCAGCTTCAAAGATGTCACTCTTCTTTTATCAAAATTTTGAGGAGGTCTAAAATGCTGCAGAAAATAAATAACATCCTTATACCATCTGTACTCAGAAATATTTAGATCCACTGCCATGATATCAATAGGTTATGAAATTTTCCCTTCTATATTTTCATCCATGAAATTCAACCCCAAAACTCTACAATTTTCCTCAACAAGTAGTTTGGCTAATCCTTGACCTTTGATTAGTTTAGTAGGCTTTATCTCTAAATGAAACTCAAGAACTTTAGTCACCCACTTACTTTTTTTCCATCAATATCAAGTTGAACTAATATCTCTCTAAAAATAGATAAACGCACATAGGCAATAACTTGGTCATGCAAAATATAAACTCTGAAAACCTTCAGAGCTTTCACTAATGCATAAGAATGGTTTTCCAACATTTCATTCTTCAATTATGCATCTCTAAGAGCTCTACTGAAACATTCTATGGCAGCTTCCTTATTTTCTGACTCTTTTCGTAATAAAACAACAACAATAGTATCTTGAGAACGAAATGGGAAGATCAAGAAAGGATTTGAGTATTTAGGGCTTACCAGCTAAGGTGCTTCAATGATAGACTTTTTTATCAACACAAATGAAATGCTAGCTTCAATTATCAATTTGACTTCTTTGTCCTTCTTTAGCATGAAATTAATATGCTTCACCACTTCAAAAAATTTGGGGATGAACCTTCTTAGGAAATTGATCTTACCAAGGAAATGTTGAATATTTTTCTTAGATCTTGGAAGGGTTAAATCCTGAATTGCAATCATTCTTTTAGGATCAATTTTCACTCCATCTTTAGAAACTATGTGAAAAAACATCTTACCTTGTTTAAGAGAAAAATGAGACTTATTTGGGTTCAATGATATAAAATATTTTATTCATTTAACAAATACTTATCCCGAGTGTTGAAGGTGTTCTTGATCTAAAGCCGAAAAGAGAGTAATATCATCTAAATAGACGACCAAGAATTTATCCTTTCCTTCAATGAATGCAAAGTCCATGGTGCTTTGAAGAGTGGCTCCGACATTAATAAGCCCAAATGGAATCTTTGCATACATGAATTTTCCCCATGGAGTAGTTAATGTTGTCTTCTCTCAGTGTTCTGGCCAAATAGATACATGATTATACCCGAAGAACTCATCTATCATGGAAATTTTGTTTGAACCTATTACATTTTGAAGAATATGTTCCATTTTTGGCAATGGATAATTATATTTCTTGGAGAATTTGTTGACATTCCTGAAATCTACACATAATCTAACTTCAACACTCTTATTTCTTACTGGAAATATATTAGAAAACCAATCTGAGAGTCTCAATGGAATAATGATTTTCACATCCAAAATTTTCTTCACTTCCTTCTCCATCGTTGGGAACAATAGTGGATTGATTTGTCTTAAATTATGATGGAAATTCTTAGTACCATATATCAATGGTATCCTATGCCATTTGATAGTTTTATCATATGTCTTAAGATCATAATATTTCTAGACAGAAACATCAAAAAATTCACAAAATATCTTGTGGTATTTTGTCCTTCTTTCTTCTAATAAAGCTTTTGACATATTAACATACCTCGGTTCTTTTTCTGTGCCCAAATTGTAATCTTCCAATTCTGCTTTTGTTTCATCTAACTATGGTTTAGCTGAAACATCATTGTGATAAAAGATCTTCTTAGGTGGGATTAACCCCTTGGGAATATGATTGGTAGGCAGCTATATAATAGGCTGATCAACAATCTGGTTTTTCATATTTTTGGTATCTTTCAAATTAGCGTCATCCTTCATGAGATCATCATCTTGATCAATGTTTAGGACAACAAATTCTTCAACAGATTCAATGAATATTCTAATCTCCTGATCATCGTAAAAAACATTCCAATGCTTGAAATTATCAGGAATGCTAGGTTTGAACCTAATTTCCACTTCACATTTCAAATTTATAGGTATTGGAGTCTTGAATGAGATTGCTAAAATAGAAACTGAATCAACCAAAATATTACTTTCTCTTGGAACAAAAGAAATGTTAAAGGCCAGGAATGAGTATTCTATAATTTTCCATCCTGCATTTTGGTAATGTCTAAGTCTGGGTTTCTTAGTTTGATAAACATTTCTGATTTTCTGAATAATAAGTTCAGCATATCCAAAAATAGAAATTTCTGAAATATTCATGTCCTTTGCTATTTTTAAACTAATCAACAAAGCTTCATATTTAGGCACATTTTTAGTTTCTTCAAAATCAAGTTTGAAAGAGAATGTGGAGCTCTATTTCAAAGGGTAAATGAGAAATATTCCTGCACCAGATCCTCTAGAACATGAGCCATCAAAATACATTTTCCACAACTTAGAACCCTCATGACTGATCTGTTTTTTAGCAGGCTTCAAAATCCAAAAATTTCCTGCAAGCAGGGAAGAATTTTCCATATGTAAAATTCTTGAACCACCATTAGTTTTTTTTGCATAAATTTGATAATTAGTAGGGTATTTTTTGTCACTAATGATATATTCCATCTGAGCTTCTCTATAAATTCTTCTTTGTTCTCCTCCAAAAAATAGGGACAATAACATAAGTGAAATCCATTTGCAAATCTCCTCCCAACCTTCTAATCCATGACCTAGAAAGTAACATGCCAAATCTAGGAGTTATGTCTACTACAACAATATCCATCACCATCCCTCTCATGGGTAACTGAAAAAGGCTTACTACAATGTCTTTGATGACACCAAGGCATTGAAATTTTCGAGAATCAAATGAGTTGATATATTGGTATTCTCTAGTTACTTCAAGACCTAGTTCATCCATGACTACCTTTGGCATTAAATTATGTGAGGCTATAGAGTCCATTAGGAAATTATGTAAGATATTATCATGTATATTCAAAGATAGATAAAAGGGAGGAGTAGAGTCATATTTGTATTCTACCAACGGACCTAAAATACTAGTGAGCTTGTCATCTTGAAGGTTAACAATATTAGAGGCTAATTCAGTAGGTGGAGGCTAAATATCTTTCGTAAAAGTATTTTTGAAATCATCATTATTCATGAGTTATACAAGAGGAAAATGAATATTTATCTTTTTTATCTCATTTTCAAAATTGAAATTGAAAATAGGGGGCAGTTTGTGAGAAATTTTTACCTCAAGTGAAGGAGGGTTAACTGCTACTGGAATTTTTGGTCTGCTTGGTTCAGCAACTTGCTTTTCCACTGGAATTTTAACTACATCCCTATTCTTATTTTGTTGTGTAATAGCCTTTTAATTATCATCAAACTTATTTTATCTAATATTGTATCTACTTTGGTGATTAGCTGCAATCATGGAATGATCATAACTCTATTCAGTATTCTGATTATATGACATGAAATATCCACACTCTGCTTATGTAATATGAATCAACCCTTCTTTGTCTCTTAGAAAATAGATATCAACACCTTTATCCAACCCTTCAGCTTCCTATTCATCTTCAAATATAACATTCTGCAAAGGGGGTTGCACATTTTGATCATCAGCTTCTCTTCTTTCTCACTGCAAAATTTGACAAACATTAGGGCTTCTAAATTGTGGCCTATTAGGGTGATCAAATGAAATATTTATAGTAGTAGTTGATCTTGCTTCCATATTAATCTTGGACATCCTAGTAGCCAATGAATTTATAATCTTCGTCATCTCATCTAACTTAGGATCTATGTCTGAAGTTCCTGAAGATGAAAATTCAGCTTTTTTCTTTATTTTTTCTCCGTCAATCCCTCCTCTGAGCCTATCAGTTGCTAATAAATTAGATTCTACCTCCAGTGAATTTTCCTACATTTTTTTTAGTATTAAAGATATTCTTTCTCTAAATAATAAACGAAAAAAAGGATCAAAAGCACCAACATAAATGATTTTTTCTGAAGCTTTAGTAGGCTTGATTTCAGTAGGTATTTTTCTATGCATCTTATTAAATCTCTTAGAAAAATCAAAAACAAATTCTCTTTCTTTTATTTTTATTACACCAAATTCAATGATATAATAGAGAAAATATTTATTATCACCCTATTTCCTTAAAAATGTATCATATAGGGTTTAAATTTGAGTGATTCTACCAATTGTCAAAGGTCTGAACCATTTTTTAACATCACCCTCAAGGCTCTGAACAAAAACTCTCATCCAAACATCTTCATGCTCAACATTCAGATTTCCATCATAGGCATAAAAATAAACAAGGTTTTCTTCAGTTGTTACCTCTACCTCACCAATAAAATTAGGAAAGTAATCTCCTCCAAGTAATGCATTCATAGGTTGAGGTAAAACCAAAGGAGCATACCTTGTAGAAAAAATTACATCCATTCGGGTAGAGGTGGGTTTAACTTGCCATGGTATGATTTTTTTGGATTTGTGGAACAAAAATTGGTGGATTGTGAACTATAGGAATTTACAGGGTAAGTTTTTTTAGTCATCAAATTTTTTTTCCTTCATAGATGACTAAATGTTTTCCCTAGATTTCTAGAAACAAAATTCTTGAACATTGTGAGTTCTGGAAATCTCGCTACCTTCATTATCATTAAAGATAATTTTTCACTATTTCATCTTTCCACCATGTCCAGCATTGTCTACCAGTCCCAGAAAACCCATTAGTGGCTTATGTCACTATCCCTATCTATATGCTTTCACCTTTGACCCAAATCCTCTGTCTTGTTTTACCCTAAAAAAACCCCACTGCTACCTAATCCCACCAAACAAAGAGCCTTGTTGTGCCTCCCAAAGTACTCTCAAAGACTAATAGTCTCAAAATATCTCTGTAGACTCTTTAGATAAATCAAGTACATTGGATTTCATATCTTGAATACATCATTCTATCCTAAAATCTATCTTGCACTTGATAAGCCTAAATTCTAGGTCTCAGTCAAAAAACCAAGTTCAAGAAGGCCTCCACTAGGTCACATAGGGTTTTAACAAAGTCATAGGATGGATTTGGTGCCCTATAAACTTTGTTTTTCCTATATGAAGAAAATACATTCAAAGAAGGGCACAATTCATTTTGTCCTAGATTCAAGAAAGATATCATTTAAGGAAGGTTTTTAGCCTAAAGCATGAATCTTGCAAGGGGACAGCTGCCCTTTGCTCACATTTCTAAAAGAGGGTCAAAAAGCCATCAGATTAGAAATGAGGTAAGGTAAAAGAGAAAATAATCATAAGAAGACCATTCATAGCAAGAAGAAATCATCAAGCATATGTTTTATGGGAATCAGGGTTTGTAACAGGTTTTGACCAAACAAGGAATCAGTAATAGGGTAATAAAGTCAAAGGCCTCCTCTACTCCTTAAAGTTCACATTGAAGGACTTTAGGAGTAATTGATGAGTTTTGATAAGTTTTAGAGAGCTTAGAAGACAACACTATATACTTTTTCCTAAGAAGCCCTAAAAACCTAGCACTTTGGCAAGATGGACAAAGATGGTCACATGGTGGCAAAGAAGCCTCCTTCATCACTGCAGATGGTTTCAAAAGGTTTTCAAACTACCTTATAGGGTTTGGAAAAAATAATTAACTCCACTATAACAAAGGAGGGATGATGATAAAGAGTATCAGCAAAAGGGTGAAAAATATTAGTTCAAGGGTCTGATTTCTCAAAACAAGAACCAAAAGCAGTTTCAAATCATCAAAGAGAGCAAGCATGAGTTAAAATTACCTCAGGAGATGATTATGGTAAGAAAAAAAACATTACTGATAACATGAGATGTCCAAGTCCAAAAGCGGAAGTGATTAAAAGAAGAAATTGTGTAGGCACCTGCATACATAGAAGTGGCTAGAAAAGGCACAAAAATGGTTTAGACACATCATCTGCAACCTAGGAACAGACATGTAGCTAGTTTGAGAAAAGTAACACCTCCAAAATAGTTTCTTTATCAAGGTATATTCTGCAAAAGATATGTTAACCATAAAATGACATTTCTACAGGACTATCAAGATAAACTACCTATAGGAAAATTGATAAAGAAAAATAGGCCAAGTGTTTTTTCACAATGGTTTCCCCTAAAAAGACTAAAAAGAGGCTATTGATGCTTGTTACTAGGGTTTTTCATCCAGGCATATTTTTCACTATTTTTAAAAGAGAAAAATAGGACAGAAGGTAAATCCTAGGAAGATATGTCAAAGCATCACAACAATTTGTTGTTTGCGAGAGTCACGTTGTCATAAAGAGGTTTTCATTGTTCAAAATGGTTGAAAGGCACTTGTATAAACTTGATAATATTTTCATGAGCATATGGGAGATATCTAGGGGCTTCTAGCAAAGAACAAGAACATTTTATGCCAAAATTGCCACCTACAGGGCTAAAAGGCCACAAAGAAGAGTGATAAAAAATAAGGAAGATGAACCTTATAAAAAGGGGTTTTGACATCAAAATTGTTTTTCAAAAGGAGTATGAAATCCCCTCGACATGTTCCACATCTCATTTCCATTTCAAAAAAGGGTGAAGAAGCCATTGAAAAATGAATTTTAAAGGTTTTTGTGCAAGCTTGTCGAAGTTTGCTGGCATTTCACACAGAGGAGGCAGCATGAGTGTTATTTAACACTGCGTTGTGCACCTGGAGCCCGGCGCTACGCACCTGTGAAGGCGCTATGCACAGGCCCAAAAAAGGCCTGAATACCCACAAACTTAACTTGGCGTTGCGCTTCGATAGGCCCAAATGGCCCTTCACCGACTCGGCACTGCGCTCCGACTGACCCGACTCGACCTGAACGTGCAGTCGGGCAGGCGCTACGCAAAAGCATGGTTTGTATTAAATTTCTCAAAAAGGGACAAAATCAATGTTTTTTTCCCCCTACTCCTCTGCACACAGTCAAGGGAGGTTGGTAAATCTTGTTCCCCCTTTCCAAGTACTCTTTTCATAATCTAGGAAAGCATTTCTTTGCCTAAAAAGATCAAACCCTAGTCTCCATGAAATCAACATTTTGACCTCTAAAGTAGGGTTTGCAGTATGAATAGTTATAATTTTCTTAAAGGACACCCAATGGAAGCCAAGCCCTTTCCTAAAACCTATGAAAATTTCCTAGACCTACTTCATTTCTCTCTCCATTGCTAAAATTTTTACCCTCACTATCGCTCTTTTTGTCCTCCCTAAACTTAAAAGTTCTTGTCAAGCAAAGGACCATTTGTTTGCATACAAAATCTCAAGCCTCCATTCACCAGAATTTTCTTTCCACCTCACGCTCACTCTCCTCCACTCATTCATATCCCTAACCTTTTATTTCTCTACAAAGAAACCTTCCTTTTTCCTTTTTACTCCTAATGCATCCAGTCAATATGGTGAAAGGGATAATGATGAGCAAGGAAATAACAGTAACAATAAAGAACAAGAAAAGGATAGTGGGAATGCTGAAAATGGTAAGACAACTACATTTTTTGATAAAGAACAAGGAGGTAGAAACAGAAAGAAGGTCTGCAAGATGATGGCATGAAAGAGAGTGATGATAATGAAGCAAAGGCAGAAGACAGTGGGGAAGTGTAATATCCCCACATTGGGATTGCTAGCAAGGCCTACCTAAAAAACACATTTTTCAGGAATGTATGCTAAAAAAACAATATTAGCCATTTTATCTTTCAGATATGATAATCTAATATCCAAATCCAAGATGAAATCAGAAACCAAGCAAACTAGGTGAGATAAACGAGCCTCTCACACCTAGAATGGCCAGAAAATGCCCAGATATGGGACCGAAAAAATAATAAGAAACAATATATTCATTCATGGAATGTGTCAAGAAACACATTATCATCATTTGGTGTCACAGCAGCAAATTATACATCATTTTCTGACCTAAAAGTTGGGGAAAAGCAACATTTTAAGCCCAAAAAACATCATTTCCAGCTATTTGCGTAATAACAAAAGAAAATAATGGTGGAATACCTTAGAATATTTCATATGGGACTCACATACCAAATTTTAGCAAAAAAAAATCACTCTAGCTAAGTTAAACAGATCTCCTGGTCCCGATATGGCTTAAAAAGGCCCAAATCCCATGACTTAGCTCAACAAAAAGATACTGAAGAATATAAAGTGTGATTTTCTTGGGGTTTAAGATATAATATGATGAAATAACATATATAGAATTTATTATATCAAAACATGGAAGAAAATGGATATCTAGCTCCTTTTAGACATCAAAGAGATAACCCGGCAAGGGTTTCATCAAAGCACACGTACATAATATAAGATCTACAGATATAGATCTGGAAGATGTATTATACTACAGCTCTATATATATGTAGCTGAAAATTTAAAAGAAAGAGAATAAAAATTCTTTACAAAGCCTTCCAAGAGAAGGGTTGGCCCTTCCTCCAAGGATCAAGCTCACAAACTAGGGCTTAACCCCTACTAATGAAACACTGAGTAATATGACACATTTTATATCAATGAATGTGATGTAGAAGGTGGAGAATTATTTTTCCACATGCCAAGATGTACAAGATGCTCAGGAACCTTCTTTATAGATCTTGCAAAGAAAGTGAAGCTCCCTCCTCTAAAAGATAAGCTGAGAAAGTGGTGTTGGGGACATTCCACTACAACACCCTACAACACAACACTATACTATGTAGAAATGACGTTGTGGCTGAAGGAGGATGCTTGTCATCAAGCGTGAGTGTGGGAAATTGAAGTAAAATACTCCTCCAAGAGGCTTCTCAAGGAAGGAGAAGGATTACTAAGCAGGAGATCCTTGGGCTAAACAGCACTGCAGCTCTGCTTAATAGAAAGAGGATGCCAAATAGTCTAAGCAGACCAAACTAAATAATCTCCCTCCAAACTCCACATGAGCAATCTCCCTCCAAAATTGCGTTGTACCTTCATGAAGGCCACTCCTCCATACTGCGTTGTTTGATTTGGTCAAGGTTGACCTCTTCAATCTGCTTTATCCCTTTTCACACTCAAGTGCCTTCAATCCAACTCTCAAATGTTTATCTATGGTGATCCTAGTTCACACTGGAACTAGTTACATTGATGATCTCCTATTATTCATGCATGCGTGTTTACTTAGTCAAACTTGACTTTGTCCTCATCCATTTTCCCCTGTTCACACCCACAAGTGTAAAATCTAGCTACTATGATGATCCCCTTTCACATTATAATGGGTTTTATTCACGTTTTTAGTATTCATGGGCTTCCTTACCCATTTATCCAACTACTAAGTGAAAAAATCAAAAAATAATATTCCCCTTAGCTGCTTGCTAAAGTAGGAATATTACAGGTAGAAGCAAAGCCTGACAAAGGAAGGGAAGATAATGACATGGAGGAGAGTGATGAAAGTGGCAGTCCAAAAGAGGGAGACAATGAGCAATTGAAGAAAAACAATGATAATAATGATATCACTAGATCAATCTCAAAGTGAAAAAAGGAGTATTGAGAATGAATAAAATAAAAACATAAAGGAAAATGACTAAAGGTGATAAAGTTAAAGGAACCGTTGTCGTTCCTAGAGACAGCCTAGAGTTGTGATAGACTAGTGCCTAGGACATCTTATATTAGCAAGGAGCATATGGTATAACAGAGGAAGTTATCATTAGAAAGCTCTCATGCTATCTCTTGTAAAACAAGGAATATTAATCTGAATGGGACCAGGACCTTCAGAAACTGACACAGAGAATGGAATACTGCAGAGGCAACATGCAAAACTCCAATATAAAAGCAACAGACAATTCAGAGACAACTTACTGTAAAGAGGGCCGATTCAGAAATACTTCACAAAAATAAATTATGAGAAGGTGTATGTAGTGAATGAAGTATTGAGAAGATATTAGTTATCATTGAGCTGATATCCAGATACACAATACCACCATGTATGGGCTTACCAATCTAAGAATCCATACATGAAAATAGTGTTTTAAAAACACCCTCCCAAAGAAACTAATATAGCGGAAATACGGTCTGAGTGAATAGTGAAACAGAATATCATGCCTGAGCCATATTTAAAGCGCTTGACTAATCTGAGCATGGGTATCAACTAGGATAAATCCATACCAACAATCAGTGAGCCACTCGCATTCCAGAAACATGATACAGGAAAGATGGATGAAATGAAATGATCTATTAAGATAATGCGTATAAGAGAAGGCTACACACTGTGAAATACCAAAGACCAGAATCCTATTAACAGATGGAAATCATCCTCACTGAGACCCTACGGGCTCTGAGCCTTCATACGAGAGTTCAACAAAATGTATACAAAAATCCTTTCACTGCATAATTTTCTGATAAAATATGGAACCCTAAATCCTCTGTTCTTCGGGAGCTTTATAGGAGAAAAGAAAGCTCCAAAAAGGGAGTAGGTGATGAACATTTAATTGTCTCATTAAGATAAGATGGTGGAAACGTGCACGCCCATATGTTGAATGACTTTGTAGTGCTGTATGTACTCTGCTGCTTGCTTACTGAAATAAATGCACAGGGTAGAAATCTCTTCAGGGACACGACAAAGAAGTAAAATCTCATAGACATTCTGTCCTTTTCTGAAAGAGAATGGTGCTGAAAAGAAAGCCTTAAGGTATTTTTTCTGCGAATGGTACCCTCTGCCTTCTAACTCTGAATTATGGTTTAAGATATTCAATGCTGAACGTTGAATTCCTTGATCTTCCATTGATATTTCTCTGCTTCTCCATTAATATCTCCATCTGCGCAAACTGTGCTTTGAATGACTCTAGAGGGTTTGACAGATTTTAACCCTGCTTCTTTAATGGAAGTCTTGTTGACATACCTTCCCAGGCCTTTCTCCATAATTTCAGCCTCTAAAAACGGTCCTTTGATGTGTTCTTTATTACTGAAATGGAGGTTGTAAATCATGGCGATTTTTTGCCCCTGTAACCCTACAAGACCCGAAAACGTGTTAAGAAAACTATGCACAGAGAGGATGGATGCATTGATGGTTGTCAGACTGGTGATGGGACTATGGAGAGATGGTGAAAAGTGCAATGGAAGGCGTTGAGGAATGGTGATGCAGCATGGTGATGGCGGAAAAATGCTCTGGTGCAGGTTGGCGGAATGCAGAAATGTGAATGTGAAACCTTTGAATTTTGACCCTTTGGATATATAAAGAGTGACGGGAGAAATATGATAAGCTATGTGGAAAGGGTGACGTGGTGGAGGACACATGGTGGACGAGTAATTAATCTGGACCGTCCGATCTCAGGAGGAGATTAAAGGTGGAAAACGTATCAGAGGGCCATGAAATGGTGGGCCAGGGGCACTATTGACTTGGATTAACACCCATGTAGCTTCATGGAGTGACTACTGTCGGATGGATCGCCCCATATCGAACGGCTCACAGCGATATCACGCCACGTCCGCTAACGAACTATAACGCGTGATGAACGGAGTTTTTTGAGCCGTACGCGGGGACACACAACAAACGATGTATGGAATCGCTCTGAAATGAGAAATACCGCCCGCCTTGGAAAGGTGGTGCGATATAAACCACCGGTTTTGTACAGTGCACGGAGTGGGGACCAGCAGGGCGGGAGTACTGTGAACCGTTGATTTTGCAGGTTGATCGGATGGTGGACGGGCGATTTGGGCAATGAATGGAGTGGGCCAAGAGCATGATGAAGACTTGCGAATGTCGTCAGATCTTTACAGATCGACGGTTATAAACGCACCCGATATACATATATGCGTGATAAGCACTTCCGGGTTTAGCGCTTGGTCTGGCACCCAGGTTATATGGAGAAAAAGACTGAGGGGCTAGGGCCGAAAGGTGCCAAACCTTATATATTTTCAAATGCGGGTTTTGGCCATTTTTAATGTGATTTTGAGGCTAGGAAAAGGTAACGATAGGAAGAAAAATGACTTTCTAGGTCGAAAAGAAGGGGGTGAAGAATTTGAGCGGGATTTCTTGACAAAATTTAATAGGAGGCTGACACAGTCAACAGGAACCAAGGAATATGCTAAGGAAATGAAAGATCGGACACTAGCAAGTGATAGGGCTGAAATAGAAGATGAAGAGGCAAGCAGTAATGAAGATAATAGTATTGATAGGACAAACAATGATGAGCAAGGAAATAGTCATGACAGTCATGACAACTGTCATGGCTATCATGACACTAATCAACTTCTGAATAACCAAGGAATCCACAGTGACAGAGAAGAGGACCTTTATGAGAAATAGAGCCAAAATGAAGCAAGTGGGGATGGTAGTGATCAGTTTGAGAGTCAAGATGACAGTAAAGAAAGTAAAGGAGATAATGATCACTGTGAAGACCTAAGTGAGAAGCAGGTAAAAGTGAGACAAAATTTAGAAGTATGAAAACCAATGAAAGAGATGGCAGTGCCAGAAATGAAGAATTGATTGAAAATTAAAGCACTCAAAGAGAGTATACGACCACATTACTTGGAGATATAACTGAAGATTTTTCATAGGCTTATCAAAACCCTTGAAGGACCTCTCCACCAAGTTTGAGGAAAATTGGACAACTTTTGGTTTTTTCCAAATTTTGACCCCTACGAGCGCAACACCCTAGGCGCTACGCAAAACATTGTTGCATCCTCATCTCTAAAATTTGTATTTTTCGACTTCTTACATCACCAATAGTCTTGTCACCATTTTCCATATTATTTGGAGCATTTTTACCTCATCAAAAGGTCCAAAAACATCAAAACTTTGACCTTTCTACCTCATTTTCAGACCAGGCGATGCGCACAGAGTAGTGTTGGGAGATTTGATTTTTGGACTGGAAAATTTCATCCAATCAGAACAACTCAAGCATTTCTAGAAATTAGACTCAACAAGCTTTCCAACAGACCATCACAGAGCCAAATCCAGTGTCGCGAAGGCATCCAAATCTCAGCTGCTGAAGTGGCACTACGCACAGAAGCTGCCTAGTGTGTTTTGGACCAAAAGTTAACAAAACACACTCATTTATTGCAAATAGATCTTTTTTATTTTTTTGAGGCAAATTAAGCTAGAATTAGCTTGAAATAGTTATTTTAGCATTTATTTCTTGTGATATTATGTGCCTTGGGCCTTGCATGGTCTCTTGGCCATAAATGATATTTATGACCATATTTGACATTTTCCTACCACATTTAGGGTTTTAGTCCTCATTTTTTCCATAAATAGAGCATGAGTCCCCTATGTATTTTTTTGGAATTTTATGAGCTTCAAAAGAAATATACATGGTTTCATGATCTTAGAGAAGAATTGGTTTTGTGAAGTTGATGCATGGTTTGTTTGCTTGGATGATGGAGAAGCTTGTTTGCAGGATTCCATAGCTTGGTGAATGGTGATGTTTTCCTAATGTGTCTATTGTTTCCTTTGTTATCATTATTTTTCATGTTTCTTAGCTACTATTAAACAGAAAAATATAGGTTGATACATGTTCTTTGGGGCACCTCAGTCCTCCTATTTTTTATAGACTTTATGTTTTCTCTTTTGTGCATCTTAAGGAATTCTTTAATGCTCCTTAGGTCCACCAAAAATTGTTTTTTCTTCATGCATGGTTAGTATGTTAGCTTACAAGTAAGATTTATGGTATGCCCTGCTTATTTGAAGTTCTCAAAACCCTATCTTGAAGCCTTTATGTGGAATATGGATTGATTATGTTAAGATAAAGAGGTCTCATTCGATCTTGCACTTTGTCCATGCTTCTCAACTTGTTTCAAAGTTCCCAGTCACTTGAAATATGATGTTTAGGAGTTCCCTTTTCATAAATTAAGTTATTTGTTTAAATCTTGTATGTTTTCCCAAAATCCGAAGGTGAATTTCTAAAGTTAGGAGTTCTAACGCTTCTATGTTTCACTGGAATGTTTATCTTATATTTTTATCAGTTTGAGTATTGTTCATAGAGATCAATGGTTTTCCCTACCTCATGATTTATTATTCAGATTATATATGTGTAAGACCTCTTAGTATTTTCCCCAACTTAATTTTCATCACACCATCATATATCACCTTAAGGATCCATCCACCTTGCTAAATTGGCTCTGAAATACACTCTGTTTCATCATTTAGACACTCTTGACTTTCACTTGACTTCATGGCCCAATGGCTTTGACATCCTCTCACTCCTCTTATTACATTTGACCATCTTACCCATCCAAAATAATCAAAAACCCTACACCTAATAACTAGCCTAAAATAAAAACCCTAGAGAAAAAGGAACACATCCTTTGCAGCCAATATAGATATCCCTCTCTGAGTCCAGGAAGGCTAGGTCCTTAGACTCCAAATCTTGGTTCCATGTTACCCTGTCATTTGGCCTTCCAATCTACCAAATCATAAGAACCTAACATTCTGGCGATCACAGTGGGACATTCTTAGTATATAGTTTCTTAGAAAACTTCTATAGACCCATTTGAGCCTTCTATTGAGCTTAGAAAATTGACTGATAGTATATAGTGATCATTTTTCCACCTCATCACAACACTAACGCAATGATGATCATGATGGACCTTCTGAGTTAGTGACAAACTAAGTAAACCTTAGAAATTGAGATACCCTCTTCAAATCATTAAGAACACACACTATCAGCCAAAGAGTAGACTCTATTTTCTTTATCATCCTAAAAAAATGATGACTCAGTTATAGGACACTCTCACAAAATTTAAGAGACTCAAAAACCCCAAAAATCCCTTAGATTGGTTTTTATTACTTATTGGTGGTGGACCATAATGCATTTTACCTTCAAAAAAGATCAAAATTTCCACCTCACAACTCCACTAGCCTCTAGTAGGCCTATCAATTCATTAGCACTCATTTGAATTCCTACATTTGTTTCACACCAACCCTAATAATTCTATGAACCCATTCATATACTGTAATAAGTACCATACATAAGAGAGGTCATCCTTAAAAATAGTCCTAAAAAACTTTTAGCCTCTCTAAATTTTGAAAATTTAAATATGGCTTCACATAGGATCAGTACCAGATCTCATCCAGACCCAAACCCTCCCAACATAGTTGATGACCTAGAGAAGATTTTGTGGCAAATTATAGTTCTAGAAACTTAACCACTGTTAGTACCATCCATAGAATAAGCTCTGTACCTGAATATCTCAAAAATTTGCAGGATCCCTAGTTTGACTTGCACCATACCAGGAACCTCTTCAGAAATAGGTCTCAAACTAATATTGACCAAACTAAACTTGAACCCTTATATTTTCACCATAGTTTTAGCAGAGAAGCCTCTCCTTCCACACCACCTGAATTTTAGCTTCTCCATCACTTCAACTCTTGCCATACCAAGTGTAATCAAAATCAGTTTGTCAGTCCAAGTACTTCCACCACACCCATCCATACCACCACTGTGCAAACCACTCCACTTCATCATACACCCCCTATCACAAACCCACCTCTTGTAAATCCTCAAGCTCCCATCATGGCAGCTTGGTATGCACCTTTGGTCTTACCCCAACCCCTAGTGCCTTTTCCAAATGACTATCAATCTAAGATCCCTCATTTCACCGAGGTTGAATCCATCACTGCCCAACAACATGTAGATAGAATCAATGATGCTTTTGATTACATGGAGATAGAGGAATAAACCCTTAATATGAGAATATTTGTACAAATCCTTGGAGGAGAGGGAAAAAAATGTTTGAAAGCATTAACTCCGAATTCAATACATGACCTCCCTTCTCTCTACCAAAATTTTATAAAAAAATAGGAAATCAAGAAAAACCCCCTCCAAATCTTGTCTGAATACAAAAACCTTAAAAGGAATGTAGGGGAAAATGTGCAAGACTATTTCACCAGGTTTAACAGTGTTTACAACTCCCTCCCACCTCACAGCAAACCTCCACTAGGCCTAGCACTAGTAAAATTCCCTGAAGGTTTTGATCCTGACATGACTTTCCAATTAAGAGAAAGAGACTATGAAACCTTAGAAGAAATTCAAAAGGAAGCTATTAGTGCATAGGTAAACCTAATTGAAAAAAGAGCTAGATTGAAATCAGAAAGGAGGGTAATATAAAAAGATGAAACTATGCCTTCAACCTCCACTTATGATACCAAAATAGACAGCTTAATGAGGATTGTGGAGAGAATGATAGAGAATATAAAATTAAATGAGATGACACCTCCTAGGGACAACCAAGTCGACTCCCAAAACCAAAACAAAACTCAAAACTTCAGAAGGGATATCCCTCAAATCAAACAAAAGGAAAATTACCAACAAATAAGACATCCCTTTCAACAAAACTGTGTAGATGAGGAAGAAGGAGAAATTATAGAACCTGAGGAAAACCACATAAATCTAATAGGTTATGATAATGAAGAAGATGTTTTTCTCACCAAAGAATAACAAAGCTTCTTTTCCTCAGTTCAAACTGACACAAACTATGAGGATTCTGAAGACTACCGCTTGGAATTTGAAAATTCCATCATGGAAATCCATAAGAAATATGACCTTAGGAGAAAAAAGTACCTAGATTCAACCAAGAAAGACCAAATAGAGGCTATTGTCCGAAAAGTACATGAAAGCACCCCTAAGGAAATGACAGAAAATTTCAACACTATAGCTAAGAAAGTTGAAGCAAACAAAGGGAAAAACAGCTAGCCAAACAATGACCTTAGCTTTCCTAGTACCTCCACCAGTGACCCTAAGAAAACCATTTTGATTAAAACTACAAATCAAGATAAAAAAATCAATAATATAGAGAAGATCATTGTTGATAAATCTGATGCTAATATGTCCAAAACATTAGTGTCGTTCAGTTTTGAGGGAGAGATTTCCAAAATTAAGATAAATATGCCCCTCATTGAACTAGTTACTCAACCCATATATGGATCTTAGATGTTGAAGGTACTAAACATAGGAAATGATGCTGACACTTTACACTTGGCTGATGACACACCTGAGTTGTTTTTTGGACCCAAAATAGAGGGGAAGTATCAGGAAGGAGCCATTCCACCTTTCTATATCAGCCTAAACATACATGATAAAATATTACATAATGCCATGCTAGATTCTAGTGCCTCTCACAATATCATGACCAAAGTTGTGATGGATAGATTAGGCCTAGAAATAACTAAACCTTACAAAGATCTGTACTCCTTCGATTCTAGTAGGGTCAAATTTTTGGGCCTCATTAAGGACCTTTGTGTTAACCTAGCGCAAGTGCCTACAAAGAATCTAGTCATGGACATAGTAGTGGAAAATATTACTACCAAGTATGGCATGCTCTTATCCAGATCTTGGGGAGCCAAGCTTCAAGGGAACCTTCAACTAGATATGTCCATTGTAACCATCCCTATTTTCAACCAGACAATAATATTATATTGAGAATCACATATGAAATATATGGTTAGCAGTCAGGACATACACTCTTGTCTATTCTATTCACTCAGATCTTGACTCTTTCATACCATATAATGAGGAATAAAATGTTGAGCAGGTATATGAAGTTGAAACACATCAAGACACACTACATCAATAAAATAAATATTTACATAGAGAACTCAGTATTCAGACCTTTAGAAATCTTGAAAAAACACATCATGACAAAATCAAACTTGACTCTCTATAGACTAACAATCAAACCTTAAAATCAACGGTCAATTTGATATATAGATCAGGTTTCTCAACAGGAGGTAAAAAATCATAAACCTAACCCTTCCCTTTTACCTATTCCAAAATTCTAAGATGCCCTCATAGAGAAAAAATCTTAGGTGATCCTAAACAAAGAAATCTTATGTTCTTACCTGATCTAGACACCTCATTATGAGAGAGTCTTGTTCCTCCTGAAAAGTTAATGACCCTCATTGATGTGGCCATCAATCCTAAAGGGATGTATGTTGAAACTAATATAGAGGGATACAATATAGGCAGTCTCAGAACACCCAAGGTGATTAACTTATCCAAAGCCTTTCGATTGCACACAAAAATCAAATACTTGAGGTTATGCAAGAAATTTCAGGATGCTCTTGTTTATAGAAGTAAAAGCTCAAAACCTGATGACATAGACATTGTTCCAAAGAGACCTCTTTCGAAGAATAAATATGAAACCTTTGGACAAATCCTATTACTAACTAAGAAAATCAAAGGATGCAGACTGTGTATGGACTTTAGATACTTAGGCAAACCCTCCATGGGACACAAACACCCTTTTCCCAAAATAAGTTATCCTATTCCAAAAATAGAAATTTCTAACAAGGCTACTCTGATTGGTAGTGTTTCAGGTTTTCATGAGATGATACAACTTCAAATCAATCAACATAAAGGCATTTTCAAAGTCCCTTGGGATGACTACATGCTTGACCAATTTTTTCCTAGAATAAGGAAAGCTAAAGATGCCTTCCAAGGGGCCATAACTCCTATTACCAACTTTTTCACTACGATTTACATTGATGACTTTGTAATTATTTTAGGAGCTTATGAAGATGGCCTTCTTCACCTAGACAGTTTCTTTCACAGAAACAATATTTGGGAACAAAACTTAAAGAAGGAGTATAAAGGAGAACTTGGCATATTTGAAAATTCTTCGAAGAAATTTTGCACCATGCCCCAAAAAATAAATATTCATGTTCCTTTTTTGCAAGAATTGAATGAAAAGGGGTTGGTAGATGATCTCAGGGATTATAGGGTAATAAAATATCATAGCCATCTAGAGTCTTAGTTAGAATTTATCATTCATTATACATATCATTGTTTGATGAAAAGATATTGAGAGAAATCACAAAAAAAAATACAAAACAGAAAATTGGAAAAGAGGGTAGATTTGAAAAGAGGTAGAGCCCCATACCCAAAAAATAGAACTTCTAAAAGTTTGTTATTCTAAATACCACTACTAGTGCTTAAAGGAGTCTTGTTTTAGTCATCTAGCCTAATCATGGCTAAAGTATGTTTTAAATTTATTTGTTGATAAGTTAGTGAAAGATAATGAGTCAAATTGTTGAAGCTTGACTTGTCAAAAGATAGATTAGGTAGAAATATGCTGGTTCCACATGCCTAAAACATAACCAAAAAGAAAAATATAGGGATGCATAGCAAACAATGTATCCTAGACCTGGTTTTTCTAGTCTTGTTTTGTAAGAAAATAACCTTTGTATGATGTTTGCTTTTATGCCACAAACCCATGGTAAATCAGATTTTCTAATCCTGATTTAGCCATCTTTTCAATTTCATGTTTGTAGCCTGGTGAATAAATATTGTCAAAGAGCTTAATCTTGGCAGTTGAATAGTATAAGTAGAGAATCAAAGGAGTTCATTAGCCTAATCTGAGCTCGCAAAAGACATAAGGTAGAAGTAGATAGTTTACTTTTCTTTCAAAAAATAAAAAATGTGTCAAGGTTGCTAGTCCAAATGCACCTCGAGAAGAAAAAATGTTAGGCAAGTAGGCTAGGTAGGTAGAGATGGATTTAAGCTAATCATGTCTTTCAAATTTTTGAGATCATAAGCTTTGAGCAAGCATCAAGAAGAGAAAGAGGTAAAATCTACCCAGTGGATGAGGCACTGGTCTTCATAAAGCCATAAATCTGAAGTTCTGGACACCTCCTAAAAAGGAGTTGCCCTCCCCAAGTGGAGCCATCGTTAGTCATTAGTAATTCTTTCCTCCCTAGATGACTAAATGTTTTCCCTAGATTTCTAGAAACAAATTTCTTGAACATTGTGAGTTTTAGAAATATCACTGCCTTCATCATCCTTAAAGATAATTTTTTACTATTTCATTTTTCCACCATGTCCAGCATTTTCTACTAGTCCCGGAAAACCCATTAGTGGCTTATTTCACTATCCCTATCCATATGCTTTCACCTTTGACCCAAATCCTCTGTCTTGTTTTGCCTAAAAAAAACCCCCACTACTACCTAAGCCCACCAAACAAACAACCTTATTGTGTTTCCCAAAGTACTCTCAAACACTAATAGTCTCAAAATATCTCTATATACTCTTTAGATAAATCAAGTACATTGGATATCAGATCTTCAATACGTCAGTCTATCCTAAACTCTATCTTGCACTTGATAAGCCTAAGTTTTAGGTCTCAGTCCAAAAAACCAAGTTCAAGAAGGCCTCATTAGGGCACCTAGGGTTTTCAAAAACTCATAGGATGGATTTGGTGCCCTATAAACTCTGTTTTTCCTATATGAATAAAATACATTCAAAGAAGGGGACAAGTCATTTTTTCCTAGATTCACCAAAGAGATCATTCAAGGAAGGTTTTTAGTGTAAAGCATGAATCTTGCAAGGGGACAACTGCCCTTTGCTCACATTTCTGCAAGAGGGTCAAAAATCCATCAGATTAGCAATGAGGTAAGGTAAAATAGAAAAACATCATAAGAAGACCATTCATAACATGAAAAAATCATCAAGCATATGTTTGATGGGAATCAGGGTTTATAACAATTTTTTACCAAACAAGGAATCAGTCCTAGGGCTACAAAGGCAGAGGCCTCGTCTACTCCTTCAAGTGCACATTGAAGGACTTTAAGAGTAATTGATGAGTTTTGAGAGGTTTCAAAGAGCTTAGAGGACAACACTATATACTTTTTCCTAAGAAGCCCTAAAAACCTAGCAGTTTGGCAATATGGACAAAGATGGTCACATGCTGGGAAAGAAGCCTCCTTCATCATAACAGATGGTTTCAAAAGGTTTTCAAACTACCTTCCAGGTTTTGGCAAAAGGAACTAACTCTGCTATAACAAAGGAGGGATGATGATAAAGAGTATCAGCAAACGGGTCAAAAATATCAGTTCAAGTGTCTAATTTCTCAAAACAATAGCCAGAAGCAGTTTAAAATCATCAAAGAGAGCAAGCATGAGTCGAAATTACCCCAGGAGTTGATTATGGTAAGCACAAATTTGTTACTGATAACATGATCTGTCCAAGTACAAAAGAGATAGTGGTTAAAAGAAGAAATTATATAGGCACCTACATACACAAAAGTGGCCAGAAAAAGCACAAAAATGGTTTAGACACCTCACCTCCTTCATTAACATACATCATCTACAAAATAGGGACATACATGTAGATTTATTGAGAAAAGTAAGGCCTCCAAAATATTTTCTTTATCGAGGTATATTCTGCAAAAGGTAGCTTATCCATAAAATGACATTTCTGCGGGACTATTAAGATAAACTACCTATAGGAAAATTGATAAAGAAAAATAGGCCACGTGTTTTTTCACAATGGTTGCCCATACAAAGACTAAAAAGAGGCTATTGATGCTTGTTGCTAGGTTTTCTCATCCTGGAAGATTTTTCACTATTTTTAAAAGAGAAAAACTAGACAAAAGAAGGTAAATCCCAGGAAGATATGTCAAATGATCACAACAATCTGTTGTTTGCAAGTGTCAAGTTGTCATAAAGAGGTTTTCATTGTTCAAAATGGTTGAAAGGCACTTGTTTAAACTTGATAAAGTTTTTGTGAGCACAAGGGAGATATCTTGGGGCTTCTATCAAAGAACAGAAACATTTTATGCCAAAACTACCACCTACAGGGCTAAAAGGCCACAAAGCACAGTGAGAAAAATTAAGGAAGATGAACCTTATAAAAAGGGGTTTTGACATCAAAATTATTTTTCAAAAGGAGTATGAAATCCCCTTGACCTGTTCCATATCTCATTGCCATTTCAAAAAAGGGTGAAAAAGCAATTGAAAAATGAATTTTAAGGGTTTTGTGTAAGTTTGTGGAAATTTGCAGGCAGTGCACACCGAGGCCAGTGCTACACACCTGGCCCTCGGCGCTACGCACAGAGGAGGCAGTGGAAGTGTTATTTAACACTGCTTTTTGCACCTGGAGCCCGGTGCTATGAACCTTGGCAAGTGCTACGCATAGGCCCAAAATAGCCTGACTGCTCATAGAATTAACTCGACACTACGCTCCGGCAGGCCCGAATGGTCCTTCTCTGACTCGGTGCTGCACTCTGACTGACCCGAACCGACCTGAACGTGCAGTCAGGCAGGCACTACACATAGGCAAGGTTTGTCCCAAATCGCTCAAAAGGGCCAAAATCAATTTTTTTTGCCTCCAAATCCTCTGCACACAGTCAAGGGAGGTTGGTAGTTGTTTTTCCCCCTTTCCAAGTACTCTTTTCATAATCTAAGAAGGCATTTCTTGGCCTAAAAATATCAAACCCTAGTCTCCATGAAATCAAACTTTTGACCTTATAAAGTAGGTTTTGCAGTATGGATAGTTATAATTTTCTTAAAGGACACGCAATGGAAGCTAAGACCTCTCCTAAAAGCTCTAAACCTTTCCTAAACCTACTTCATTTCACCCTCCATAGCTAAAAATTTTTCCCTCACTATCCCTCTTTCTGTCCTCCCTAAAATTAAAAGTTCTTTTCAAGTAAAGGACCATTTGTTTACATACAAAATATCAAGGCTCCATTCACCAAAATTTTCTTTCCACCTCACACTCACTCTCCTCCACTCATTCATATCCTTCACCTTTTCTTTCTCCAGAAAGAAACCTGCCTGTTTCCTTTTTACTCCTAACACATCGAGTCAAGATGGTGATAGGGATAATGATGAGAAAGGAAATAACAGTAACAATAAAGAGCAAGTAAAGGATAGTGGGAATGCTGAAAATAGTAAGGCAACTACAGTTTCTGATAAAGAACAAGGTGGCAGTAGTAGTGAGAAGGTCTGCAAGATGATGGCATGAAAGAGATTGATGAGAATGAAGCAAAGGCAGAAGACAGTGGAGCAGAAGAAAATCCTAACAAAGGAAGGGAAGATAATGACATGGAGGAGAGTGATGAAAGTGGCAGTCCAAAAGAGGGAGACAATGAGAAATTGAAGCAAAAAAAGTGATAGTATGATATCACTAGATCAATCTCAAATCGAAACACAAAGGACAACGACTAAAGGTGATAAAGTTAAAGGAACCAAGGAAGATGTTGAGGAAATGAAATATTGGACACTAGAAAGTGATGAGGATGAAATAGAAGATGAAGAGGCATGCAGTAATGAAAATAATAGTAATGATAGGACATAAAATTATGAGCAAGGAAATAGTCATGACATTCATGACAGTTGTCATGACTATCATGACACTAATCAACTTCTGAATAACAAAGGAATCCACAGTGACAGTGCAGAAAGTGACAGAGAAGAGGAACTTTATGAGAAACAAAACCAAAATGAAGCAAGTGGTGAGGGTGCTGATCAATTTGAGAGCCAAGATGACAGTAAATAAAGTAAAGGAGATAATTATGAGTTTGAAAGCCTAAGTGAGAAGCAGGTAAAAGTGAGACAAAAGTTAGAAGTATCAAAACCAATGAAGGAGATGGCAGTGCCAGAAACAAATAATTCATTGAAATTTAAAGCACTCAAAGAGATTATAAGACCAAATTACTTGGAGACATAACTCAAGACTTTTCATAGGCTTATCAAAACCCTTGAAGGACCTCTCCACCAAGTTTGAGGCAAATTGTACAACTTTTGGTTTTTCCCAAATTTTGACCCCTAGGAGCACAACACCCTAGGCGCTATGCACACAATTGGTGCATCCATAGCTCTCAAAGTTTTCATTTTTTGGACTTCTTACATCACAAAAATTCTTCTCACCATTTTTCAGATCATTTGGAGCATTTTCCCCCCCTCAAAATGTCCAAAAACATCAAACATTTGACCTTTCTACCTCATTTTCAGACCAATTGCTACACACAGAGAAGTGTTGGGAGATTTGATTTTTGGATAGGAAAATAGAATCAACTCAGAACAATTCAAACATTTCTAGAAGTTATACACACCAAGCTTTCCAACGAGCCATCACGGAGCCAAATCCGGTGTCGGGAAGGAGTCCTAAACTCAGCTACAAGAGACCCCATTTTCTGATGAAGTGGCGCTACACACAAAGTGTGCCTAGTGTGTTTTGGACCAAAAGTCAACAAAACACATTAATTTATTGCAAATAGATATTTTTGAGTTTTTTGAGGAAAATTAAGCTATAATTAGGTGCAAATAGTTATTTTAGCATTTATTTCCTAGGATATTATGTGCCTTGGGCATTGCATGGTCTCTTGGCCATAAATGATATTTATGACCATATTTGGCATTTTCCTACCACATTTAGGGTTTTAGTCCTCATTTTCTCCATAGATAGAGAATGAGGCCCCTATGTAGTTTTTTGGCATTTTATGAGCTTGAAGAACAATATACATGCTTTCATGAGCTTGGAGAAGAAATTGGTTTTGTGAAGTGGATGAATGGCTTGTTTGCTTGCATGATGGAGAAGCTTGTTTGCAGGATTCCATAGCTTGGTGAATGGTGACGTTTTCCTAATTTTTCTATTGTTTCCTTTGTTATCATTATGTTTCATGTTTCTTAGCTGCTATTAAACATAAAAGTATAGTTTGAGACATGTTCTTTGAGGCACCTCAATCCTCTTGTTTGTTATAGCCTTTATGTTTTCTCTTTTGGCCATCTTAAGGAATTCTTTGATGCTCCTTAGGTCCACCAAAAATTGTTTTTGTTTCATGCATGGTTATTATGTTATCTTACAAGTAAGATTTATGGTATGCCCTGCTTATTTAAATTTCTCAAAACCCTATCTTGAAGCCTTTCTATGGAATATTGATTGATTAGGTTAAGATAAATAGGTCTCATTCGATCTTTCCATTTGTACATGCTTGTCAACTTGTTTTAAAGTTCCCAATAGCTTGAAATATGATGTTTAGGAGTTCCCTCTTCATAAATTAAGTTATTTATTTAAATCCTGTATCTTTTCCCAAAATCTGAAGGTGAATTTCTAAAGTTATGAGTTCTAATGCTTCTATGCTTCACTGGAATGTTTATCTTATATATTTATCAGTTTCTGTACTGTTCATAGAGATCAATGGTTTTCCCTACCTCATGAGTTATACTTCAAATTATATATGTGAAAGACCTCTTAGTATTTTCCCCAAGTTAATGTTCATTACACCATCATATATTCACCTTGCTAAATTGGCCCTGCAATAAACTCTGTTTCATCATTTAGACACTCTTGACTTTCACTTGACTCCATGTTCCAATCACTTTGACATCCTCTCACTCCTCTTATTACATTTGACCATCTTACCCATCCAAAATAATAAAAAACCCTACACCTAATAACTAGCCTAAAATCAAAACCCTAGAGAAAAAAGAACACATCCTTTGCACCCAATAGAGAGATCCCTCTCTAAGTCCAGGAAGGCTAGGTCCTTAGACTCCAAAGCTTGGTTCCATGTTACCCTGTCATTTGGCCTGCTAATCTGACAAATCACGAGACCCTAACAAGTTCCTTCGATCAAACACAAAATGTCATCGCTCACAAATAGATCAAAGATTAGTACGAGAGTATTTGACATGGTTAAAACCCTCGAAGAGGGAAACAGTCCATGACCTGAGCCAACATGGCCACTTCAGAAAATTTATTAATATAAAAAATAAAATTTACATAACCTTCTCTCACAAACATTTACTGGAAAAATGACCCTCCATGATGTTTAAATAGAGATCATGGACCAATCGGGTGTTAATCCATGTATCAAGTGTCGATAATATTGAGGAGAGAGTGAACTGTCAGATAATTAAATATCGTGCCTGTCAGATTATAAGTTACAAATGTACATAGTAAAGAAACACACTTTACCTAACTCTACACTATACCAAGTTATAATTAACTATTTACTGTGTTTTGGAATATCCTAACATCCCCCCTTGAGAACAACTTGGGATAGGATTGAAGGATTTACAAAGGTGACACAAAAGGAGACTATTTCCTATTTGTTGAAATATCGTAACATCCCCCCTTGAGAACAACTTGGGATAGGATTGAAGTATTTACAAAGGTGGCAGAAGGAAGTAGGCATCAGAGCCTATCCCATATTAATTATAACTTTCCTAAACTCGAATTATAGATCATAGCTTGGTAAAATTCACCTCTGTGAGAGAATTTGTAAAGATATCAGCAACTTGATCATTGGTTCAACAATACTGCACTTCAAGAACAGGATCATGAATGAGATTTATGATGAAGTGTATATGAAGATCAATGTGTTTCATACACTTATGTTGGACTAGATCTTTGCATAGCTGAATGGTACTCTGATTATCACAACAAAGAGTAGTTGGATGCTGTTGATGAACACAAAATTTTGAAAGGATTTAATGAAGCCACATGGCTTCCTTTTTAGCTTCAATTGCACCATGATACTCTCCTTCTACTAAAGAAAGAGAGATGTAACTTTGTTTCTTACAAGACCATGTAATAAGTCCTGAACCAAGAGTGAATACATATCCTCCCATATAATTTTGATCAATAGGGTCACCAACCCAATTAGAATCAGTGAAACCAAAAAAAATGGAGATTATCCTATACTCTAATGAACCTCGAACTAAACTGTACCTCTAATATATCAAAATATTCTCTTAGTTTCTTTCCAATGACTTTCATGAGGTTGGTGCATAAACCGAGAAACTACACCAACGACAAAGGAAACGTCAGGATGTGTATGGATTAGATAAAGAAGCTTACCAAAAATTTGACGATATAAGGCAACATCAACTTTAGGGGTAGTACAAGTGACTGAAAGCTTGACTCTAGAATTAAAGGGAGAAGGGGTTGGCTTACAGTCTTCCATGTGAAACTGGTGTAGAAGATCACACTCATATTTGGACTAGGAAAGGGTAATATCTTCTTTGGATTGCAAGATTTGAATACCAAGGAAATAATGCAAGTGTCCTAAGTCTATCATTTCAAGAGGCTATACTCCACATGCTTTGTACGGTTGAAATCACTACCAGTAAAAATAATATGATCAACATAAAGAACAAGGATGATGAAGGACTTACCCACTTTCTTGGTGTAGACAATGTTGTCAGAATGGCACCTAGAAAAGACATTTTCTAAGAGAAATCTATCCATTTTGGCATACCAAGCTTGAGGAACTTGTTTGAGACCATAGAGAGACTTCCTAAGGCAAAAAATAAGGCTAGATTATGTTAGTCATCAGTAATTTTTCTTTTTTTTAGATGACTAAATACTTGTCCTAGATTTCTAAAAACACAATTCATGAATATTGTGAGTTTTAGAAATCTCACTACCTTCATTATCCTTAGGATAAATTTTTCACTATTTTACTATCCTATCATGTCACGGTCAACCTATCACTCCCAGAAGACCCATAATGGGCTCATACCACTCATTTTCACCATATTTTTCAACCTCTAACCTTAGCACTATGTTTTGACATTCCTAACCCCTCCACTTACCACCTAGGATCACCAACCAACCTACTCATTCTTGTGTTTTTTTGGATACATCAAGAATTGATGGTCTTGAAACTATCTCTGTAGGCACTTTAGATAAATCAATTACATTGGATTTTTTATCTTCAATACATCAGATTATCAAAAACTCTGTTTTCTATAATTGAAGACCTCAAAGCCAATATTTTAGTCAAAGACAATCCCAACGAGTCTCCCACTAGGTCATTTAGGGTTTCATAGGTTGTAGGATTTTTTTGGTGTTCTAAATAATTGTTTTACATATGCCAAGAAGCTTAATCAAGTATGACAGAAATTCAATACATGATTGTCCAAAATGGATCAGGAAACCCTTCAAGGAAGGCCCCCTTGATCAAGCACAAATTCTGCAAAGAACAACTTCTCATTTTAACATTTCTACAAGAGTGTCAAGATGGCTATTAGCAGAAAATAAGGTAAGGTATGAAGCCAAATCCTCACTAAAGGAAATCCACAATAAAGCAAAGGAAGAAGGCTTATGTTCAAAGAGAATCAGGGTTTTTAGGACTGATTGGCTAATAGTGTTTCCAAGCAAGAAGCCAATGCAAGAGACCACAAGGATAGAGGCACATAAGCACAAACAAGCATGGAATGAATATTTTTTAGCAGTAATAAATGAAAGGGGAAAAAGGTGAGGTGAACTGGACAGAAATGAATGAACTTGAAAGCGCTATAAAAAACTTAGAAGACAACACAAATTATTTTTCTCTAATAGCCCTAAAACCTAAATTTTTGGAAAGATTGGAAAAGTAAGTGAAATGAATATAATGGGCCTCCATCATGATAGAAGAAGGTTTTCAAAAGTTGTTGAGGGTAATTTCTATGGTTTGCCAAGATAACAATGCTTCACTACATCAAAGGGAAAGAATGCAAAGAGTATCAATGTGAAGGAGATCAAGCCTCCATTTTCAGTCATAGCCCTGAAAATGGTCAAAGGAAGGAAAGCATAAGGTTAAGTTTCAAGACAAGAGATCAAGCTGATTATGAGTTTATGGTAGAGTAACTGAGGTTTTCAAAATCCAGGAATGACAAGGAGACAAGAAACAATTGTGTCATGGCACCTCCAACAAACCAGAAGTGACCAAGAGGAGACATAGAAGACATGATTTTTAACGTTTTTCAAATTGGATATATTGCTATCAAAAATTAGTAAGAAGGTAAAAAAACATGTTTTCAGGTCACTTACACTCAGAAATGCCAAAAATGATAAACACATGTTTTTAGTTTATCAGTGCAAGTAGAAATAGGTTTGACAGTGTGTAGACCCTCAAGGTTAAAAGGGACCTCTTCATCTCTCTAGTAGGCCATCACCAAAGGAATAAAATATACCTTAAAAATTTTTCAAACCCCCTGCAAAAGATTAAAAATATATCAGTCAAAATGATAAAGTGACCAAAACATAGCAAAAGTGGGTTTTCCAATTTCATTTTTTTTTCAAAAGGGAATAAATGCATCTTAGTTATCATTTTTTGGCTCATTGGTCATTTAAAAAGAGATAAATGAGCTTCCAGGAGAAAATTCTGAGTTTTGGAGAAAATCTGGGACAAGTCACTGGCGCTAAACTCATGGACCCTAGTGTTGCGCAAAAGGAGCTCTCCGCAGTGGAATTTTTTCACTGAGGTACGCATACACTTGGTGGCACTATGTGTATAGCCTGGTGCTATGCCTAGGCATACCAAAACGCATAGGGGCACAACACTATGCCCATAAGTTGACCCGATACTCCTTCTTCTGCCTGGCGCTGCGTGCACAGAGCACCCGATAGGCCTCGCACTCCGTTGAAGGGACAACAGGACTACACAAGGAGGAATTGCTACACACTGAGCGCCCAAATCACTCGGTGCTATGCTCATAGGTGCCCAAATAAATCGGCACTACGCTCAGACGTGCTCGACTCACCCAGCGCTATGCTCAGAGGCACATCACATGCTCGGTGTTGCGCTAATGTAGAAAGCCCCAAAAATTGCAAGAAAATATGCCAAAGGCTCATGGACACCCTCAAATTTTCCTTTAAAGGCCTGCAAAAGAGTGAAAATAGGTAGGTGGCCTCTTTCCTCCTCCTCAAGTGTTTTTGATGATTTAGTGGTTAAAGGAGATATTAAACCCTAGTGTTTGAAAACCGTAGGTCCTCATGGAAAAATTATTGTTCTGACCTCCAAGTAAACCATTACCAAATCAAAGCGGTGTGAAAATAGGGTAATCACAAGTTGGTTCAAGATAAGCCCTCTTTCAAGATCAAGACAAAAAAAGTCATACACTTTCCTCCATATCACTCATTTGCAAAGGTTTCCCACACCATCAGTTCCATTTCACTCCTTCGACCTAATTATCACAAGCAGACCTAATTTTGTCTAAAGGCCATACCAATCACCATGTCAGGAGAAGAGGGAAGTATGAGTAGTCAGGAAAGATACCAAGGGCCTATGAGGCCAAACCACAAAGGATGGAAAGTGAATAGATGTGAACCCCAAAGAACTGTAGATATCACGTCCTCTCCCATGATCCTCTCATTCTTTTAGAATGTGGGATGTTTTCAATTTTGTGAGAAGGTCAAACAACTACAACACTAGCCAAAGCTTACAACGTTGTTTGTCTTCAACCTCCACAACAAATACGTGAATCTTGTATGGGTGGATTTTGAATTATCAGCAGATGCCATCTCTAATGCTACAGGCATACCCACTATTGGTTAAAAGTGGTTTAAGAAAGCTAAATTTCACGTGAACCATTATGAGCCATTTGTCAAAACTAGGTACAGAGTAGGTTGCAGGGCTATCTTCCCTTTCTCACACCTAAAACAGAGATTTTTACCCTTGATGAGGGTTATCATGAAGTACTTTAGCTGTGAAGGGAGGTACTCTAGAATTTATTCCTACCATGTTAGAGTCATCATGCATTTAAAAAGGGTCAAAATTCTCAACTTGCCCTACTACCTCTATAGGAGTATGGAAAAAATGTCTTATGTTCTCTGAGAAGGAATCATTCCCAACAAATGTAGATTTTATTTTTCCATTCCTTGATCAATATGGTGGTATTACATCAGCTGGAAAACAAGTGCATTCCTTGGTATGTGTTCATATCCCATAAGGTCTTCAGAAGCCCACAGCTTCCTCATCAACCAAAATTTCCATCATCCTCTACACAAGTGTTCTCACCTCAAGAGAACCTCCCTTCCTCCCCTTCTATTCATGCATTAAATGAAGAAGGAAGTGAAAATGATGAATTAAGTGAAAATGAGGAAGATAATGATAATGAGTCAAATCAAAATGAAGAGGGTGAGAGTGACAATAAATCAGTCCAAATTGAGGCAGAGGCAGACGATGAAGAAGAAGTAGATGATGAGGAAGAGGAAAATGATGATGCAAAAACAGAAATTGATGAAGAGGAAGAACAAGGAAATGATGATGAAGAAAGGGGCAGTGAGCATGATAATGATGAAGATGAAAATAGTAAGCATGACAGTGAGAAGAACAGTGACAATATGGAAGAGGATGATGAAGAATATGAGGAGGTTGATAGTGAGAATGAATTGAGCATTTATGAAAAGGAGGTCAACAATAAAACGGAGGACATAGAGACAGATAATGAAGATATGGAAGAAGATGGCAGTGACAAAAATGAAGAAATCCTCAGTGATGGACAAGACAAAAAAGAGGAAAACATTCATGAGAGTCATGACAATAGTCATGACAGTCATGAAAATAATGAAGGAGATGAAGGGGTTGATAATAAAATTAAATATCACAGCAGTAAAGAGGCAAGCATCCCAAATGAAGAACAAAATGACAATGCAGGAAACAGTAAAGAGGATAAGAGTGGTGTTGATGTGGAAGACAATGATGAGGTAGAAAATATGATGACTGGTGATAACAATAATGAAGATGAAGAAGTTGATGACAACAACAAGGAACATAGGCATGACAAGGACACCAACAATATCACCATCACACCTCTTTCATTCACATATCAAAGGGGCCCAAGGCTTGTGTTTTCTACCTCCAAAAGGCAAGGGACCATTCCATCCACCTTAGCTCAGCCATCAGACAAAGGAAAATAAAAAGTAAAAGAGGAAGAAGAAGATCATGAGGTGGAAAGGGAGTTTGAAACCATTCAGGTGGACAGTGATGAGGAGGAGGAAGAAATAATCTCAAACTTTCTCATCCAAAACAAAAATGCACTCATATAAGACCTCCAAGCCAATCTAAAAAGAGCCAAAAGTGTAAATGATGCCCTTGACTTAGAAAATAGGCAGCTAGGAGCACGAATTTCTATTTATGAGGCTAGAGCCATTAAGGTCTGGAAATAAGCCCAAAGGGCCAAGTGAAACTATAAGATTTCATGTGCACTTATTAAGAGAGTGAGGATGAGGAAGGTCAATATAGGAGAAAGCTTAGAACCATGGGATTGAAGAAGGCATCGGAAAAGCAAAGAGAAAAAGAAGTAGCCGTAGTAGAACAAATCCCCCTAGATGAGCTATTGGCCATGGAGATAGCACAGGATTGGGAACCTTGGTTGGAAATATCCAACATTCACTTGGAGACTAAGTTGAAGAAAGAAAACCAAGATGTTGACCTCCAAAGAAGGATGACAAAGCATTATGCTTGGAGAAACCAAGTTTCAAGGGCCAAACTAAAGAAGGCCCAAACGAGGATCTAGCAACTAAAAGAAGTAAAAGGCCAAGCTAGACTTGGAATTTTCGGAAAATATTCTCTACAAGTCTCTCAAACCCCACGAGGGAGAAATCCACCAATTTTGAAGAAATTTTGACAAGTTTTTTTTTTTTGATAATTTGGAGGCCTATAAGCGCAGCGCTACTGGCCCTATGCTTTTCCCTAAGGCATCCTCAGAGGGATAAATTTAAATTTTTGGATTTATAATGCCTTGTAAATTATGCTCACCAAATTTAAGGGAATTTGGAGCATTTTTTACCCCTCAAAAGGTCAAAAACACCTCATTTTCTACCATTCTGCCTCATTTTCAGGCCTGGCGCTGCACTCAGGGAAGCGTTGGGAATTTGAATTTTTGGATAGATTATAGAGGATCAATTAGAAAAATAAAGGTATATCTAGAAATAGGACTCAGCCGAATTTCCAACGGGCCATCATAGAGCAGAATCCGACATCGGGAAGGTGCCCAAAACTTGGCTGCAATAGGACCTATTTTCTGCCTAGGATGGCACTGTGATTAAAGACATCACTATGTGTTTTTGGCAAAAAGTCAACAAAACACACACATTTATTCCAAAATGATATTTTTATATTTTTTAAGGAAAATCACTCTACAATTAGGTGCTAGAAGTTATTTTGGCATTTATTTCATGGGATATTTTGTGCCTTGGGCCTTGCATGGTCTCTTGAGCATTTATGACATTTATGAGTGATTTTGACATTTTCCAAACTTATCTAGGGTTTTTTCCCTCCTTTTCTAAGATAAATAAAGAATGAGGGCTTCATTTTAAATGTTGGCATTTGATGAGCTTTGAGAGAAATATATGGTTTTCTTGATGTTTGAAGAAGAAATTGGTCTTGTGGAGTTTTTGAATGGTATCCTTTGATTGATGGTGAAGGAGGATAGCTTGCAGGATCCATGAGCTTTGTTATTGGTGAAGTGATTCTCTTTCATGTTATTTTTTTCTCATGTTTTCATTATGTTTCCATCCTTCTATGTTACCATAGAACGAAAGAGTATAGGCTAAGAAATGTTGTTTGAGCCACCTTAGTCCTTCCTGTTTTCTAATATCTTTATGTTTTCCTCTGCTGGGTTAGTTTAAGGAATTATTAGTTGCTTCTTAGACCTACCTATGCTTTTTTATTCCATGAATGGTTCAATTAGTATTTTTCAAATATGTTTTATGGTTAGCCCTGCTTAATTTATGCTATTTAAACTCTGTTTTGGAATCTATCTTTGAATTAATACTTGTTGGGTTTTAGTCAAAGGGGCCATGTTTTGATCATGCCCTTTGTCCATGCTTGAGAATTTTCCTTAAAGTTCTTTGTAGCTTGATCATATATTCTTAGGAGTTCCCTCTTCTTTGATTAAAGTTATATGTTATCTTGTATGTTTTCTAAACCTTGAAGGTGAAATCACTCAAAGTTAGATACATTTATTCCTTTCTATGGTTCACTGAGTTGTTCATCTTGAATGCTTTTTTTCTTAAGTATAATAAAAAATTTATTTTTTTTCCATGTCTTATGATTATATCCTTGTGTTTATTAGTATTCAAGACCATATTTTTTAAAAGGTATTCCTTGAAGGATTCTTCACTACCCTTACACACCTACTATGCTCACAAAATTTATGTTCATTCCACTTCATACATGCCTTAAAAGATCCATTTGACCATGCTAGATTTGCCCTGTTATGCATCTTGTTTCATTGTTGAGATATCCATGACTTTCATAAACTCCATAGCCCAATGATTTGAAGACCTGTCACTCCACATATTATACTTGTTCATCTTACCCAACCAAAATAAACAACAAACCCTACACTTAACAACTAGCCTAAAACCAAACTCTAAAAGAAAAAATTCACATCCTTTTCATAAATAGAGAGAGCCCTCTCCGAGTCTAGGAAGTCTAGGTCCGAGGACTCCAAATACTAGTCTGATGTTACCTTGTGCATTTGGTCTGCCAATCTGCTAAATCACGGGACCCTAACATAATGGCAATCACGATGGGACCTTCTGAGTACGTAGTTTTTTGAATACCTCTTAGGACTCATATGACCCTCAGTTAAGCTTAGAAAATCCACTGATAGCCAATATTAGAATCTGATTTTTTCACCATCCTATAAAAATGATGACTCAACTAGACCACACTCATTAGAAACACTGTTGTACAAAGAAACTTAGGAAACCCCAAAAAATTATCTTAGATTGGTGTTTTGTAAATTGTTGGTGGTGGACCATAAACATACATCCTTAACATAGCAAAAAAATCCACCTGGCGACTCCACAAAACTTCAGTAGGCCTTCTAACTTTATTAGTGTTCTTAGAGTTCCCTAGGATTGTGTCAGATCATCCTTGAGAAGTTTAGAAGCCTAGTCACACACTGCGAGTTAGAAAACACTAAGAGAGGTCATCCTTCCAAAAAAAATCCTAAAACTTTCAGCCTCTCTACATTTTGAGTTTGAAATCTGGCTTCACAAAGGATCAACACCAAATCTCATCTGGACCCAAACCCTCCTACCATAGTTGATGACCTAGAGAATATTTTTTGGCAAACTTCTAAAACTGGAAACTTAACTACTGTTAGGACCATTCAAAGAGCGAGTTCTGCCCCTGAACACCTTGTAGCTTTGCAAGACCCCCATTTTGAGTTGCACCATACAAATAACCTTTTCAAAACCAATTCATAAAGTGGGATTGACCAAACTGACTTTGAGCCCATATATTTGTAACAGAGTTCTAGTAGAGAAGCCTCTCCTTCCACTCCTCCTGACTTTCAGCTTCTCCATCACTTTAGCTCTTTTCATCCCAAGTATTCTCAGAATCAGTTTACTGGTACAAGTACTTCCACCACACCCATCCACACCTCCAATGTTCAAAATACTTCACTTCATCCCCCACCACCTCTCACAAATCCTCCCCTTGTAAATCCTCCTTGGATTCCACTAGCTCCCATCATGGCATCTTGGTATGCCCCTCTAGTTTTACCACAACCTCTAGTACGTTTTCCAAATCACTACCAATCCAAGATCCTTCATTTCACAAAAGCTGACTCTACCACTACCCAACAACATGTAGATAGAATGAACGATGGTTTTGACTACATGGAAATAGAAGAGGAAACCATGCAAATGAGGATGTTTTCCCAAATTCTAGAAGGGAAAGCTAAAAAACGGTTTAAAAACTTAGCTCCCAACATCATCGATGATCTCCCTTCCCTCCACCAAACTTTCATAAAAAAGTGGGAAATCAAGAAAAAACCCCTCCAAATCCTTTCATAATGTAACAATCTTAAGAGGAATACGGGGGAAAGTGTACAAGATTATTGCACCAGGTTTAACAGTTTCTACAATGCCGTCCCACCTCACATGAGACCCTCATAAGGCCTAGCACTAGTAAATTTTCCAGAAGGCTTTGATCTGGACATGACTTACCAATTGAGGGAGAGAGACCCCACAAATTTAGAAGAAATGAAAAGAGGGGTTGTGAGTGCAGAGGCCAGCTTGATTGAACAGAGAGCTAGGATGAGGTCGAAAAAAAGAGTCACTTACAAAGATGAAACCATAGCCTCAACTTCCTCATCCGATGCCAAAATAGACAGCCTAGTTAGGACCATGGGGAGAATGATGGAAAGGATAAACTTAAATGAAAGAACACCTCCTAGGGAAAACCAAGCCAATCCCCAAAACATAAATAGGAATCAAAAATTCAGAAGGGGCCCTCCCCAAATCAGACAAAGAGACAATGACCAGCAAATCAGGCCCCCTTTCCAAGAAAATAATGTACATGAGGGGGAAAGAGAGACTGAGGGGTTGGAAGAAAATAAAATCAATCTACTAGACTCTAAAAATGAGAGTGATGTTTCTCTCACTACAAAGGAACAAAATCTCTTTTCCTCAAAGAAAACTGAAACAAACTATGAGGATTCTGAAGATTACCAATTGGGATTTGAAAATTTCATAATGGAAGTCCATAGGCAATATGACCTTAGGAGCAAAAAGAACCAAGAAAACTCCATAAAGAACAAAGAATACACTGATGTTAGGAAAACCCTTGAAAACACTCCTAAAAAGACAACAAGCAACAAAAACATTATGGCTAAGAAAACTGATCCAAACAAAAGAAAAATCAGTGAGAAAAATAGTGACCCAAGTTGCCCTAGTACATCAACTAGTGGCCCTAAAAAAATTATATTTTCTAAAGCCCCAAATCAGAATCAACAAATTAAAATTATAGAAAAGTTCATGGCTGATAAAACTGACGTAAATATGCCAAAAACACAAATACATTTCAGCTTTGAGGGAGAGATTGCCAAAATCAAGATAACCATACCTCTCACTAAACTAGTTACTCAAGAAGTGCATAGGTCTCAAGTTTTGAATTTCTTGAACATAGGAAATGGTATCGACACTGTGAATTTAACTGATGACAAGCCTGAGTTGTTGTTTGGACTTGAGGTTGACGGAAAATATTGAGAAGGAGTTGTCCCTCCTTTATCTATCAACTTAAACATACATGACAAAATATTACACAATGCCATGCTAGACTCTGGTGCCTCTCACAAACTCATGCCTAAAGTTGTAGTGGAGAGATTAGGCCTAGAAATAACTAAACCTTACGAATACTTGTAATCATTTGATTTGAGTAGAGTCAAGTGTTTGGGCCTAATCAAGGATCTTTGTGTCAATCTGGCACAAATACTTGCTAAGAGCCTAGTCATGGACATAGTAGTTGCTGAAATTCCCTTGAAGTATGGCATGCTATTGTGTAGATCATGGGGAGCCAAAAATCAAGGTAGCCTTCAAATGGAAATGTCATATGATACTATCCCTGTCTTCAATCAAACCAGGAGGTTATACTTGGAGTCTCACATGATGTATATGGTAAGTAGCCTATATAGGCCCAACAACACCCCTATCTATTCCATTCATTCAGACTTAGAATAATTCATATTTTATAATGAAAATGACATTGGTGAAAAAGTGAATGAAAATTAAAAATATCTAGGCCCACCAGAACAGTAAAATCTATCCTCAAATGAAGAACATATCATCCAAAACTCTAGTAGCCCTGAACAACAACATAGTGGCGAACATGAACTAGAAACACTTTGGAACATGAGATTTGATGGCTCTTGTGGCAAAGCAGGTTTAGGAGCTGGTATCTGGATACATAACACAAATGAATTCCATTCATACTAACTATATTTTAAGTGCACTAATAACATTGTAGAATATGAGGCTCTCCTCCTTGGCTTGAATTTTCTCAAAGACTTAGGAGCTAAGAAAATATCTGCCCAAGGAGATTTAGAGCTAAACATTAAAAAAATAAAGGGTGATTATTCAACAAAGAATCCAAGATTGAGAGAGTACAGAAATTATACCCTAGATATTCTCAAAACATTTGAGAAATATCAGCTCACTTTCATCCCTAGAGCCCAAAACTGCCTTGCCAATGAGATTTACTTTGTTGCAAGAAATTGCCAAATACCCCATCCAACTGAAAAATACACTGTCAAAGTAAAAAAATGGCCTACAGTGCCTAACAACATAAACCATTGGCAAGTGTTTGAGGGTGATGAAAAAATTGATGACTTTTTGCAATCTAGGAATGAATTTGCAAGAACAATACCAAGCCAAGAGCATGATGAAGGTTTTTTTACTGAATAACAAGCCCATAAAATAGAGCTATCCTCTACTGCTGATATAAATCCTCTTTCACATCCTTGTGAGGTAGAATTGTTTTAGGATCTAGACCGAAGGGACCTTGAGGTTTTACAATGTAAAGATGATACATTACCAAGGGGACTAGCACCATTAGAAGAGTTATTCGACTTTAATGATGTGGCTAAAAAACCAAAGATAAAATCCACCGAGAAAGATGTAGAGGAGTATAACATAGATAGCCTAAAGTAACCCAAAATGATCAAACTCTCCAAAACTCTCCCTCCTCACATAAACCAAAAATATATTGAGCTTTTTCAAGAGTTTAAAGATGTGTTTGCATGGGGGTATGAGGATTTTAAATCATATGACGCAAGCATTATTCAACATAAAATTCCTCTTAAGGAAAATCAGAAACCTTTCAAACAAAATTTGAGGAGAATAAACCTTTTCTTACGACCTTTAGTTTAGAAAGAGATTAAAAATATGTATGATTCTAGGATCATAGTTCCCCTTAGATACTCAAAGTGGGTTTCCAACCTTGTGTCAGTTAGGAAGAAGACCGAGGAGATTAGGCTTTGCATTGACTTTAGAAATATGAAAAAATCCTCCCTAAAAGATAACTACCCCTTGTCTAAAATGGATCACACACTTCAAAAGGTAGTTGGCTCTAAGAGAATCACACTAATTGATGGCTTTTCTAGGTACAACCAAGTGCTAGTACTCTCAAGTGATCAACACAAAACTGCCTTCACCACACCTTGGGGTACATTCATGTATGTAAAAATGCCATTTGGGTTGATGAATGTGGGGGCTACTTTCCAAAGGGCCATGGACATAGATTTTTCAAAAGACATAGGCTACTTCATAATCATTTACCTTGATGACATCAGTGTTTACTCTAAGACTAATGAAGAGTACATAATCCACTTGAGGAAGGTTTTTGAAAAGTGTAGGAAGTATGGCCTATCCTTGAATCCCAATAAAACACTGTTTGGTCTCCAGGAAGGAAAAATCCTAAGCCACATCATCTCTAAAGAAGGAATCAAAATAGACCCCAAAAGGATTGAAGGAATATTGCAAATCATCCATCCTAGAAACATCAAGGAATTGCAATCCTTCATTGGGAAGATCAACTTAATGAGGAGGTTCATCCCCAGTCTTGCTGAAATTTTGAGGAATATTACAAACATGCTAAAAAAGGAGATAGGAGTTAAAAGGACCTTTGAAGCTAAACAATATTTTTAACTGGTTAAACTAGCACTCACCCAAACACCGGTTCTAATTAGTCCTAATTTTAGCAAAGACTTCTACATTTTCTCATTTGCATCTGAACATATCGTTGCTACAGTGTTATTGTAATATAACATGATGGGGCAAGAATGTCCCATAGCCTTCTTCAGCAAAGCCCTTAGAGATGCTCCTCTAAAGTACAACATCATGGAGAAAAAAATCTTTGCCTTGATTAAGGCCTTGAAAAACTTTAGAGTTTATATCTTACATTCTCATATCATTTCTTTTGTTCCACACATACTTGTCAAAGACATTTTGAATAAGTACCCCGATGGTAAAAGCGGAAAGTGGATTTCTATTATCTTAGAATATGACTTAGAAATCATACCCACTAAACTGGTTAAAGGACAAAGACTTGCAAAACTTATGGCTGAATCAAATTTCCAAGGATTAGATATGAATATGGTTGATGCTTTACAATAATAAGAAGAGTGCACAGATCCTCATATTGAAGAAGTGTTTCTGAATTAATATTCGTATGATGATATCCTATATGTGCTTTTATATCTTAATTCCCCTCCTACATTATCAAAGACAAAAGCTAGATTCTTGAAACAAAAATCTTTAAAATTCTGCATTTTAGATGGAGTGTTATATTGGAAGAATTATGTAGGAATTTTTCTTAAATGTTTTCTTGAGAATGATGCAGATAAAATCATGCATGAGCTGCATGAGGGAGAATGTGGAGGCCACCTTTACTGGAAAACCACAACTAACGAAATCCTTAGAGTTGGCTACTATTGGCCCATCCTTTTTCCTGACACCCACCAAACTGGTAATGACTTGCCATAAGTGCAAAATTTTTTAGGGTAAGAGAAAACTCTTACCTTTGCCTTTGCATCCCAATACTGTTGAAGCTCCTTTTCAACAATGGGGCTTAGACTTCATTGGAGAGATTCACCCCACCTCATCTACCCAACACAAGTGTATGCTCACTGCTACTGATTACTTCACCAAGTGGATAGAAGCCATCCTCTCTAGGAATGCCACCGACTCGGTCATTATCAAATTTCTTGAGACAAACATCCTATCTAGATTTGGTTGCCCCAGAAAGATCATCATAGATAATGTTGTTGCCTTTACATCCAAAATAATGGTTGATTTTTTTTATAAATATCACATCACATTAGGACATTCCATAGCTTATTACCCTCGGGGTAATGGGCTAGCTGAGTCCTCTAACAAAAGCTTAGTCAATATCATCAAGAAGCTTCTGGAACATAATAAAAAATGTAGAAATTTACAGGGCAAGTTCAATAGATCAAGAATCAAAGATCACTGCTCACAACCAGATCACAAATTAGTACACCAGTATAATCATGTGGTCAAAACCCTTGAAGAGGGAAATAGTCCACAACCTGAGCCAACGTGGCCACTTCAAGAAATTTAATATAAAAATAAAGGTTACATATGTTTCTCTCATAAACGGTTAACCAGCAAATGACCCTCCATGCTCTTTAAATAGAGTTCATGGACATATCGGGTGTTAAGCCATGGATCAAGTGTCATTAATACCGAGGAGAGAGATAACTGTCAAATCACTAGAAATCATGACCGTCATATACAAATGTACATGGTAAAGAAACACACTTTGCCTAACAGTACACTAGACTAAGTTATTCTTAACTATTTCCTATGTGTCGAAAGTTTGGTAAACTTCTCTTCTGTGAGAGCCTTTGTAAAGATATCAACTACTTGATCATTGGTTGGACAGTACTCCACTTCAAGAACACGATCATGAATGAGCTTTCTGATGAAGTGTATGTGGATTTCAATGTGTTTCATACGCTGATGCTGAACTGGATATTTACATAGCTGAATGGCACTTTGATTATCACACCAAAGTGTAGTTGGATACTGCTGATGAAGACCAAATTCAGACAGGATCTGATGAAGCTACATGGCTTCCTTGTTGGCTTCAACTGCACCACGATACTCTGCTTCTGTTGAAGAAAGAGAGATGGAACTTTTTTTCTTACAAGACCAAGTAATAGGTCCTGAACCAAGAGAGAATACATATCATGTAGTAGACTTTCGATCATCAGGGTCACCAGCCCAATTAGAATCAGTGAAACCAATCAACAATGGAGATGCTCCTACACTGTAATGAATCCCAAATTTAACTATACCTAAAATATATCTAAGTATTATTTTAGCTACTTTCCAGTGACTTTCATGAGGTTGGTACATAAACTGAGTGACAAGACCAATGGCAAAGGAAAGGTCAGGATGGGTATGGGTTAGATACATAAGTTTACCAACAAGTTGACGATATAAGGTAGCATCAACTTCAGGGGTAGTATAAGTGACTAAAAGCTTGACTCCAGACTGAAAGGGAGAAGTGGTTGGCTTATAGTCTTCCATGTGAAAGTGGTGTAGAAGATCATAGGCATACTTGGACTGAGAGAGGGTAATGCCTTCATTGGATTGCAAGACTTAAAGACCAAGGAAATAATGCAAGTGTCCTAAGTGTGTCATTTAAAACTTCTTTTCGAGGCTATACTTCACATTGTTTATATGGTTTGGATCACTACCAGTAAGGATAAGATCATCAACATAAAGAAAAAGGATGGTGAAGGACTTACCCACTTTCTTGGTGTAGACAATGTTGTCAGAATGACACTTATAAAAGTCATTATCTAAAAGAAATCTATTTATTTTGGCATACCAAGCACAAGGAGCTTGTTCGATACCATCGAGATACTGCCTAAGGAAATAAACAAGGGTGGATTCCTTTTGGATAAAGCCAGGGGGTTGTTCCATGTAGATTTATTCATGCAAATATCCATGTAAGAAGGCATATTTAACATCCATATGATGGACTTCCCATTTAAAGGAGGCAGCAAGGGAAAGAACAAGGATGATAGAATTCATTTTTGCAATAGGGGAGAAGGTTTCAGTATAGTCAATGCCTTCAACTTGTGAAAATCCTTTAGCGACAATATGAGCTTTATGTCTATCCACTTTTCCATCTGGTCCAAACTTTGTTTTGTACACCTATTTGCATCTGACAAGTTTTCTTCCTTTTGGAAGAGGATATATATCCCAAGTTTCGTTCGCCAATAAGGAACGATATTCTTTATTCATAGCTTCATCCCAATTTGGATGACCAGAGGCTTCTTCAAAGGTTTCTGGATCAAGTTTCTCTGGAACTTGAGCCAATAAGGAAGAGGCTCTTTCGAACTAAGAACATGTACATCATCGATCGGTAGGGTTACCTGCAAGAGAACCTGTTGCATCCCGAGTAGAGTGGACCCATCTTGGAAGTGTTGGAGTATAAGGAACAATTTCAAGAGGTGGAGGAGGATTTTCATCCTTGCTATCATCATCTGAACTAGAAGGAATTCTATTAAAAATATAAGAGAGAGAGAGAGGTGGCACATATGTCAAATCAGGCTTGCAAGCCAAAGGTGGCACACTCGCCGAACTAAGCTCGCAGGCTGATATATTTTCATCAAATTTTACATATCTTCTAATGATTATATTTTTGGATTTTGGTTGAAGAAGTCTATATCCTTTGAAATCTTCAGAATATCCAACAAAAATGAATTTTTCACTCTTAGGTTCCAAGGCTTTATGTTTCGCATCTGGAATATGGGCCCAAACATCACTTCCAAAAACACGAAAGTGAATTACATCTGGTTTGATGGAGCTGCAAGCTTCTTCTAGAGTTATATTATTTAAAACCTTAGTAGGAGTGCAATTTAGCATTTAATTTTCAAAGTTAATGGCTTCTGCCCAAAAATTGAGACCAATTCCTTTAGATTGAAGCATACAATTAGCCATTTCTTTTAATGTGTGATTATTCCTTTTAGCTACACCATTTTGCTGTGGAGTATATGGAACAGTATGTTGCAATTGCATGCCATGTTCAGTGCAGAAGTTGATAAATTTGTTGTTAACATATTCTCCTCCATTTTTTGATCTTAACTTAAGAATTTGAGGTCCAGATTGATTCTGAACAAAGGCCTTAAAGGCCAAGAACATGTTAAAAACTTCACTCTTGAGTTTTAAGAAGTATACCCAAGTGTGTCTAGAAAAATCATCAATGAAAGTTAAGAAGTACTTGCAACCAGAGAAATAAACAACAGGAAGTGGACCACATAAATCACTGTCCACAAGTTGCAAAGGGGTTGAGGCGTGTCAAGAATCACATTTGTCAAAACTATCCCGATGATGTTTTATGAGTACACATCCGAAGCAAACACCATCTCGGCAAGATACCATAGGAAGACCCGTCACCATATTTTCGTTACATAGAGTTTGAAGAGAGAGATAGTTTAAGTGACCAAAGCGCTCATGCCAAAGTTTTCTCACTTCATCATTATGAGAAACAAAAACAGAGGGAAGACATGATGACCCAAATTTGTCAAACTTATACAACCTTGTGGAATCATCAGCAATGCCAGTAGCTAAAGTATGTTTAGTATCTTTGACGTCCTTGATTACAACATCATGAGGTGAGAATTCTATTATTTTCCCTTCACCTGAATGAGTTATTTGATAAACAGAGAGAAAGTTGCATGACAAGGTAGGAACACAAAGTACATCATTAAGCTGACCATTATCTAGATGAATGGTTCCAGATCCTACAACACTAGGAGATCTATCATCACCAACATAAATGTGTTTGTTGTTACAATCATTTCAAGAACAAAACATGGCTTTATTTTTTTCCATGTGGTAAGAAGCTCCAGAATCAATGAGCCACTCATGAGAAGGAGAAGAGGAAGATACATTTAATGCATAACTAGATATTGATGCTTGAAAACCACAAGAAGAAAGTTCCATTCTTGAAGATGAAGGTGAAGAGTGCTCCAAAAAGATGTTGTACTTCTTCATTGTTGCTTCTAAGGCTTCCATCTTCTTAAAATATTTTGACTTTATATGGCCATCACGACTGCAAAAGTTGCAATGTCTATTTGTCTTCTTCCCTTTGTTTTTTTTTTCCTTATCATTTTGGTGAGATTATTTTTCAATTTGTAGCTGAAATTTCTTGGGACCCTTGTTTGGTTTATGACCATACTTTTTAGGATACTGCTTCTTGGGATTATTTTGATATGGTTGTTGTCGGGTTGCTAAGGCTTTCTTAGAAGAATTTCCAAGAGTGATAAGACCAAGGTGTAAGAGTTTTTCTTGTTCTCTTATCAAAGAATCACAAAAGGAATCAAAAGAGGGATTCTTGTATGTGGTTCCAGAAGAGATGATGGCTTCTCTAGTGGAATGGAAGGCAGAAACAAATCCAGAGTATGCAGGGCCAAGCTTAGCAAGAATGCTATATATGAGGCTACCATCTTCCTTTTTTACCTTACACCCTTCTAAAAGAAGTCTAAGGGTATTGAATTTGGACAAAAAGTCTTCAATAGAGGAGAATTATTAGGTTCAAAAGTAAGCAACTCATTTTCAAGCTGGTGGGGCCTGATTTTATTTTGAATGCCAAAAACAATATTTAGCTTTTCTAGGGTTTTATCAGGGGTGTCAATGTCAAGGATGTGAAATCGAAGATCTTGAGCAATGGGCATTCATATCAATCCTCATGCTTGATCTTGTTTATTTTCCCATTTAGGAACTTTATCATCATCAAAAGGTTTATTTTCTTGGCCTATGGCTATTCTATAAAGCCCTTTACTTCTAAGTATATCTACCATGTGAGGTAGCCATTGGAAATAATTGGTGCTATTAAGAATGATTGGGAATGCACTTTCCATCTTTTTTTTTTTAACTAAAGCTGAGAAAAGGTAACACTAATTGCTTCAATGGAAATATCTTGAAAAATTAGGTCGTTTGAAAAAAAACGGCTCAAGGAGCAGCTTCCGGATGAAGAAGTTATGCCCTTTTGAAAACATGAGTCAAGGAGGGCGTTAGTTTGTTGTACTAACGCTCAGTTTTAGAGGATCCCCAGCATTACTAACGCACATGTCAAGAGCAAGGAGCGTATTATAATGCACTGGTCAAGAGTAGAGAGTCATGTTAATGAGCCTTTACTTAGAGAGATTTCGAACTAACGTCGGTTGATTTCCAAACAAATTTTTTAAGAAAAATAACTCTCTTTAATATGTTTGGCTGTCAACTGTAATTTGGTGTGCGTGATTTTCTTGCACACAAAGTCGAGAAAATAGAGAAATGCAAGCCTTACAATAGAATGTTAGTTTTTCGGTTAGCCTTACCAGAAACTATCTATTTTACTATTTCTGATTTTCCGAGATCGTACAGAGATGCGAGGAAAGAGGATACGTAGTAAAAAAAAATTCTTCCTATTTCTGATTTTCCAAGATTGCACACAATGCAGGGAAAAGAAAATACCTAGAGAAGATGATATAGATCTGGCAAATAAATAAAACCTAAAAACTGAAATAAATAGAGGGAACCAAAATAAGTAGAACTATTAACAAATATAACTACAAAATAGATACTTTCTGCCTCCATATCTAAACTGATATAACTTGGGCAACCAAAAACCTTTTCGCATGAAATGAAAGGAATTCCTCACCATGACAGATGCTCTGGACATAACATAGCAGTTCTCTAGGCCCAAAAAATTTCAGAAATAATAGATCTAGGAAATGACAGTCTCATGCAGTCACATAGGCTTCGGATTTGGATCAAAGACGGATGTGGCCCTCAAAATAGCTCTGATACCATGTAGGAATTTACAGGGCAAGTTTCATAGATCAAGAACCAAAGGTCACTACTCACAACCAGATCAAAAATCAGTACACCACTATAATAATTTGGTTAAAACCCTCGAAGAGGGGAACAGTCCACGGCCTGAGCCAACATTTCCACTTTAGGAAATTCATTAATATAAAAATAAAAGTTAAATATGTTTCTCTCATAAATGGTTAACCAAAGAATGACCCACCATGCTCTTTAAATAGAGTTCATGGACTAATCGGGTGTTAAGCCACGGATAAAGTGTCGTTAATACCGTGGAGAGAGATAACCGTGGGATCACTACAAATCGTGACTATCAGATTATAAGTTACAAATGTACATGGTAAAGAAAAACACTTTACCTAACTCCACACTAGACTAAGTTATTCTTAACTATTTCCAATGTGTTGGAATATCCTAACAAAAAAGTATGGCATGGCAAGCTAGTACATGCACTATGGGCTAATAGACTAACCACCAAGAAATCAATTGATATTCCTCCCTATAGACTAGTGTATGGCATGGATGCCATTTTCCCAACATCCTTGGGAGTCTCGATGATAAATCTTCTCCAAGAAGTGTAATCAGAAAAAAATGACATGCAAAGGAGGCTGAACCAAACCATTCATTTACAACAGACAAGAGAGGAGGTTTACAAAAATACATAAGAAGTACAAGAAAATATAAATAAAATCTTTGACAAATGAACTAAAGCCAAAAATTTACACATTGGTGACACAGTGCTGAAATGGGATTCCAGGAGGGAGGAAAAAGGTAAAAATGGCAAATTTGAGAATTTATGGAAAGGTCCTTATCTCATTCAGTCAGTTAGAGCTCATAATGCTTTCTTTTTACAAGGACTAAATGGAGAAGAATGATTTGGAGGTCATGTCAATGGCTAGATGCTCAAAAATTATTTCTGTCAAACATTATTTCATTCATTGTACATAATTTTGCATGATGAGAGATTGTAGAAAAAAAAAAACTCAAAAACATAGAAAGAAGCAAAATGAGGGTAGATTTGAAAAAGAGGTACAACCCCATACCCCAAAAAAATAGTAATGCTGAAAGTGGGCAAACCTAAATGCCACTACTTGTTCAAAAGAGCCTTGTTCAGTCATCTAGCCTAATCATGGCTAAACATGTTGCCAATTTATTGTTGATAAGTTAGTGTAAAAAAGGATTGTCAAAATTATTCAAGCTTGATTAATTAGAAAGGAAAGATTATGAATAAAAGATATTGGTTCCACATAGAAAATGATAGATGATAGCCCTTATTTTTCTAGTTTTGTTTGTACAGAAAAAATGTTTGTGTGCATCTTGTCCTAATGCCGCAGCCCATGGTAAGTCAGATTGCCCAATCCCGATTTAAACCATGTTTTCAATTTCAAGTCAATAGCTTAGAGAATGAAGTTTGTCAAACAACTTAATCTTGACAGTCAAATAGTCTAGGTAGGAAATAAAAGAGTTCACTAGCATAATCTGAACTCTTGGAAGTGATAAGGGTAGAAGTAGATAGTTTGTTTTTGTTTTCAAAATAAAATAATGTCAAGGGTTTGCCAGTTCAAGTGCAGCCAAGGAAGAAAAAATGCTAGGCCAAGAAGACTAGGTAGGTAGAGATGAGTTTCAAGAAAAAATGTCTTTCAAATTTTTAGATCACAACTTCAAAGAAGCATCATCAAATGAAAACAAGGAAAAATCTGCCCAATGGATGAGGCATTGGTCTTCATAAAACCAAAGATCTGAAATTCTTCACACCTCCTAAAAAGGAGTTTTCCTCCCCAAGTGGAGCCACTGTTAGTCATCAGTAATTTTTCTATTTTGTAGATGACTAAATACTTGTCCTAGATTTCTAAAAACAAAATTCATGAATATTGTGAGTTTTAGAAATCTCACTGCCTTCATTATCCTTAGGATAAATGTTTCACTATTTTACTATCCTATCATGTCATGGTCATCCTATCACTCCTAGAATAGCCATAATGGGTTCATGCCACTCATTTTCACTATTTCTTTCCACCTCTGACATCCGCACTCTTTTTTGACTTGCCTAACCCCTCCACTTGCCACCTAGGATCACCAACCAACCTACTCATTCTTGCATTTTCCTGGATACATCAAGCATTGATGGTATCAAAACTACCTCTGTAGGATAGTTAGATAAATCAAGTACATTGGATTTTGGATCTTCAATAGATCAGATTATCAAAAACTCTGTTTTCTATACTTGAAGACCTCAAAGCCAAGATTTCAGTCAAAGACAATCCCAAAGAGCCTCCCACTAGGTCATTTAGGGTTTCATAGGTTGTAGGATTCTTTTGGTGTTCTAAATCACTATTTTACATATGCCAAGGAGTTGAATCAAGTATGAAATAATGTCAGTACATGATTTTCCAAAATGGATCAAGAAATCCTTCAAGGAAGGTCCCCTTTGGTCAAGCACAAATTCTGCAAAGAATAGCTGCTCATTTTGACATTTCTGTAGGAGTGTCAAGATGGTTATCAGCAGAAAATAAGGTAAGTTAGGAGGCTTGCTCCTCACTAAAGGAAATCCACAACAAATCAAAGCAAGAAGGCCCATGTTCAAAGAGAATCAGGGATTTTAGGACTGATTACCTACACAGTGTTTCCAAGGAAGAAGCCAATGCAAGAGACCACAAGGACAAAGGCATAGCAACACAAACAAGCATGAAATGAAGATTTTTTAGAATTTATAAATGAAAAAGGGAAAAAGGTGAGGTGAAATGGACAGAATTGAATGAGCTTGAAAGGGCTATAGAGAACTTAAAATACAACACTAATTTTCTTTTCTCTAACAGCCCTAAAACCTAAAGTTTTGGAAAGATAAGAAAATTAAGTGAAATGAAGATGATGGGCCTCTATCATGACAACAGAAGGTTTTCAAAAGCTATTGAGGTTAATTTCTAGGGTTTTCTGAGATAACAATGCTTCACTACATCAAAGGGAAAGAATGCAAAGAATATCAGTGTGAAGGAGATCAAGCCTCCATTTTCAATCATAGCCCTAAAAATGGTCAAAGGAATGAAAGAATAAGGTTAAGTTTCAAGACAAGAAATGAAGTTGATTATGAGTTTATTGTTGAGTAACTGAGGTTGTCAAAATCCAAGAATGACAAAGGACACAAGAAACAATTGTTTCATGGCACCTACAACAAACTAGAAGTGGCCTAGAGGAGACATAACTGACATGATTTTTAGCCTTTGTAAAATTGGATATATCACTCTCAAAAATCAGTAAGAAGGTAAAAAAAAACATGTTTTCATGTCACTTACACTCAGAAATGCCAAAAGGGATAAACACATGTTTTCATTTTATCAGTGCAAGCATAAATAGGTTTGACAGTGCTCATACCCTTAACGTTAAAAGGGACCTCTTCATCTCTCCAGCAAGCCATCACCAAAGGAATAAAATATACCTTAAACAATTTTCAAACCCCCTGCAACAGATTAAAAAGATATCAGTCAAAATGATAAAGTGACCAAAACTTAGCAAAAGTGGGTTTTCTGATTTCCATTTATTTTTCCAAAAGGCATAAAATGCATCTCAGCTATCATTTTTTAGCTCATTGGCCATTTAAAAGGAGAGAAAAGAGCTTCCAGTAGAAAATTTTGAGTTTTGGAGAAAATCTGGGCCAAGTCACTGGCGCTACACAAATAACCTGGCGCTGCCCTCACAGACCCTGGCATTTCACGAAAGTAGGTCTCCGCAATGGAATTTTTACAATGTGTTGTGCATACATTGGGTGGAGTTACGCGTATAGCCTGACGGTATGCCTAGGAATACCAACACACACAAGGGCAGCACGCTACACCCACAGGACAACCCGACACTCCTTCTTCTGCCCAGCGCTGTACGCACAAAGCACCGGACAGGCCTGGCGCTGCACCCAAGGGACGACAGTTCTGCATGAGGAGGCATTCCTGCACACAGAGTGCTCGAATTGCATGGGGCTATTCTCAGAGGCAACTTACTCACCCGACGCTATGATCAAAGGCACACGACAGGCCCGGTGCTGCGCTAATGCAAAAAGCATTTCAAATTGCAATAAAATCTGCCAAAGGCTCAAGGACACCCTCAAATTTTCCTTCAAAGGCCTACAAAGGAGTGAAAACTTGTAGGTGGCCTCTTTCCTCCTCCTCAAGTGTTTTTAATGATTTAGTGGTTAAAGGATATATTAAACCCTAATGTTTGCAAACCCTAGGTCCTCATGGAAAAATTATTGTTTTGACCTCCAAGTAAACCATTACCATATAAGACGGGTGTGAAAATAGGGTAATCATAATTTGGTTCAAGATAAGCCCTTTTTCAAGCTCAAGACAAAAAAAGTCATACACTTGCCTCCATATCACTTATTTGCAAAGGTTGCCCTCACCATCATTTAGGTTTCACTCGTCCTGCCAAAATATCACAAGCAGACCTAACTTTGTCTAAAGGCCACACCAAGCACCATGTCAGGAGAAGAGGGAAGTATGATCAGTCATGAAAGAGGCCAAGGGCCTATGAGGCCAAACCAAAAAGGAGGGAAAGTGAACAGATTTGAACTGCAAAGCACTATAGATATAACTTCCTCTCCCATGATCCTCTCATGCTTTCAGAATGTGGTATGTTTTCAATTTTGTGAGAAGGTCAAACAAGTACAACACCAGCCAGAGCTTACAAGGTTGTTTGTCTTCAACCTCCACAACAAATATGTGAATCTTGTAGGGGTGGATTTTGAATTATTAGTAGATGCCATCTCTAATGCTACAGGTATACCCACTGTTGGTGAAAAGTGGTTTAAGAAAGCTAAATTTCACGTGAACCATTATGAGCCATTTGTCAAAACTAGGTACAGAGTAGGTTGCAGGGCTATCTTCCCTTGCTCACACCTAAAACAAATATTTTCACCCTTGATGAGGGTTATCATGAAGTACTTTAGCTGTGAAGGGAGGTACTCTAGACTTTATTCCTACCATGTTAGAGTCATCATGCATTTAAAAAGGGTCAAAATTATCAACTTGCCCTACTACCTCTATAGGAGTATGGACAAAATGTCTTCTGTTGTCCGGAGTGTTGGCATGTGTTGTCCTTGATGGCAACCTACTTGATGAAACAAGATTGTTGGAAATATGATGCAATGTGTTGTATTTAATGGCAACCTACTAGATGAAGTTGTCCTTAATGGAAACTAACTTGATGAGTTGTCTTCCTTAATAGAAACCTGCTTGATAAGTTTCCTATTATAAGCAACCTATGTGTTAAATATGTAAGGAAGATGTATCTTGTGTTAAATAAGGGAGGATGATGTATCTATAGATTAGCTCAGAAGTAACAGAAGAAAGGAATTCCAGTAAGTGCTAGAGAAATGATAAATATGACATATCACAAAGCATACGTGGGTTTGTAAAGGCGAAGTAGCGTATGTACGTGGAAAAGTATGTACCAAGTAGCGTATGCCTATTTGCGCTCTAAATTTATAAAACCAGGGGACATTACCATGTTATTGGCCGATAGTATTGAGCGTTGGATTATATATTTGATCCCGTCCAGGAATACCATTAGTAGTTGTGTGGTTTTGACTCATGGTATTGATAAAGGCTAAACCTATATAAGGAGAAGAGAATAATAGTGCAGTGTGTGCATAAGTCTGGGTTTTAATGAATACTTCACTTTGAAGTATATCTGCATGGAAGGGTAATTGTTTATTGATTGATCTAAATTAATAATACACCTATGAAGAAAATGATGAAGAGGGATCTCTAGATCTGAAATAACTATGTATTTTCTAGATCTGTTTATGGAATGTTTAGATCTGAGATGAGGTGAATATTTTCTGAAGTGAAGGGTAATATCTGAGCTTTTTAACTATTCTGAAGAGTTGCGCAGCCCTACAAATTTTGAAGATCTATACGCAGGTTTGCTTCATAAAAAGCGTGTGCATACGCAGGTTGGCTTCGGCAAAAGAGCGTGCATACGCAGGTTAGCTTCAGCAAAAGCGCGTATGGAATGTGAGGTTGGTTCTGGAATATGTGCAGAAGCATACGCAGGTTTGTCTCTATGAAAGCACATATATACGCAAGTTAAATGAAGTAAAAGTGCGTATGGAATCTAGGGTTTTGCTGAAGTAAGTGGAATGAAATGTCTGATCTGTTTTACTGTTTTACTACTAACTGTCAATGATGTATTCATACAGATCTGGGTTGTTTGAATGTTGATTATGATGCTGATTATGTTGATCAAAGATCAAGTTGTTGATTGATTGGTTGATGATTCAATGAATGAATTGATGGGGTTAGAAGTTTCAGTTTGATATATGTTGAGCTTAAATATGTGGAGTGGGTCCAGTCTGAAAATATGATGAAAAGTGGCCTACAAAGTATGTTGCATGAAAGCTGTTGGATCCAGTATGAAAATTTATGAAACGTGGTCCGCAATGGTGCTGAGGGTCGAAGCCTTCAGTGAGGGGGTTGTAGCTCCCTTCCAGTGGTAGCTGGTAAATGAGAGTAGGGGGTAGTAGCTCCCTTCCAGGAGAGGATGGTAAACGAGAGCAAGGGGTAGTAGCTCCCTTCTAGGATAGGCTGGTAAATGAGAGCAGGGGGTTGTAGCTCCCTTCCAGGAGAGGCTGGTAAACAAGAGAAGGTTGTAGCCTTCTACAGGTGGGTGCCTGCGTGTTGGTATGAGTCTACGCCAGTACATGGTTGTAAGAAGTTTTCTTTATAATAAATATTGAAGACAGATATGATGGCAGTGGTGGTTTTTCTCCCGAATTTGGTTTCCACCTTAAATCCTGGTGTTCATGTGTGTTTCTTATGTGTGATGATTTATTATGTTCTTACGACACAAGTTTACTGCTTACTAAACATCTAATGAATGAATGATGCAATGATCTAAGTAAATAATTATCTGCATAATGAGATCTCTGGTAATACGCAATTTTTATTAAGGATATCTGTGTATATATGTGAGTTGGCTTCAGTAAAGTAGCGTATGGGTTTTAGAGAAAGAAAAAGTAAAAAGTTTTCAGTCAACCCTAAATACTGATTCACCCCCCCTCTTAGTATTTTTCCCAGCAATTGGTATCAGAGCTAGGTCCTTCTGAAGGAGATTGATTGCTTGAAGTAGATCCGTCACAATGGGAAGGAAGAAAAAGAAGAAGGCCACTCAAAAGGAGATATCTCAGAAAACATGTGCAGCAGAAAATTAAGAAGAGGAAATAGGTATTGATTGTTGTTCTTGTGATTCACATTCTTGTGCATGCAATGGTGAAGATAGTGAAAGTAATGTTATGGATCTAGAAGAAGCTCTCAAGATTAAAGTTGAAGATCAACAAAGATCATTTAATGAGAGAGAATCTATCTACAAAGAGATGATCTCTAGAATGAAAGAACAGATAGAAATGTATCAAAAACTGCAGGATAAAGCAACCTATCAAAGTAGAAGACTTGAAGCATAAATCATCTTTCTCAAATCAAATTTGGAAAAAACAAATAAGAAGAATGAAGAAATTTTACAAACTTGAGAAGAACAAGAAAATGGGTTGAAGGAAGAGATTTTAAAATTGAATGATCAAGTAGAAGAAGGAAGAAGGGTTGAAGAAAGTATGAAGAAGCAATGCCAAAGATTGGAGGTTGATGTAAATATTTTGAAAGGTAAATTAGAAGAAAAAGATAAACTCTTGAAGTTTCAAGATAGCACTAAGATTCTGGACAATATTCTTAGTAGTCAAAGGTCTCCTTCTATTAAATTTGGTCTTGGTTTTCATGAAACTGTTAAAGGAGAATCTAGTTCACAAGGAAGTGCTAAAGATTCAAAGGATATCAATGCAAAACCTGATGTGTTGAAAGAAACAAAGGGTCAATCGACAATCATGAACTCTAAAAAGAAATCATTCCCTCCTTTGATCAATAATGTTGAATGCTTTAAATGTCATAATTATGGGCATGTTGCAGCCAATTATAGAAGCATATTGTTTCAGTCTCAAACAAACAGATTCTACACAGAAAGGTACTCAGGTTTCTTTAAGGGATATTGTTTTTCATGCAGCAAGTATGGTCATAAAGCAACTGATTACATTAGAAGAAAGAATAGAAAAACACATTATTATCCCTATGCTTACTTTTCTGGTCACACAAGATGTTATGCTTGTAACAAGTATGGACATGTAGAAAAAGAATGCAGGATGAATAGATCTGAGAAATTGGATAATTTCTAGCACACAATAATAAATTTCAAGCAAAACTGGAAGAAGAAGGAGGACCGGTAAAAAACGTAGGGGATAATAATCCCACTGCAGTCATCCGCTTCTAAAGCTTACTTCTCATAATGAATACATGAGTAATTTGAGATACATTCTAGGGATTAGTAATGTATCATCACAGGGGGAGAAATGTATGGTGATTCTCATGGTTGGTTTGGTAATTCTGGTTATGTTTATTTCTAACAGTGCATCTGATGTGAAGAAGACAGGTACAGGTGGCATAAGTTCAGGGGGAGATGAAGTTGTGAAACTTTCAGTATTTCACTTTCCATACGCGGGTTTCATGAACTAAATCCGCGTATACACACGAGTTCCTTTGGAGACAAAAGAATATGCTTTTCTGTTAAGGAAAACAGTGAGATGGCTCAAGAACAAGAGCACAGGTTCAGGGGGAGCATTAGTCTAACTACTAATGACTGCATTGTTGGCATTGTATCTGCTTATTCCTTAGTTCTCGTAATATTCATGGTCAAATGATGATGACATGATACATGGTTTCTGATGATGAGATTATGGATGAGCCCTGATTGCTTTTTTTTGAAGAGTATCTTTTGTTTTCACACATGGACGAGTTGGAAGTCTTATGATTCAGAGATAAGGATAGATCATGCAGATTTTGTTACTGATGAATTTTTCCACGGTTGAGACCTCTTTCCTACACATGTTACATCATGATAAATCTTGAAGATCTTGGTGATATCAGATCACATGGATGATTGCTTGAAACATATTGTCTATTGAAGAAGTTGTTCTCGTATGATAATTCCTCTTGGGAAGAATATGTTGATGCTGCAAAAAGTCTGAAAGCTTGGTTACTGATGTGATTATGCTACAACTGTTGGATGACACTTGAAAAACATAGTTACATTGTCATATCTTTCTTCTCTCATATATTCCAGGGAAGCATTTGAATATCTCAGACAGAAGCTGGGAGTAGTCTCTGCGATATAGAAGATCAGATCCGCTT
>CM076575.1:252894352-253165763 GCA_034641835.2 Pinus albicaulis
CTTGTAAATGTAAATGTTGGCATTTGATGAGCTTTGAGAGAAATATATGGTTTTCTTGATGTTTGAAGAAGAAATTGGTCTTGTGGAGTTTTTGAATGGTATCCTTTGATTGATGGTGAAGGAGGATAGCTTGCAGGATCCATGAGCTTTGTTATTGGTGAAGTGATTCTCTTTCATGTTATTTTTTTCTCATGTTTTCATTATGTTTCCATCCTTCTATGTTACCATAGAACGAAAGAGTATAGGCTAAGAAATGTTGTTTGAGCCACCTTAGTCCTTCCTGTTTTCTAATATCTTTATGTTTTCCTCTGCTGGGTTAGTTTAAGGAATTATTAGTTGCTTCTTAGACCTACCTATGCTTTTTTATTCCATGAATGGTTCAATTAGTATTTTTCAAATATGTTTTATGGTTAGCCCTGCTTAATTTATGCTATTTAAACTCTGTTTTGGAATCTATCTTTGAATTAATACTTGTTGGGTTTTAGTCAAAGGGGCCATGTTTTGATCATGCCCTTTGTCCATGCTTGAGAATTTTCCTTAAAGTTCTTTGTAGCTTGATCATATATTCTTAGGAGTTCCCTCTTCTTTGATTAAAGTTATATGTTATCTTGTATGTTTTCTAAACCTTGAAGGTGAAATCACTCAAAGTTAGATACATTTATTCCTTTCTATGGTTCACTGAGTTGTTCATCTTGAATGCTTTTTTTCTTAAGTATAATAAAAAATTTATTTTTTTTCCATGTCTTATGATTATATCCTTGTGTTTATTAGTATTCAAGACCATATTTTTTAAAAGGTATTCCTTGAAGGATTCTTCACTACCCTTACACACCTACTATGCTCACAAAATTTATGTTCATTCCACTTCATACATGCCTTAAAAGATCCATTTGACCATGCTAGATTTGCCCTGTTATGCATCTTGTTTCATTGTTGAGATATCCATGACTTTCATAAACTCCATAGCCCAATGATTTGAAGACCTGTCACTCCACATATTATACTTGTTCATCTTACCCAACCAAAATAAACAACAAACCCTACACTTAACAACTAGCCTAAAACCAAACTCTAAAAGAAAAAATTCACATCCTTTTCATAAATAGAGAGAGCCCTCTCCGAGTCTAGGAAGTCTAGGTCCGAGGACTCCAAATACTAGTCTGATGTTACCTTGTGCATTTGGTCTGCCAATCTGCTAAATCACGGGACCCTAACATAATGGCAATCACGATGGGACCTTCTGAGTACGTAGTTTTTTGAATACCTCTTAGGACTCATATGACCCTCAGTTAAGCTTAGAAAATCCACTGATAGCCAATATTAGAATCTGATTTTTTCACCATCCTATAAAAATGATGACTCAACTAGACCACACTCATTAGAAACACTGTTGTACAAAGAAACTTAGGAAACCCCAAAAAATTATCTTAGATTGGTGTTTTGTAAATTGTTGGTGGTGGACCATAAACATACATCCTTAACATAGCAAAAAAATCCACCTGGCGACTCCACAAAACTTCAGTAGGCCTTCTAACTTTATTAGTGTTCTTAGAGTTCCCTAGGATTGTGTCAGATCATCCTTGAGAAGTTTAGAAGCCTAGTCACACACTGCGAGTTAGAAAACACTAAGAGAGGTCATCCTTCCAAAAAAAATCCTAAAACTTTCAGCCTCTCTACATTTTGAGTTTGAAATCTGGCTTCACAAAGGATCAACACCAAATCTCATCTGGACCCAAACCCTCCTACCATAGTTGATGACCTAGAGAATATTTTTTGGCAAACTTCTAAAACTGGAAACTTAACTACTGTTAGGACCATTCAAAGAGCGAGTTCTGCCCCTGAACACCTTGTAGCTTTGCAAGACCCCCATTTTGAGTTGCACCATACAAATAACCTTTTCAAAACCAATTCATAAAGTGGGATTGACCAAACTGACTTTGAGCCCATATATTTGTAACAGAGTTCTAGTAGAGAAGCCTCTCCTTCCACTCCTCCTGACTTTCAGCTTCTCCATCACTTTAGCTCTTTTCATCCCAAGTATTCTCAGAATCAGTTTACTGGTACAAGTACTTCCACCACACCCATCCACACCTCCAATGTTCAAAATACTTCACTTCATCCCCCACCACCTCTCACAAATCCTCCCCTTGTAAATCCTCCTTGGATTCCACTAGCTCCCATCATGGCATCTTGGTATGCCCCTCTAGTTTTACCACAACCTCTAGTACGTTTTCCAAATCACTACCAATCCAAGATCCTTCATTTCACAAAAGCTGACTCTACCACTACCCAACAACATGTAGATAGAATGAACGATGGTTTTGACTACATGGAAATAGAAGAGGAAACCATGCAAATGAGGATGTTTTCCCAAATTCTAGAAGGGAAAGCTAAAAAACGGTTTAAAAACTTAGCTCCCAACATCATCGATGATCTCCCTTCCCTCCACCAAACTTTCATAAAAAAGTGGGAAATCAAGAAAAAACCCCTCCAAATCCTTTCATAATGTAACAATCTTAAGAGGAATACGGGGGAAAGTGTACAAGATTATTGCACCAGGTTTAACAGTTTCTACAATGCCGTCCCACCTCACATGAGACCCTCATAAGGCCTAGCACTAGTAAATTTTCCAGAAGGCTTTGATCTGGACATGACTTACCAATTGAGGGAGAGAGACCCCACAAATTTAGAAGAAATGAAAAGAGGGGTTGTGAGTGCAGAGGCCAGCTTGATTGAACAGAGAGCTAGGATGAGGTCGAAAAAAAGAGTCACTTACAAAGATGAAACCATAGCCTCAACTTCCTCATCCGATGCCAAAATAGACAGCCTAGTTAGGACCATGGGGAGAATGATGGAAAGGATAAACTTAAATGAAAGAACACCTCCTAGGGAAAACCAAGCCAATCCCCAAAACATAAATAGGAATCAAAAATTCAGAAGGGGCCCTCCCCAAATCAGACAAAGAGACAATGACCAGCAAATCAGGCCCCCTTTCCAAGAAAATAATGTACATGAGGGGGAAAGAGAGACTGAGGGGTTGGAAGAAAATAAAATCAATCTACTAGACTCTAAAAATGAGAGTGATGTTTCTCTCACTACAAAGGAACAAAATCTCTTTTCCTCAAAGAAAACTGAAACAAACTATGAGGATTCTGAAGATTACCAATTGGGATTTGAAAATTTCATAATGGAAGTCCATAGGCAATATGACCTTAGGAGCAAAAAGAACCAAGAAAACTCCATAAAGAACAAAGAATACACTGATGTTAGGAAAACCCTTGAAAACACTCCTAAAAAGACAACAAGCAACAAAAACATTATGGCTAAGAAAACTGATCCAAACAAAAGAAAAATCAGTGAGAAAAATAGTGACCCAAGTTGCCCTAGTACATCAACTAGTGGCCCTAAAAAAATTATATTTTCTAAAGCCCCAAATCAGAATCAACAAATTAAAATTATAGAAAAGTTCATGGCTGATAAAACTGACGTAAATATGCCAAAAACACAAATACATTTCAGCTTTGAGGGAGAGATTGCCAAAATCAAGATAACCATACCTCTCACTAAACTAGTTACTCAAGAAGTGCATAGGTCTCAAGTTTTGAATTTCTTGAACATAGGAAATGGTATCGACACTGTGAATTTAACTGATGACAAGCCTGAGTTGTTGTTTGGACTTGAGGTTGACGGAAAATATTGAGAAGGAGTTGTCCCTCCTTTATCTATCAACTTAAACATACATGACAAAATATTACACAATGCCATGCTAGACTCTGGTGCCTCTCACAAACTCATGCCTAAAGTTGTAGTGGAGAGATTAGGCCTAGAAATAACTAAACCTTACGAATACTTGTAATCATTTGATTTGAGTAGAGTCAAGTGTTTGGGCCTAATCAAGGATCTTTGTGTCAATCTGGCACAAATACTTGCTAAGAGCCTAGTCATGGACATAGTAGTTGCTGAAATTCCCTTGAAGTATGGCATGCTATTGTGTAGATCATGGGGAGCCAAAAATCAAGGTAGCCTTCAAATGGAAATGTCATATGATACTATCCCTGTCTTCAATCAAACCAGGAGGTTATACTTGGAGTCTCACATGATGTATATGGTAAGTAGCCTATATAGGCCCAACAACACCCCTATCTATTCCATTCATTCAGACTTAGAATAATTCATATTTTATAATGAAAATGACATTGGTGAAAAAGTGAATGAAAATTAAAAATATCTAGGCCCACCAGAACAGTAAAATCTATCCTCAAATGAAGAACATATCATCCAAAACTCTAGTAGCCCTGAACAACAACATAGTGGCGAACATGAACTAGAAACACTTTGGAACATGAGATTTGATGGCTCTTGTGGCAAAGCAGGTTTAGGAGCTGGTATCTGGATACATAACACAAATGAATTCCATTCATACTAACTATATTTTAAGTGCACTAATAACATTGTAGAATATGAGGCTCTCCTCCTTGGCTTGAATTTTCTCAAAGACTTAGGAGCTAAGAAAATATCTGCCCAAGGAGATTTAGAGCTAAACATTAAAAAAATAAAGGGTGATTATTCAACAAAGAATCCAAGATTGAGAGAGTACAGAAATTATACCCTAGATATTCTCAAAACATTTGAGAAATATCAGCTCACTTTCATCCCTAGAGCCCAAAACTGCCTTGCCAATGAGATTTACTTTGTTGCAAGAAATTGCCAAATACCCCATCCAACTGAAAAATACACTGTCAAAGTAAAAAAATGGCCTACAGTGCCTAACAACATAAACCATTGGCAAGTGTTTGAGGGTGATGAAAAAATTGATGACTTTTTGCAATCTAGGAATGAATTTGCAAGAACAATACCAAGCCAAGAGCATGATGAAGGTTTTTTTACTGAATAACAAGCCCATAAAATAGAGCTATCCTCTACTGCTGATATAAATCCTCTTTCACATCCTTGTGAGGTAGAATTGTTTTAGGATCTAGACCGAAGGGACCTTGAGGTTTTACAATGTAAAGATGATACATTACCAAGGGGACTAGCACCATTAGAAGAGTTATTCGACTTTAATGATGTGGCTAAAAAACCAAAGATAAAATCCACCGAGAAAGATGTAGAGGAGTATAACATAGATAGCCTAAAGTAACCCAAAATGATCAAACTCTCCAAAACTCTCCCTCCTCACATAAACCAAAAATATATTGAGCTTTTTCAAGAGTTTAAAGATGTGTTTGCATGGGGGTATGAGGATTTTAAATCATATGACGCAAGCATTATTCAACATAAAATTCCTCTTAAGGAAAATCAGAAACCTTTCAAACAAAATTTGAGGAGAATAAACCTTTTCTTACGACCTTTAGTTTAGAAAGAGATTAAAAATATGTATGATTCTAGGATCATAGTTCCCCTTAGATACTCAAAGTGGGTTTCCAACCTTGTGTCAGTTAGGAAGAAGACCGAGGAGATTAGGCTTTGCATTGACTTTAGAAATATGAAAAAATCCTCCCTAAAAGATAACTACCCCTTGTCTAAAATGGATCACACACTTCAAAAGGTAGTTGGCTCTAAGAGAATCACACTAATTGATGGCTTTTCTAGGTACAACCAAGTGCTAGTACTCTCAAGTGATCAACACAAAACTGCCTTCACCACACCTTGGGGTACATTCATGTATGTAAAAATGCCATTTGGGTTGATGAATGTGGGGGCTACTTTCCAAAGGGCCATGGACATAGATTTTTCAAAAGACATAGGCTACTTCATAATCATTTACCTTGATGACATCAGTGTTTACTCTAAGACTAATGAAGAGTACATAATCCACTTGAGGAAGGTTTTTGAAAAGTGTAGGAAGTATGGCCTATCCTTGAATCCCAATAAAACACTGTTTGGTCTCCAGGAAGGAAAAATCCTAAGCCACATCATCTCTAAAGAAGGAATCAAAATAGACCCCAAAAGGATTGAAGGAATATTGCAAATCATCCATCCTAGAAACATCAAGGAATTGCAATCCTTCATTGGGAAGATCAACTTAATGAGGAGGTTCATCCCCAGTCTTGCTGAAATTTTGAGGAATATTACAAACATGCTAAAAAAGGAGATAGGAGTTAAAAGGACCTTTGAAGCTAAACAATATTTTTAACTGGTTAAACTAGCACTCACCCAAACACCGGTTCTAATTAGTCCTAATTTTAGCAAAGACTTCTACATTTTCTCATTTGCATCTGAACATATCGTTGCTACAGTGTTATTGTAATATAACATGATGGGGCAAGAATGTCCCATAGCCTTCTTCAGCAAAGCCCTTAGAGATGCTCCTCTAAAGTACAACATCATGGAGAAAAAAATCTTTGCCTTGATTAAGGCCTTGAAAAACTTTAGAGTTTATATCTTACATTCTCATATCATTTCTTTTGTTCCACACATACTTGTCAAAGACATTTTGAATAAGTACCCCGATGGTAAAAGCGGAAAGTGGATTTCTATTATCTTAGAATATGACTTAGAAATCATACCCACTAAACTGGTTAAAGGACAAAGACTTGCAAAACTTATGGCTGAATCAAATTTCCAAGGATTAGATATGAATATGGTTGATGCTTTACAATAATAAGAAGAGTGCACAGATCCTCATATTGAAGAAGTGTTTCTGAATTAATATTCGTATGATGATATCCTATATGTGCTTTTATATCTTAATTCCCCTCCTACATTATCAAAGACAAAAGCTAGATTCTTGAAACAAAAATCTTTAAAATTCTGCATTTTAGATGGAGTGTTATATTGGAAGAATTATGTAGGAATTTTTCTTAAATGTTTTCTTGAGAATGATGCAGATAAAATCATGCATGAGCTGCATGAGGGAGAATGTGGAGGCCACCTTTACTGGAAAACCACAACTAACGAAATCCTTAGAGTTGGCTACTATTGGCCCATCCTTTTTCCTGACACCCACCAAACTGGTAATGACTTGCCATAAGTGCAAAATTTTTTAGGGTAAGAGAAAACTCTTACCTTTGCCTTTGCATCCCAATACTGTTGAAGCTCCTTTTCAACAATGGGGCTTAGACTTCATTGGAGAGATTCACCCCACCTCATCTACCCAACACAAGTGTATGCTCACTGCTACTGATTACTTCACCAAGTGGATAGAAGCCATCCTCTCTAGGAATGCCACCGACTCGGTCATTATCAAATTTCTTGAGACAAACATCCTATCTAGATTTGGTTGCCCCAGAAAGATCATCATAGATAATGTTGTTGCCTTTACATCCAAAATAATGGTTGATTTTTTTTATAAATATCACATCACATTAGGACATTCCATAGCTTATTACCCTCGGGGTAATGGGCTAGCTGAGTCCTCTAACAAAAGCTTAGTCAATATCATCAAGAAGCTTCTGGAACATAATAAAAAATGTAGAAATTTACAGGGCAAGTTCAATAGATCAAGAATCAAAGATCACTGCTCACAACCAGATCACAAATTAGTACACCAGTATAATCATGTGGTCAAAACCCTTGAAGAGGGAAATAGTCCACAACCTGAGCCAACGTGGCCACTTCAAGAAATTTAATATAAAAATAAAGGTTACATATGTTTCTCTCATAAACGGTTAACCAGCAAATGACCCTCCATGCTCTTTAAATAGAGTTCATGGACATATCGGGTGTTAAGCCATGGATCAAGTGTCATTAATACCGAGGAGAGAGATAACTGTCAAATCACTAGAAATCATGACCGTCATATACAAATGTACATGGTAAAGAAACACACTTTGCCTAACAGTACACTAGACTAAGTTATTCTTAACTATTTCCTATGTGTCGAAAGTTTGGTAAACTTCTCTTCTGTGAGAGCCTTTGTAAAGATATCAACTACTTGATCATTGGTTGGACAGTACTCCACTTCAAGAACACGATCATGAATGAGCTTTCTGATGAAGTGTATGTGGATTTCAATGTGTTTCATACGCTGATGCTGAACTGGATATTTACATAGCTGAATGGCACTTTGATTATCACACCAAAGTGTAGTTGGATACTGCTGATGAAGACCAAATTCAGACAGGATCTGATGAAGCTACATGGCTTCCTTGTTGGCTTCAACTGCACCACGATACTCTGCTTCTGTTGAAGAAAGAGAGATGGAACTTTTTTTCTTACAAGACCAAGTAATAGGTCCTGAACCAAGAGAGAATACATATCATGTAGTAGACTTTCGATCATCAGGGTCACCAGCCCAATTAGAATCAGTGAAACCAATCAACAATGGAGATGCTCCTACACTGTAATGAATCCCAAATTTAACTATACCTAAAATATATCTAAGTATTATTTTAGCTACTTTCCAGTGACTTTCATGAGGTTGGTACATAAACTGAGTGACAAGACCAATGGCAAAGGAAAGGTCAGGATGGGTATGGGTTAGATACATAAGTTTACCAACAAGTTGACGATATAAGGTAGCATCAACTTCAGGGGTAGTATAAGTGACTAAAAGCTTGACTCCAGACTGAAAGGGAGAAGTGGTTGGCTTATAGTCTTCCATGTGAAAGTGGTGTAGAAGATCATAGGCATACTTGGACTGAGAGAGGGTAATGCCTTCATTGGATTGCAAGACTTAAAGACCAAGGAAATAATGCAAGTGTCCTAAGTGTGTCATTTAAAACTTCTTTTCGAGGCTATACTTCACATTGTTTATATGGTTTGGATCACTACCAGTAAGGATAAGATCATCAACATAAAGAAAAAGGATGGTGAAGGACTTACCCACTTTCTTGGTGTAGACAATGTTGTCAGAATGACACTTATAAAAGTCATTATCTAAAAGAAATCTATTTATTTTGGCATACCAAGCACAAGGAGCTTGTTCGATACCATCGAGATACTGCCTAAGGAAATAAACAAGGGTGGATTCCTTTTGGATAAAGCCAGGGGGTTGTTCCATGTAGATTTATTCATGCAAATATCCATGTAAGAAGGCATATTTAACATCCATATGATGGACTTCCCATTTAAAGGAGGCAGCAAGGGAAAGAACAAGGATGATAGAATTCATTTTTGCAATAGGGGAGAAGGTTTCAGTATAGTCAATGCCTTCAACTTGTGAAAATCCTTTAGCGACAATATGAGCTTTATGTCTATCCACTTTTCCATCTGGTCCAAACTTTGTTTTGTACACCTATTTGCATCTGACAAGTTTTCTTCCTTTTGGAAGAGGATATATATCCCAAGTTTCGTTCGCCAATAAGGAACGATATTCTTTATTCATAGCTTCATCCCAATTTGGATGACCAGAGGCTTCTTCAAAGGTTTCTGGATCAAGTTTCTCTGGAACTTGAGCCAATAAGGAAGAGGCTCTTTCGAACTAAGAACATGTACATCATCGATCGGTAGGGTTACCTGCAAGAGAACCTGTTGCATCCCGAGTAGAGTGGACCCATCTTGGAAGTGTTGGAGTATAAGGAACAATTTCAAGAGGTGGAGGAGGATTTTCATCCTTGCTATCATCATCTGAACTAGAAGGAATTCTATTAAAAATATAAGAGAGAGAGAGAGGTGGCACATATGTCAAATCAGGCTTGCAAGCCAAAGGTGGCACACTCGCCGAACTAAGCTCGCAGGCTGATATATTTTCATCAAATTTTACATATCTTCTAATGATTATATTTTTGGATTTTGGTTGAAGAAGTCTATATCCTTTGAAATCTTCAGAATATCCAACAAAAATGAATTTTTCACTCTTAGGTTCCAAGGCTTTATGTTTCGCATCTGGAATATGGGCCCAAACATCACTTCCAAAAACACGAAAGTGAATTACATCTGGTTTGATGGAGCTGCAAGCTTCTTCTAGAGTTATATTATTTAAAACCTTAGTAGGAGTGCAATTTAGCATTTAATTTTCAAAGTTAATGGCTTCTGCCCAAAAATTGAGACCAATTCCTTTAGATTGAAGCATACAATTAGCCATTTCTTTTAATGTGTGATTATTCCTTTTAGCTACACCATTTTGCTGTGGAGTATATGGAACAGTATGTTGCAATTGCATGCCATGTTCAGTGCAGAAGTTGATAAATTTGTTGTTAACATATTCTCCTCCATTTTTTGATCTTAACTTAAGAATTTGAGGTCCAGATTGATTCTGAACAAAGGCCTTAAAGGCCAAGAACATGTTAAAAACTTCACTCTTGAGTTTTAAGAAGTATACCCAAGTGTGTCTAGAAAAATCATCAATGAAAGTTAAGAAGTACTTGCAACCAGAGAAATAAACAACAGGAAGTGGACCACATAAATCACTGTCCACAAGTTGCAAAGGGGTTGAGGCGTGTCAAGAATCACATTTGTCAAAACTATCCCGATGATGTTTTATGAGTACACATCCGAAGCAAACACCATCTCGGCAAGATACCATAGGAAGACCCGTCACCATATTTTCGTTACATAGAGTTTGAAGAGAGAGATAGTTTAAGTGACCAAAGCGCTCATGCCAAAGTTTTCTCACTTCATCATTATGAGAAACAAAAACAGAGGGAAGACATGATGACCCAAATTTGTCAAACTTATACAACCTTGTGGAATCATCAGCAATGCCAGTAGCTAAAGTATGTTTAGTATCTTTGACGTCCTTGATTACAACATCATGAGGTGAGAATTCTATTATTTTCCCTTCACCTGAATGAGTTATTTGATAAACAGAGAGAAAGTTGCATGACAAGGTAGGAACACAAAGTACATCATTAAGCTGACCATTATCTAGATGAATGGTTCCAGATCCTACAACACTAGGAGATCTATCATCACCAACATAAATGTGTTTGTTGTTACAATCATTTCAAGAACAAAACATGGCTTTATTTTTTTCCATGTGGTAAGAAGCTCCAGAATCAATGAGCCACTCATGAGAAGGAGAAGAGGAAGATACATTTAATGCATAACTAGATATTGATGCTTGAAAACCACAAGAAGAAAGTTCCATTCTTGAAGATGAAGGTGAAGAGTGCTCCAAAAAGATGTTGTACTTCTTCATTGTTGCTTCTAAGGCTTCCATCTTCTTAAAATATTTTGACTTTATATGGCCATCACGACTGCAAAAGTTGCAATGTCTATTTGTCTTCTTCCCTTTGTTTTTTTTTTCCTTATCATTTTGGTGAGATTATTTTTCAATTTGTAGCTGAAATTTCTTGGGACCCTTGTTTGGTTTATGACCATACTTTTTAGGATACTGCTTCTTGGGATTATTTTGATATGGTTGTTGTCGGGTTGCTAAGGCTTTCTTAGAAGAATTTCCAAGAGTGATAAGACCAAGGTGTAAGAGTTTTTCTTGTTCTCTTATCAAAGAATCACAAAAGGAATCAAAAGAGGGATTCTTGTATGTGGTTCCAGAAGAGATGATGGCTTCTCTAGTGGAATGGAAGGCAGAAACAAATCCAGAGTATGCAGGGCCAAGCTTAGCAAGAATGCTATATATGAGGCTACCATCTTCCTTTTTTACCTTACACCCTTCTAAAAGAAGTCTAAGGGTATTGAATTTGGACAAAAAGTCTTCAATAGAGGAGAATTATTAGGTTCAAAAGTAAGCAACTCATTTTCAAGCTGGTGGGGCCTGATTTTATTTTGAATGCCAAAAACAATATTTAGCTTTTCTAGGGTTTTATCAGGGGTGTCAATGTCAAGGATGTGAAATCGAAGATCTTGAGCAATGGGCATTCATATCAATCCTCATGCTTGATCTTGTTTATTTTCCCATTTAGGAACTTTATCATCATCAAAAGGTTTATTTTCTTGGCCTATGGCTATTCTATAAAGCCCTTTACTTCTAAGTATATCTACCATGTGAGGTAGCCATTGGAAATAATTGGTGCTATTAAGAATGATTGGGAATGCACTTTCCATCTTTTTTTTTTTAACTAAAGCTGAGAAAAGGTAACACTAATTGCTTCAATGGAAATATCTTGAAAAATTAGGTCGTTTGAAAAAAAACGGCTCAAGGAGCAGCTTCCGGATGAAGAAGTTATGCCCTTTTGAAAACATGAGTCAAGGAGGGCGTTAGTTTGTTGTACTAACGCTCAGTTTTAGAGGATCCCCAGCATTACTAACGCACATGTCAAGAGCAAGGAGCGTATTATAATGCACTGGTCAAGAGTAGAGAGTCATGTTAATGAGCCTTTACTTAGAGAGATTTCGAACTAACGTCGGTTGATTTCCAAACAAATTTTTTAAGAAAAATAACTCTCTTTAATATGTTTGGCTGTCAACTGTAATTTGGTGTGCGTGATTTTCTTGCACACAAAGTCGAGAAAATAGAGAAATGCAAGCCTTACAATAGAATGTTAGTTTTTCGGTTAGCCTTACCAGAAACTATCTATTTTACTATTTCTGATTTTCCGAGATCGTACAGAGATGCGAGGAAAGAGGATACGTAGTAAAAAAAAATTCTTCCTATTTCTGATTTTCCAAGATTGCACACAATGCAGGGAAAAGAAAATACCTAGAGAAGATGATATAGATCTGGCAAATAAATAAAACCTAAAAACTGAAATAAATAGAGGGAACCAAAATAAGTAGAACTATTAACAAATATAACTACAAAATAGATACTTTCTGCCTCCATATCTAAACTGATATAACTTGGGCAACCAAAAACCTTTTCGCATGAAATGAAAGGAATTCCTCACCATGACAGATGCTCTGGACATAACATAGCAGTTCTCTAGGCCCAAAAAATTTCAGAAATAATAGATCTAGGAAATGACAGTCTCATGCAGTCACATAGGCTTCGGATTTGGATCAAAGACGGATGTGGCCCTCAAAATAGCTCTGATACCATGTAGGAATTTACAGGGCAAGTTTCATAGATCAAGAACCAAAGGTCACTACTCACAACCAGATCAAAAATCAGTACACCACTATAATAATTTGGTTAAAACCCTCGAAGAGGGGAACAGTCCACGGCCTGAGCCAACATTTCCACTTTAGGAAATTCATTAATATAAAAATAAAAGTTAAATATGTTTCTCTCATAAATGGTTAACCAAAGAATGACCCACCATGCTCTTTAAATAGAGTTCATGGACTAATCGGGTGTTAAGCCACGGATAAAGTGTCGTTAATACCGTGGAGAGAGATAACCGTGGGATCACTACAAATCGTGACTATCAGATTATAAGTTACAAATGTACATGGTAAAGAAAAACACTTTACCTAACTCCACACTAGACTAAGTTATTCTTAACTATTTCCAATGTGTTGGAATATCCTAACAAAAAAGTATGGCATGGCAAGCTAGTACATGCACTATGGGCTAATAGACTAACCACCAAGAAATCAATTGATATTCCTCCCTATAGACTAGTGTATGGCATGGATGCCATTTTCCCAACATCCTTGGGAGTCTCGATGATAAATCTTCTCCAAGAAGTGTAATCAGAAAAAAATGACATGCAAAGGAGGCTGAACCAAACCATTCATTTACAACAGACAAGAGAGGAGGTTTACAAAAATACATAAGAAGTACAAGAAAATATAAATAAAATCTTTGACAAATGAACTAAAGCCAAAAATTTACACATTGGTGACACAGTGCTGAAATGGGATTCCAGGAGGGAGGAAAAAGGTAAAAATGGCAAATTTGAGAATTTATGGAAAGGTCCTTATCTCATTCAGTCAGTTAGAGCTCATAATGCTTTCTTTTTACAAGGACTAAATGGAGAAGAATGATTTGGAGGTCATGTCAATGGCTAGATGCTCAAAAATTATTTCTGTCAAACATTATTTCATTCATTGTACATAATTTTGCATGATGAGAGATTGTAGAAAAAAAAAAACTCAAAAACATAGAAAGAAGCAAAATGAGGGTAGATTTGAAAAAGAGGTACAACCCCATACCCCAAAAAAATAGTAATGCTGAAAGTGGGCAAACCTAAATGCCACTACTTGTTCAAAAGAGCCTTGTTCAGTCATCTAGCCTAATCATGGCTAAACATGTTGCCAATTTATTGTTGATAAGTTAGTGTAAAAAAGGATTGTCAAAATTATTCAAGCTTGATTAATTAGAAAGGAAAGATTATGAATAAAAGATATTGGTTCCACATAGAAAATGATAGATGATAGCCCTTATTTTTCTAGTTTTGTTTGTACAGAAAAAATGTTTGTGTGCATCTTGTCCTAATGCCGCAGCCCATGGTAAGTCAGATTGCCCAATCCCGATTTAAACCATGTTTTCAATTTCAAGTCAATAGCTTAGAGAATGAAGTTTGTCAAACAACTTAATCTTGACAGTCAAATAGTCTAGGTAGGAAATAAAAGAGTTCACTAGCATAATCTGAACTCTTGGAAGTGATAAGGGTAGAAGTAGATAGTTTGTTTTTGTTTTCAAAATAAAATAATGTCAAGGGTTTGCCAGTTCAAGTGCAGCCAAGGAAGAAAAAATGCTAGGCCAAGAAGACTAGGTAGGTAGAGATGAGTTTCAAGAAAAAATGTCTTTCAAATTTTTAGATCACAACTTCAAAGAAGCATCATCAAATGAAAACAAGGAAAAATCTGCCCAATGGATGAGGCATTGGTCTTCATAAAACCAAAGATCTGAAATTCTTCACACCTCCTAAAAAGGAGTTTTCCTCCCCAAGTGGAGCCACTGTTAGTCATCAGTAATTTTTCTATTTTGTAGATGACTAAATACTTGTCCTAGATTTCTAAAAACAAAATTCATGAATATTGTGAGTTTTAGAAATCTCACTGCCTTCATTATCCTTAGGATAAATGTTTCACTATTTTACTATCCTATCATGTCATGGTCATCCTATCACTCCTAGAATAGCCATAATGGGTTCATGCCACTCATTTTCACTATTTCTTTCCACCTCTGACATCCGCACTCTTTTTTGACTTGCCTAACCCCTCCACTTGCCACCTAGGATCACCAACCAACCTACTCATTCTTGCATTTTCCTGGATACATCAAGCATTGATGGTATCAAAACTACCTCTGTAGGATAGTTAGATAAATCAAGTACATTGGATTTTGGATCTTCAATAGATCAGATTATCAAAAACTCTGTTTTCTATACTTGAAGACCTCAAAGCCAAGATTTCAGTCAAAGACAATCCCAAAGAGCCTCCCACTAGGTCATTTAGGGTTTCATAGGTTGTAGGATTCTTTTGGTGTTCTAAATCACTATTTTACATATGCCAAGGAGTTGAATCAAGTATGAAATAATGTCAGTACATGATTTTCCAAAATGGATCAAGAAATCCTTCAAGGAAGGTCCCCTTTGGTCAAGCACAAATTCTGCAAAGAATAGCTGCTCATTTTGACATTTCTGTAGGAGTGTCAAGATGGTTATCAGCAGAAAATAAGGTAAGTTAGGAGGCTTGCTCCTCACTAAAGGAAATCCACAACAAATCAAAGCAAGAAGGCCCATGTTCAAAGAGAATCAGGGATTTTAGGACTGATTACCTACACAGTGTTTCCAAGGAAGAAGCCAATGCAAGAGACCACAAGGACAAAGGCATAGCAACACAAACAAGCATGAAATGAAGATTTTTTAGAATTTATAAATGAAAAAGGGAAAAAGGTGAGGTGAAATGGACAGAATTGAATGAGCTTGAAAGGGCTATAGAGAACTTAAAATACAACACTAATTTTCTTTTCTCTAACAGCCCTAAAACCTAAAGTTTTGGAAAGATAAGAAAATTAAGTGAAATGAAGATGATGGGCCTCTATCATGACAACAGAAGGTTTTCAAAAGCTATTGAGGTTAATTTCTAGGGTTTTCTGAGATAACAATGCTTCACTACATCAAAGGGAAAGAATGCAAAGAATATCAGTGTGAAGGAGATCAAGCCTCCATTTTCAATCATAGCCCTAAAAATGGTCAAAGGAATGAAAGAATAAGGTTAAGTTTCAAGACAAGAAATGAAGTTGATTATGAGTTTATTGTTGAGTAACTGAGGTTGTCAAAATCCAAGAATGACAAAGGACACAAGAAACAATTGTTTCATGGCACCTACAACAAACTAGAAGTGGCCTAGAGGAGACATAACTGACATGATTTTTAGCCTTTGTAAAATTGGATATATCACTCTCAAAAATCAGTAAGAAGGTAAAAAAAAACATGTTTTCATGTCACTTACACTCAGAAATGCCAAAAGGGATAAACACATGTTTTCATTTTATCAGTGCAAGCATAAATAGGTTTGACAGTGCTCATACCCTTAACGTTAAAAGGGACCTCTTCATCTCTCCAGCAAGCCATCACCAAAGGAATAAAATATACCTTAAACAATTTTCAAACCCCCTGCAACAGATTAAAAAGATATCAGTCAAAATGATAAAGTGACCAAAACTTAGCAAAAGTGGGTTTTCTGATTTCCATTTATTTTTCCAAAAGGCATAAAATGCATCTCAGCTATCATTTTTTAGCTCATTGGCCATTTAAAAGGAGAGAAAAGAGCTTCCAGTAGAAAATTTTGAGTTTTGGAGAAAATCTGGGCCAAGTCACTGGCGCTACACAAATAACCTGGCGCTGCCCTCACAGACCCTGGCATTTCACGAAAGTAGGTCTCCGCAATGGAATTTTTACAATGTGTTGTGCATACATTGGGTGGAGTTACGCGTATAGCCTGACGGTATGCCTAGGAATACCAACACACACAAGGGCAGCACGCTACACCCACAGGACAACCCGACACTCCTTCTTCTGCCCAGCGCTGTACGCACAAAGCACCGGACAGGCCTGGCGCTGCACCCAAGGGACGACAGTTCTGCATGAGGAGGCATTCCTGCACACAGAGTGCTCGAATTGCATGGGGCTATTCTCAGAGGCAACTTACTCACCCGACGCTATGATCAAAGGCACACGACAGGCCCGGTGCTGCGCTAATGCAAAAAGCATTTCAAATTGCAATAAAATCTGCCAAAGGCTCAAGGACACCCTCAAATTTTCCTTCAAAGGCCTACAAAGGAGTGAAAACTTGTAGGTGGCCTCTTTCCTCCTCCTCAAGTGTTTTTAATGATTTAGTGGTTAAAGGATATATTAAACCCTAATGTTTGCAAACCCTAGGTCCTCATGGAAAAATTATTGTTTTGACCTCCAAGTAAACCATTACCATATAAGACGGGTGTGAAAATAGGGTAATCATAATTTGGTTCAAGATAAGCCCTTTTTCAAGCTCAAGACAAAAAAAGTCATACACTTGCCTCCATATCACTTATTTGCAAAGGTTGCCCTCACCATCATTTAGGTTTCACTCGTCCTGCCAAAATATCACAAGCAGACCTAACTTTGTCTAAAGGCCACACCAAGCACCATGTCAGGAGAAGAGGGAAGTATGATCAGTCATGAAAGAGGCCAAGGGCCTATGAGGCCAAACCAAAAAGGAGGGAAAGTGAACAGATTTGAACTGCAAAGCACTATAGATATAACTTCCTCTCCCATGATCCTCTCATGCTTTCAGAATGTGGTATGTTTTCAATTTTGTGAGAAGGTCAAACAAGTACAACACCAGCCAGAGCTTACAAGGTTGTTTGTCTTCAACCTCCACAACAAATATGTGAATCTTGTAGGGGTGGATTTTGAATTATTAGTAGATGCCATCTCTAATGCTACAGGTATACCCACTGTTGGTGAAAAGTGGTTTAAGAAAGCTAAATTTCACGTGAACCATTATGAGCCATTTGTCAAAACTAGGTACAGAGTAGGTTGCAGGGCTATCTTCCCTTGCTCACACCTAAAACAAATATTTTCACCCTTGATGAGGGTTATCATGAAGTACTTTAGCTGTGAAGGGAGGTACTCTAGACTTTATTCCTACCATGTTAGAGTCATCATGCATTTAAAAAGGGTCAAAATTATCAACTTGCCCTACTACCTCTATAGGAGTATGGACAAAATGTCTTCTGTTGTCCGGAGAAGGAACCCTTCCCAAAAAATGTAGAGTTTATTCTGCCATTCCTTGATCAAGATGGTGGTATTACATCAGCTGAAAAAAAAATGCATTCCTTGGGATGTGTTCGTAGCCCATAAAGTCTTCACAAGCCCATAGCTTCCTCATCAACCAAAATTTTCCTCATCCTCTACACAAGTGTTCTCACCTCAAGAGGACCTCCCTTCCTCCCCTTCTCTTCATGCATTAAATGAAGAAGGAAGTGGAAATGATGAATTAAGTGAAAATGAGGAAGATAATGATAATGAGTCAGATCAAAATGAAGAGGGTGAGAGTGACAATAAATCAGTCCAAATTGAGGCAGAGGCAGATGATGAAGAAGAAGTAGATGATGAGGAAGAGGAAGAAGAAGGAAATGATGATGAAGAAAGGGGCAGTGAGCATGACAATGATGAAGATGAAAACAATAATCATGACAATGAGAAAAATAGTGACAATATGAAAAAGGATGATGAACAAGATGAGGAGGTTGACAGTGAGAATGAATTGAGCATTGATGAAACAGAGGTTAGCAATAAAACAAAGGACATAGAGAGAAATAATGAAGATATCGAAGAAGATGGTAGTGAAAAGAATGAAGCAAGTCTCAGTGATGGACAAGATAGAAAAGAGGAAAAAATTCATGATATTCATGACTACAGTCATGATAGTCATGAAAATAATGAATGAGATGAAGGGGTTGATAATCAAATTAAAGATCACAGCAGTAAAGAGGCAAGAAGCCCAAATGAATAGCAAAATGACAATGCAGGAAATAGTAGAGGGTAAGAGTGGTGATGATGTGGAAGACAATGATGAGGAAAAAAATATGATGACTGATGATACCAATAATGAAGATGAAGAAGTTGATGACAGTAGCAAGGATGATAGCCATGACAAAGACACCAACAAGATTTCCATCACACCTCTTTCATTCACATATCAAAGGGGCCTAAGGCTTGTGTTTGCTGCCTCCAAAAGGCAAGGGACCATGCCATACACCTCAGCTAAGCTGTTAGACAAAGGAAAACAAAAGGTAAAAGAAGAAGAAGAAGATCATGAGGTGGAAAGGGAGTTTTAAATCATTCAAGTGGGCAATGATGAGGAGGAAGAAAGAATATCAAAATTTATCATCCAAAAAAAAAATGCACTCATTTAATATCTCTAAGCCAATACGAATATATCCAAAAGTGTAAATGATGCCCTTGACTCGGAAAATAGGCAGCTAGGAGCATGAATGTATATATATGAGGCTAGAGCCATTAAGGCCCAGAAAGAAGCCCAAAGGGCACAGTTGAAACTAGAAGAGTTCATCGACACTTATGAAGAGAGTGAGGATGAAGAAGGTTAATCTAGGAGAATGCCTAGAACCATGGGATTGAAGAAGGCATTGGCAAAGCAAAGAGAAAAAGAACCAGCCCTAGCAGAAAAACTCCCCCCTAAATGATCTATTGGCCATGGAGATAGCATAGGATCGAGAGCCTTGGTTGAAAAGAGCCAACATTCACTTGGAGGCTAAGTTGAGGAAGGAAAATCAAGATCTTGACCTCCAAAGAAGGATGACAAAGCATTATGCCCAGAGAAACCAAGTTGCAAGGGGAAAACTAAAGAAGGCCCAAACCAAGATCCAAGAACTAAAAGAGGTAAAAGGCTAAGATAGACTTGGAATTTTGGCACAAGCTTCTCTACAGGTCTCTCAAAACCCATGAGGGATACATCCACCAATTTTGAAGAAATTTTGACAAGTTTTTGTCTTTTGAGAATTTGGAGGCCTATAAGCATAGTGCCACTGGTGCTATGCTTTTCCCTCACGCATCCTTAGAGGGAAAAAAAATTACATTTTTTGATTTCTCATTCCTAGTAAATTATGCTCACAAAATTTTAGGGTATTTGGAGCATTTATAACCCCTCAAAAGGTCAAAAAACAACTCATTTTCTACCATTCTGCCTCATTTTTAAGCCTGGCAGTGTGCTCAGAGAAGTGATGGGAATTTGAATTTTTGGACAAGTTACAGAGGATCAATAAGAAAACCAAAGGTATATCTGGAAATACCACTCAGCAAGATTTCTAACGTGCCATCACAGAGAAGAATCTAACATCAGGAAGGTGCCCAAAACTTGGCTGCAACAAGACCTATTTTCTGCCTAGGATGGCGCTGCGCTTATCGACATCACTGTGTGTTTCTGGCCAAAAGTCAACAAAAAAAACTAATTTATTGAAAAATGATATTTTTATTTTTTTTAAGGAAAATCACTCTATAATTAGGTGCTATAAGTTATTTTTTCATTTATTTCATGGGATATTTTGTGCCTTGGGCCTTGCATGGTCTCTTGGGCATTTATGACATTTATGAGTGATTTTGACATTTTCCAACCTTATCTAGGGTTTTTTCCCTCCTTTGATAAGATAAATAGATCATGAGGGATTCATTGTAAATGTTGGAATTTGGTGAGTTTTGAGAGCAATATATGGTTTTATTGATGTTTGAAGAATAAATTGGTCTTATGGAGTTTCTGAATGGTCTTCTTTGATTGATGATGAAGGAGGATAGCTTGCAGGATCCCTGAGCTTGGTTATTGGTGAAGTGCTTCTCTTTCATGTTATTGTTTTCTCATGTTTTAATTATTTTTCCATCCTTCTATGTTGTAGTAGAACAAAAGAGTATAGGCTAAGAAATTTTGTTTGAGGCACCTTAGTCCTTCTTGTTTTCTATTTTCTTTATGTTTTCCTCTGTTGGGTTAGTTTAAGGAATTATTAGTTGCTTCTTAGACCTACCTATGCTTTTTTATTCCATGAATGGTTCAATATAGTAGTTTTCAAATATGTTATGGTTAGCCCTACTTATTTGATGCTATTTAAACTATGTTTTGGAATTTCTCTTTGAAGTAATACTTGTTGGGTTTTAGTCAAAGAGGCCATGTTCTAATCATGCCCTTTTTCCATGCTTGAGAAGTTTCCTTAAAGTTATTTGTAGCTTGATCATATATGCTCAGGAGTTACCTCTTCTTTGATTAAAGTTATATGTTATCTTGTATGTTTTCTAAATCTTGAAGGTGAAATTACTAAAATTTAGATAAGTTTCTTCCTTTCTATGGTTCGTTGAATTGTTCATCTTGAATGCTTGTTTTCTTAAGTATAAAAAAAAATCTATTGTTTTTCCATGTCTTATGATTTTGTGTTTGTGTTGATCAGTATTCAAGACCATCTTCTTTAAAAGTTATTTGTTTAAGGATTCTTCACTACCCTTACACAACTACTATGCTCAAAAACTTTATGTTTGTTCGACTTCATACATGCCTTAAAAGATCCATTTGACCATGCTAGATTTTCCCTGTTATGCATCTTGTTTCATTCTTGAGATATCCATTACTTTCATAGACTTCATAGCCCAATGATTTGAAGACCTCTCACTCCACCTATTCTACTTGATCATCTTACCCAACCAAAACAAACAACAAATCCTACACTTAAAAACTAGCCTAAAACCAAACCCTAAAAGCAAAAAGTTCACATCCTTTGAATAAATAGAGAGAGCCCTCTTTGAGTCCAGGAAGGCTAGGTCCTAAGACTCCAAAGACTAGTTTGATGTTACCCTGTGTATTTGGTCCACCAATCTGCTAAATCACTAGACCCTAATAGATTCATTTTGGATAAAGCCAAGGGGTTGTTCCATGTAGATTTATGTTGGACATTGGGTTCAACACTCCCCGTGTGTTTTGAAACATGGACTAACAACCTCTCATGGATCCTAACTGTGGCAACTGTAGCGGAGACTAACGCCTATGGGTTCTTTTTAATGGAAATCATGATTCTAACAAGTGGTATCAGAGCAAAAGGTCTGAAGTTCGAAACTCACCCTGCTCGCTTTGGGGGGGGGGGGGGGGGGAGATTGTTGGACATTGGGTTAAACGCTCCTTGTGTGCTTCTCGACATGGACTAACCGCATCTCGTGGATCCTAAATCTGGTGATTTTAGCAAAGACTAATCCCTGTAGGTTTTGGTCTAATGGAAATCTTGATTCCAATAATTTCTTCATGCAAATCTCCATGTAAGAAGGAATATTTAACATCCATCTGATGGAATTCCCATTTAAAGGAGGCAGCAAGGGAAAGAACAAGGTAGAAAAATTTCCTTTTGGAAACAGGGGAGAAGGTTTCAGTATATTCAATGCCTTCAACTTGTCAAAATCCTTTAGCAACAAGGAAAGCTTTATGTCTTTCCACTTTTCCATCTGGTCCAAACTTTTTTTTGTAAACCCATTTTCATCTGACAAGTTTTATTCCCTTTGGAAGAGGAAAAGGATCCCAAATATCGTTTTCCAATAAGGAATTATATTATTCAATCATATATTCATCCCAATCTGGATGACTTGAAGCTTCTTCAAAGGTTTCTAGATCAGTATTTTCTGGAACTTGAAACAATAATGAAGAGGCTCTTTCAAACTAAGAACTTGTACGATGTTGATCTACAGAGTCACCTATAAGAGATCCTGTTGCATCCTGAGTAGAGCGGACCCATATTGGAAGTTGTGGAGCTAAAGGAATATCTTGAGGGGGTGGAGGAGGATTTTCATCCTCGTGGTCATCATCTGGATTAGAAGGAATGTTGTAAAAAATAGAAGAGATAGAGAGAGGTGGCACATATACCCAATCCGTCTCATAGGCCAAAGGTGGCACACCTGCCGAACTATGCTTGGAGGCCAATATATTTTCATCAAATTTTACATCTGTTCTAATGATTATATTTTTGTATTTTGGTTTAAGAAGGCTATATCCTTTGACATCTTCAGAATATCCAACAAAAACACATTTTTCACTCTTAGGTTGTAAGGCTTTATGTTTCGCATCTAGAATATGGGGCCTAAGCTTTGCTTCCAAAACATGAAAGTGACTTACATATGGTTTGATTTAGCTCCATTCTTCTTCTGGAGTGATATTCCTTAAAACCTTAGTAGGAGTGAGATTCACGATGTAATTTGCACAATTAATTACTTCTGCCCAAAAATTAAGGCAATCCTTTAGATTGAAGCATACAATTAGCCATTTCTTTTGAGCTGCGATTCTTCCTTTCAGCTACACCATTTCGTTGTGGAGTATATGGAACAATATTTTGCAATTGAATTCCATTCTCAGTGAAAATTTTTATAAATTTGTTGTTAACATATTCTCCTCCATTATATGATCTTATCTTAAGAATTTAATGTTCAGATTGCTTCTCAACAATTGCCTTAAAGGCTAAGAACATGTTAAGAACTTCACTCTTGAGTTTTAAGAAGTATACCGAAGTGCATCTGGAAAAATCATCAATGAAATTTAAGAAGTATCTATAGCCAGAGAAAGAAACAACAGGAAGTGGACCACATAAATCACTATGCACAAGCTGCAAAGGAGCTAAAGCCTCCCAATAGGCATATTTGTCAAAACTATCCCAATGATGTTTTCCAAGTACACATCCAGAACAAAAACCATGTCAGAAACATACAATAGGAATACCTGTTACCATAAATTTTTTACATAAAGTTTTAAGAGAGCGATAGTTTAAGTGACCAAATAGCTTATGCCAATGTTTTCTCACTTAATCATTATGAGGAACAAAAACAGAGGGAAGACATGATGACCCAAAGTTTTCAAAATTATACAACCTTGTTGAATCATCAGCAATACCACTAGAAAAAATATGTCTAGGATCTTTGAGGTCCTTAATTAGAACATTAGGAGGTGAGAATTTTATTGTTTTCCCCTAACCTGAATGAGTTATTTGGTAGATAGATAGAATTTTGTAGGACAAGGTAGGAACACATAATACATCATTAAAATGACCATTATCTAGATGAATGGTTCTAGATCCTATAGCACTAAGAGATCTATCATCACCAACATAAATACTTTTGGTGTTACAATCATTTAAATAAGAAAGCATGGCTTTATTTTTTTTCCATGTGGTAAGAGGCTCCAGAATAAATGAGCCACTCATGAGGATGAGAAGAAGAAGATACATTTAATGCATCACCAGATCTTTATGCTTGACAACCACAAGAATAAAGTGCCATTCTTGAAGATGAAGTTGAAGATTTATCCAAATAGATGTGGTGATTCTTCATTGATGTTTCCAAGGCTTCCATCTTCTTCAAACATTTGGACTCTACATGGCTATCACAATTACAAAAGTTGCAAGGTCCATCTATTTTCCTCCCTTTGTTTTTATTTTCCTTATTAGTTTGGTGAGTTGCTTTTTCAGTTTGTAGCTGAAATTGCTTAAGACCCTTGTTTGGCTTAGGACCATTCTTTTCAGGATACTACTTCTTGGGATTCTTTTGATATGGTTGTTGTTGGGATGCTAAGGATTTCTTAGAAGAGTTTCCAGTATTAATAAGACCAAGGTGTAAGAGCTTTTCTTGTTCTCTTATCAAATAATCATAATAGGCATCAAAAGAGGGGGACTTGTAGGCTATTCCTTGAGAAATGAGGGCTTCTCTAGTGGAATGGAAGGTGGAAACAAATATAGAGTATGCAGGTCCAAACTTAGCAAGAATGGAATAGATAAGGCTACCATATTCCTTTTTTACCTTACAACCTTCAAAAAGAAGTATAAGGGTCTTGAATTTGGACAAAAAATATTCAATAGAGGAGAAATTATTAGGTTCCAAAGTAAGCAACTCATTTTCAAGCTGCTAGGCCTTGGTTTCATTTTGAATGCCAAAAACATTATTTAGCTTTTTCATAGATGCATAAGGGGTGTCAATTTCTTGGATATGAAATTGAAGATATTGAGAAATTGACATTCATATCAACCGTTGTGCTTGATCTTGTTTATTTTCCCATTTAGTAGCTTTATCACGATCAGTAGCTTTCGTTTCTTTTCATGTGGCTATTCTATAAAGCCCTTTACTTCTAAGTAATTATGTCATGTAGGATAGACATTGGAAATAATTGGTGTTGTAAGGAATAATCGGGTATGCACTTAAATTTATTTTTTTTGTTAAATTGAAGCTAAAAAGGATGAAACTAACTTCTCCAATGGAAATGTCTCAAAAAATTAGGCTGGTTCAAAAAAAAACAGCTGGAAAAAAAGCTTCCGAATAAAGACGTTATTCCTTTTTGAAAAAAATGTGTTCTAGATGCCGAATAGTTACGTGAAAGGTTGAAATTTGATGATGGAGTTCTAATTTTTTCTTAAACTCCCCCCGCCCCTCCCCTACCCCTTTTCCATACTTAATACAATAAGCTCACTTAAAAAAAAAATAAAAAATTATGTGACCCACTTTTATAAATAAGTGAGAGTCACTTTTACAATGTCCTTTTGAAATAAAACACTCTTTTTAAAATCAACAACTTGCCAAAGGGCTTTATATGAAAATGTAACTTAAAATTTTTTTTTTTACAAAAAGAATCTTGAGAGAGAGACTTGAACCCAAGATGTCTATTCTCATAAACTAACTTTACACCAAGTTAGCTAGTAATAGGATTCTGTAATTGTTTGAAAGCAGGAGGGTTTTTTTTTTTTTTTTGCTCTTCGATGTGTGTGTTTTTCCTGTAAAAAAACTCAAAAAATCGTGCCAGAAAAAACTGAAATGGAAACCTTATGGCAGAACATTATATTTTCGGTTACTCTTACCGAAAACTATCATTTTTTCGCCATTTCTAATTTCCTGAGATTGCACAAATACGTGGGGAAAGAGCATACGTAGCAAAAAAAAAAAAAAAACTGTCTCTGATTTGTCGAGATCACACCCAGTGCAGAGAAAACAGAATACACAGAGAAGAGGGTATAGATCCAAAAATTAAAAAAAATACTGTAAACCAAAATAAATAGAAGGACCAAAATAAACAAAAGGATAAATAAATATAACTGCAAAAAATATACTTGATACCTCCAGATCTAAAATGACATAACTCGGGCAACCAGAAACCTTTTCGCATGAAACGAAAGGGGTTCATCACTCTAGCAGATGCTCTAAACACAACAAAGAAATTCTCTCAGCCTGAAAGTGGTCATAAATAGAAGATCTAGAAAACAACATTTGCATGTAGTGAAACGTGCTTCCGATTTGAATGAACAATGAATGTGGCCCTAAAAATGGATTTGATACCATGTAGGAATTTACAAGGTAAGTTCCTTAGATCAAACACCAAAGATCACCACTCACAAATAGGTCACAGATTATTACACCAGCATTTGACGTGGTTAAAACCCTTTAAGCGAGAAATAGTCTACATCCTGGGCCAACACGGCCACTTCAGGTAATTGATTACTAAAAAAAATAAAATTTACATAAGCTTCTCTGATAAATGGTTACCGGAAAAATTACCCTCCATGCTCTTTAAATAGATATCAAAAAACCAATTAGGTGTTAAGCCATGGATCAAGTGTCGGTAATACCAAGGAGAGAGTGAACTCAAATCACTACACATCGTGGCCGTCAGATTATAAGTTACATATGTACATAGTAAATAAACACACTTTACCTAACTCTACACTAGACCAAGTTATAATTAGCTATTTCTTATGTGTTAGAATATCCTAACATGAAAATCAGATGATGAAGTATCAAATTTTGATGTGGAGACTATTTTTTGGTTGGAAAATAAGGGAGGTACAAGATTTTCTGCAAAATCATGGGATAGAGTTTGCATAATTTCTTTAGGGACAACCTTTGAGAAAACAGTAGTAGAAGCAGCAAACTTTTTTTTACTCTTTTTCTTGATTATATTTTCAGGGTCAGTGACTGGGATTCTGAAAGGGGAATATGGGTTAGCCCTAGTTCTATCCCTTCTAGGAGCTAGAATTTCAACAATGGAATCGCCAAGTGTAAAGCAGACTAAAAAGACAGTTGAAATTGTACACCCCTCAAAACAAAACTTATAACTTTTTCATTCACCCAGGGATAAAATTCAATTCACCTCCCCGACAATGATGCAAAATATGTTAGTGCAAGGAACCACTCCTTGACTACAAAAGGAGTAAGTCTTACACATCATAGTTCGTTTCAAATTTAAAGGGTTTTGAGTGGTGGGAGGGCTTCTCAAAGAGCTTTAAATGATCTTTTATTCTTTAATACTTTCATGCATTTGGTAAGTTGTGGAAAGTATAAATTGTATGGGTAAATTGGTAGTATAGGGAACAAAGTATAAAAAATGAAAGGAGATGGATAGCTGGTAGTTACTCTAATAAGTATTCATATCCTAAATTAGTCACATAGCTATAATGATGTCTCTTTACACAAACTTTGTTTTACGTAAAGTTAAAAAAAATTATAAAGTAGATTACATGCATAAAGTATTTCCCAAATACTTTATGATATCTTCACTAACCTACTCTATAACATATATATGATTTGCAGGAAGCTAGAAAGCATATAATTTACTATTAAATATTTTAACAGTTTCGTACTCACACCTTACTAGTTGTTGCAACTCATAAATTAGAATAAATTAACAAAGAGAGAAACACGCCATGCATTAGATAGTTCTTGAGTCACATAATCCTCGAGCATAAAGTGCAAAAAAAGATTTTCTTTATTATATTAAATCTTCAAGTAGACCAACATCCAACCCTGAAATGGTATATATAGAAAAAGAGGCACCAAATCCACCTCTTCTAAAAATAAGGAAACACTACTCTTAACATTACATTGGTGTCATAGGACATTAAAACCATATCCCATGACAATCTAATTGAAAATATAGATGTAAATGAAAGAAGAGAAGATAGTTTCGGTTGAACTATTGAGTATGCTGACATGTTGCCCCTTTTTCTGTTGATTTGTCTCCTCATGTCTTTCGTTCTTAAATAACCACGTATATTCATTAAATATGACCTCCAACAACCTCATAACTACTTATCACCATAACTTGTTATATCCATTTCGTTATGAGTCCTTATCTTTCCTGAACTGGCTTGCAAATTTTGCTGACAGATGTCAAAAATCATTTAATACAGGCGTTACTGGAAAATCTGGTAAAAACATGTAACTGTGCAAAAACTGTAATGTTGCTGAAATTTTTGGTAGCGCTTTGTTTCATTTTCGAAAAATTGCACACAAAACACTTGAAAAACTTGTGCATACTTATACACTTTGATATTTGAGCTTTTTTTTTAAATTTCACTTGATAAGTAAAAAGGTGTTTTATTAGGAAACCTTTTCATCTTTCTTCCATGTGGGATGCAGCTTCAGCAAGCTTGTCCAAGTCTGATTTGCTATCAATAGCTGATCTTGATCTTGTGGTTCTCGTGCCTGCTTCTTTGGCAGTGGCCTTTTCTTCCTTTGAGCCTTTTTGGATCTTTCTTCTTTTTTAGGGTTATGTTTTCTGCTCTAAAGGGGTTTTGTTTTTATCTTTCTTCTTGGTCTCATTAGTCTTTAACCCTTCATAATTTCCTTTTACATCAATGAACTCTATCAACAAACTTGGATTGTGCGGAGCCTTACACTTAAGCCTGAACTTGTTGTTGTCTCTGGTATGTATTTTTCTGGTACCACCAACAGGTTTGGTCTCCTCTTTCTTTCTCTTGCTACTGATTTCATACCTTGCATCTTTGAGGAGCTCTTCATCAGAATTTTTGGGTTGATATTATTTCTGCAGTTTCTACTGAATTTCTGATCTTGGAATTTTTGGTAGCACCCATGCTTTATATTTTTCTGCAGTTCCAGACGTTCCTCTTCAAGCTCTGATATACAAATTATTAAAAGGATAAATGGGAGGTACTATCTTCATGGATTTAGGATTATTTACTGATGAGCTCTTTCCTTTCTCCAACTTACTCTCAACCTTGATTGAAGGATTATTTTATTTTCTGCTCTTGGCCTTATGGATATTCTCCTTCTAAGCCTTTCTCTTTGTTTTTTTTGCAGACTAAGGGTGTTGTTGTGAAGTTGGAGATAGTTGAGCTGGAGGAGTAGGTGTATGTTGGCCTTCCCTATAAGAAAATAAATGGTCCCATGTTTGATTTCTTCTCCTTATACCTTCTTCAACTAACACTTTAAGAGATCTTGACGATACAAGTTGTATTCTGAAGCAGCAGTATGTGTTTGAATCCTAGCGGACATATTTTTCAGGCTCTTCATCAAAAAGTATGGGAAGTTGAGGGTATTCATACCTGCAACATGAAACAAAAATATCATATGATAAAGAAACACTACAGTATACCTCCTCTCACAAGTGAGGTAAATTTTGATGATTTTAACAATTTTTGCCATTCATTTTTAAGGAAACTATTGGGAATTCCTTTGGCCCAATTGGGATATTTGTGTCCATCTTTGAGGAAAATGTTGAGGTCTCCTCTAGTGATGATTTCAACTTTAACCCACCTTTATCCTTCTTCTGAAATTTTGAATTCCTTAGCAATTGAATTTATTGATACCTATAATATAAGACCATAAATGGTTTCTTCGTGTCCATTGAAATAATTTTCAAACTCCTGAGCTATTCCTAGGTGAGAGCTTCCTAGTCCTGAGCATAGAGAATACAGCCCTACTTGAAAAAACAAAATTCTCAAATTCGAATTTGTATCCACTAGGCCAGCTCCTTATGGTTCAATTCATTTTAGATTTCCTCCTCTTGTATTCATCTTCAGTAATTAATAAGTATGTTTTCTGAAATATGATAAGTGGCAAAGCTAGAAGAGCTCAACGAACATGTGTTGATGTGTATTCTATGAGATACTGTCTGAAATCTAAGACTTCTTCCTCAAGCTGCACACTCGAAAATCTCGTTCTCCAATAGTTAAGCTCACAACTGATAGTCTTCCTTATTTGTCGGAGATTTAGGACATCTACACTACTTCACCCTTGCATGCAAGAGATTTTCATTATGGTAATTATCCTGGAATATATCATGCACCAAGTGATAGAAATTATGCTGTTCATTTGACCATGTAGCTTCATATAACATGTTGCGTGTGTCTTGAGATCAGCGGATCTCTGACTGGAAGTCACCTCCACTGTATGTTGATTGTTGACCTAAATTTCTGGCAACATATATGCATGACCAACCAAACGATCATCGCATTAAGACTGTGTATCCATGATATTTTCCAATCGATAATCACTTGATTTAACATGAATCTAAACCAACTCATCTGACAGACAGGACGGGATCAATGGCTGGCTATGTTACTGCAAATTGACACCTAGACACTACATATATAAACATGACTTAAAATTAACATGACTGATCGCATACCACTCCTATCAAGTGACTTAAAACATAATAAAAATATTTAAAATGTATTTTAAACAAGAAAACATGGCTTGACACAAAGCAGATGCGATTATATTTTATGTTTTTTAAACAGGGGAAGTTACCAGAATTTTCGATAACATCAGATTAAAGAAAAACAGACAAACATAATTAAAACAGATTGTCAGAAAAGGGCTAAAATAGGTGCTACCATAAATTTCGGTAGTGATCAATTTTTTCAAAAATTTTACAAAATCTAGTCCTAAAAACAAAAAAACTAAAATGGACTCATGACTTAGAAAAGAACTGTGCTAATAGTATCCATGGTATGGGATCCTTTCCATCAAACATCCTCATATCGATATTTGGAATATTGTGGGTCTTCAATCCAACAATAGAGTTTATGAAATCATGGCTAGTATTTATTTTTCTATCATCATGAGTTACTTGTACTACCTTCTCTCCATTAGGAATCATTTCTTGTAGCAGCTTTGTCAAACCTTCCTTAAAACCTTTCATGTCTCATTTTATATCATTCTTCATGTCTTCCATGTTGTCTTTCATTTTTTCATCTATCTTAGCTTCCATGTCATCCATCTTAGCTTCCATGCCATCCATATTAGATTCCATGCCATTATGAAAACCATCCATCTTAGCTTCCACGCATTTCTTCAAACCATCCATATTAGCTTCCATGCCTTTCTTGAAACCATCCATCTTAGCTTCCATGCCTTTCTTCAAAACTTCTATTTTATTTTTTGTTGATCTTTGTGAGAGAAAATTTTGGTGCACTTGGTCTTGTAATTTTGATATTTCATGGTGTACTTCTTCCTCTTCATGGGTCATAGTACAGCCTTCTAAGGGCTTAATGTGAAAATTATACTGTAGTATCATGGTTTACTTCTCCTACTTGATTAAATCGTACAAGTTATCTTCAGAAGTTAGATTCATAAAATATCGAAGTAAACAAAACTAACAGTCTACACATGCATATCATTTACTAAATATTAAGCTCATTCAAAAAAGGTGACACACTGATTTTTGGACATAAGTGCCCGGAAAAACCAAAAGCGGGAAAATCGATGCAACATATATAAGGCTTTATTTTGTAAAGTAGAATCTAAGTACAACAAATATGGGTTCTATATCTGGAAAACCTGACAAAGAATACAATAAATATGCAGCTAACATGTTGTTCTATGACCAAATTTCTGATTGATCCATACCCTCAAATGTTATTTACAAGACTCAGCCTGGATTTGGCACTAGAAACCCCAGTGCTGCACCTGAAGCCCCAGTGTCAGCCCTGCTAGGCTCTTCATGCCTTTGCACTATTGAGAGAGGGATTGCGTAACCCCAGATTAGGTGTTGTAGTCATTATGCTACCTCCAGAGGTCTCTGTGCAACTTCTGCAGCTCTCTGAAGCTACAACACTTCCCCTTTCTCGGCCTGCGTACCAGCTGAAGCCTCTGCGATGCGCAGCTGCTACCATTGCTCTCTATCTGAAGGACCAAAGAACTTCCTCCAATATTCACCCCACCTAGCCACAAAAAGGAAAAAATACATCATAATAATTAATGAGAAGGACAAGATAATAAAAATAGTAAAGTTAAATTTTTTTACAATAAGGATAAAGGAAAAATGGAAAAGATAGTCCCAAGGTTGGAGGTCAAAAAGTGTAGAAATGAGGGAATCAAACATAGGAAATAAGTACAAAAATGACACCCAATACAATGATATAGTTTCTGTTAGATCACCAGAAAGATAAATCCTAATTAAGAAGACATCTTAGATTCCCAATCCTTCATGATTCACAAGTAGCAATGCAATCCTTTAATGCTATGAGGAAGAAGATACTACCTTGCATCTTTGCAGGTCAGGGATGAATCTTGAGTTCAATGTAGACCTCTTGTGCTTCCACAAGAGTGATCTATCTGATATGCTTCTGATCTCAATACCTGCACACAATCACAAACATACAAAGACAACAAGGGATATTCCTAGGAAGATCGTTAGATAAATGATAGCATAAAACAATTACAGGATCTAAAACTCAATCATATATGGGAGGAAACAAAGATCTTCATTGAGTAGTCAAGGTGATCTCCTAGGGAATGCAAAACTCTAGAAGCATTTTTCACAATTACGATATTTTTCTCAATTATATCAATTATGAAATAATTATTATCTCATAATTATAATATTTTGGAAAAATAATTATGATAAATTTCTCAATTATGTAATTTCACCCTTCTATCATGGGACAAATATCACATAAGTAAAAGAAAAGGTGAAAACGGATGCATTTTAGCCAAAAAAACTGAGGTAAGTTGATATTGGGCTTATCTCACTATAATGGAGTGGTAAATACGTTTATAACACCCCAGGTTGATAAGTAAATTTGGGTAGCACTTGGGAGTTGCAGCACTCTTTGTGAAATACCAGGGCTCACCAATGCCCATCCCCTTTGGCAGAAACAACTTCAATTACATCCCTCTAAGGAAGAAGAAATCATCTAATAAATAATAAACTCCAAAAACCTAGATTTATCTATCTGATCACTTACACGTCTTTGGTTTCTAACAATGTACCCATCATGAAAAAATAGGGCTCCATCCGTGTGTGTATCAATTTTCAACATCTGAACAAATCTTGTCCCAGGGACAATTTTCCCACACCATTTAACAACCAAGCCATAGATTATTGCGTTGTTCATGAGGCCATATCCTTAATGGATGGATTCTTTGGTGTTACATGTAATTTTGTAACCATGAAATTTTACTTTCAATATGGGTTTATCACCATCCATATCATGTTCCCTTAGAGGTCAAAAACACTAATGTTCCTGAACCAAGTCTTGGAAATTGGATAAAATCTCTTTAAAACCTTTAAAATATTACCTACGCACTTTTTATAGCCTTTTCTTGCACATGCGCTGATGATTATTCCATTAGCCGTGGTGATCGTTGCTATGTTCACCACTAAAACTTGTGCACCCCTGTAAAAAGGAAGTAAATATAAAAAGTAACTTTTAGAAGTCTATTTGGTCGAATATTCTCCCAACTGGAAGCCTCTAGAGTCTCACCAGTTCGAGCTTTATCCCTCTACTCATGGAACTTATCCCTTGGATAAAGGAACCCAAATCCCTTCATCGGAGGAATTTATCCCTCTTAATGGATCTGAAACTACCTTAATCTCTCTATAAATTATGTTGAATTTTCAGGTTGATGGGTATATATTTATTTGTATAGATTCTAAGCTAGAGAAAGTTCATAGAGTTCATAGTTTCTGAACTAGTAAGTTGTTGTTGACACATTGAATATTACACCTTTGTGCATATGAATTCATGCTGGTCATTTTAGAGAGGAAAGCCTATCAGATTGAAGGAAATGATTTCATGAACACACAGGAGAAATATGTACAACATCAAGGAACATGTTGTAAGATTTATCCTTTTAATTTCTAATAATACATATGGATGTCTTTTTCTCATTGTCTTGTTTCTGATTTCATGGAAATTATGTCAATACTTAGACTCCTTGATCACTAAGTTGGATTAGTATTTATGATTATTACATACTGCAATTTCATTGATCTTTTGGATTGTTTGTGATTGCAGGTTCTTCTCAGCATTGAATAATTTCTTTAGAGTGAAAGGCAAAAGGCTACATCAAACGTCTCAGTTGAAAGGTAGGAGAATAAACTCCTTATTTCAAGGTTGTAATAGTATAAAATACAAATAGTCTAGAGAAAGAGATATTCAATGAATCTTTGTTTCTCGTTACTTGTTGTATTACTAGCTAGATTTCTCTTGTTTGCGAGAGGGATTAATCCACAAAAGAATTTGGCCACCATAATATGGAAGACAAGTTTATTTTTCTTTGGTTATGTTTAGTTTGACATTCTATATTTCTTATTTTGAATTCTCTGAGTGTGGTTCGGTACATAACCTTATTTTAATTTTCCCAATTAGCCACTGCTAGTTGGAATATTATACTTGCTCCATTTTTGTAGTAGAAGAGTAGAAAGTCAATAAAACAAATCCCAGTGTGAAAAGGGATCAAGTTAGGAGGATAAATAAATCCACCTTGGTGTGAAAGAGGAAAATTATGGTGAACTAGATCCATTTGACCAAGTCAACAGGACTGTTCCAAGAGGGAAACCAACAAGGAGAATGCAGTTTTGAAAGGGAAATCTTCTCTAGGAAGCCACCACATCAATGAGTGGGGTCCGGGGTGAGGAGGCTCACCAAGGATAAGAAGGAGGAGATAGTAGCAAGGAAGGCATTCATTATTCATCTATGTTTGGTCTTTTGACTGATTTCAAGCTTCAACTGTTTAGCTGTAGTTGCAACACTGTTTAGTGCAAAGAATTCTCATGCGGGAATTCCATCTTCACCTTTGGTCTAGCTTGGTTGAGAGGTCAAAAGGGAAGGTCCTGAGCTTATTTTCCATCATATAACTTGAGAAAATTCATTCTGCATCATCTACAACACAGTCAATTTTAGTAACTGCATCTTTTTTACAGGTGCAGCAGTTGTTGGGTTAAACCCTTCTATTTTGTGCTTGTTTTGGAGGAGGAGGTGTCTATTTCACTCCGGAAGGTATATTGAAGGAGGCCTTGGGCCAATTTCTATATCATTCATCTATTTCAAATCATATTCAGTCTTCTCTAATACATATTTGCAGTGTACTACGTTATTTTCTACAGTGGTGCATTTTATATTGCTATTTTGCTGGAAACCCTTGCCGGGATGTTCTGATGTGCGTGTAAAAGAGGTCAAACATCTCATTTCTGATTCTATGATTAATGAAAGTTATATATTTGTATTGAATCATATTTTTCTTTTGATTCCCTAATAAAAATGACGCTGTTGCAGTCTTCAGAAATTCTATTTTGTGAAGTCATGGGATTGGGGTGATTTTGAGCATATATAAGATGGGGAGATCTGTTTAGTGTAGCTAGAATGATTTTTATCTGATGAAATTATATATTTAAGCTAAATACAACATATATAATAGGATCCAAGTCATTTTGTTTATTTCTGTTTCATGGCTTTCCTTATACAGCGTCCTTATTGAAGAAATTGCAAAAATTCCTGAAAAGGAATATTATAGTGGTATGAGAGCCGAGGTATCAAGGTTGAGAATCATGGAGTGTGGTGGGATGTAATGTCCCATGTGTCAGTAGGGCCCACAGCCACATTTTCAGGTCTGTGTAATGAGGGGTGTTGCACAAGGGCCCTCGCCCTCAGATGCTCAGGTGGGCCTTAAGACCCCCCTTAACACCCTGGGATGCCACCCTCACTAACAGTCTATGATTTTTTTGTAGTGTTTGGGCCTTTTTGGTATCAAAGCTCTGCTCTTGGATCATCTTTTGGGGATAATCTATCTTCAAATTGGAGGAGGAAGATATTTCAGAACTCCTACTTGAGACCCTGCAAAACATTGTAAGGGACCTCAAGGAGATGAGGCATAAAGAAGGTTATATAGGGTTTTTGCATGAGGAAAATACCAGAAATACACATGGCATGGAGCATTTAGCTACATCACAACACTCTACCATGCCTTCATTCCTATTTGGAATAAATGTGTAGGAAACCCTGGGGAGGTGCTTTGAGGAATATGAGTCACAACCTCAAAGGATCAAGGAACACTTGAGTTTTCAGGAGTTTTTCTGGATCAAGGATGGAAGGAGAGTTAATATTCATAAAAGGGAGGATGATTTTATGTGAGGGTCAGATATATAGTGCAATATGGGGAGGTTCTTACCCACTTATGATGGAACACCTAAGTGTACAGCCAGGGCTCGAGTAGAAAAGTTTGACACTTACTTTCATCTCAACAAGGTTTTTGAAATAGAAGCCATCAAGATAGTTGTGTTACAATTGGAAGGGGAGGCTCATGAATGGTGGTTCCATGGGTTGAACACACTTGGGCATCACCATATCACTTCATATTCAGTCTTCACCAAGAAGTTAGTGGAGAGGTTTGATCCAAGAGATTGGGAAACCCATTTTGTCAAATTAACCAAGCTCAAGCAGGAGGGAGATCTTGACGACTACATTGCTGAATATCTATTGCTTTCAGTGATGATTTCTAACCTCACTATGAGCAAGAAGGTATGCTTTTTTATTGATGGGATGGCTAGACCATTGCAGGGATTGGTAAAGTATACTAAACCACCCACTCTCCTTGAAGCTATGGAGAAAGCTAGAGAATTACAGCACACCTTGCCTAGGGCAAGAGAATTACCACAACAAGGAACCTCTTCAGGGCCAAATAGGTCAATATTTATTCATGATTTGAATGAAGAAGGTGTTGCAGGAGGAGCACATGGTGTTATGACCTTCTTCAAGAAAGATTGCAGTGTTGTACCATCCATAGAAGACTTTGCTACAAGAAGAGGAGCCATTGTAGTGTTAAGAGGGGTTCCAAAATATCTGACCTTGAGGGTAAGAGGTACTATTTTGAGGAAAGGTGTATCTGTACTCATAGAAAGTGGAGCGAATCATAATTTTATTGATGCACAGCTGGTACAAAGGAGAGGGATCCACATGGAGGAGTTTGAGGGATTCTCAGTCTTGGTCCCAGGAACCATGACCCTACAGTGTGCCAAGTATGTCTCGGCACTATCCATCCCTATGGGAACCTACACCTTGACAGATCACTTCTTTGTAGTAGATATTCCAGACACCAATGTCATATTGGGAGTCTAGTGGTTGATCACTCTTGGGAGAGTCACGAATAATTGGAAAACTTTGGAGATGGAATGGAAAGAAGAGAAGAGTGGTCAGTATCAAAATATCAAGGGCATCAACGCATACCCCCGAGGTGGTTTCAGCACATAGGATGGAAGCAGATCTGTGTAGAGGAGATGTAGAATGGGAAGTAGAGTTGTATGTATTAGAAGCAAGGGGCAAGGATTCACCAATGCATCTAGATGTTCAGTCTCTTTTGGATCGGTATTCTATAGTATTTGGAGATATCCCGCCGGGGAGACCTCATAATCGAGGGTTTGAACACACTATTAAGTTGGAACAAGGGATACAAGTAGTGATCTCCACTCCTTATAGGCACCCCAAGGCTTATATGGATGATATTGAGAGGGCCATCCAAGATTTGCTATCTCTAGGACACATCCGGCCTAGTACTAGTCCTTTTGCTTCTTCAGTGGTCTTAGTAAAGAAGAAAGATGGCACATTGAGGATGTGCATTGATTACAGGGCATTGAACAATAATAAAATGAAGAACAGTTACCATGTACCTAGAATCGTTGAACTGATGGATGAGTTGAGGGGATCTAAATACTTCTCTAAGATTAATTTGAGATCCGGGTATCATCAAATCAAGGTAAGAGAGAAAGATATCCCCAAGACATCATTCAGATTTCATTATGGGAAATTTGAGTTTCTAGTAATGCCCTTTGGATTGACCAATGCCCCAACCACTTTCCAATCTTGCATGAGCCACATCTTTCGTGGTCATTTGAGAAAGTGTGTATTGGTCTTCTTTGATGATATTCTTATCTATAGCCGCACTTGGGAGGAGCACTTGCAACATATTGAGATAGTTTTACATATCCTCAAGGAGCAGAAATTCCATGCCAAGCTCTCTAAATGTGAATTTGGCCTCACAGAGATGTTGTATTTGGGGGACATCATAGGAGTAGATGGAGTGAGGGTACATGAGGAGAAGATCCAGGCTATCAGAGATTGACCTGAACCCAGAAATGTTACAGAACTTCGAGGATTTGTGGGCATATGCACTTATTACCAGAAGTTTGTGAAAGGGTTTTCACAGCTAGCAACACCACTCATAGACTTGAAAAATAAGGGAGCTTTCCATTGGACACCTACAGCGTAGAGGGCTTTTGACAAGCTCAAGGAGGTAATGAGTAGTTGTCTTGTTTTGGTTTTGTCTGATTTTTCTCAACCTTTTGTTCTAGAATGTGATGTATCAGGTGAAGGGATTGGAGCATTCTTGATGCAAGGAGGGCATCCTATAGCCTTTGAAAGCAGGAATTTGCTTCCCCATGAGAGGTTATACACCATCTATGATAATTAAATTTTGGCTATCATGCATGCATTAGTCAAATTCTGGCCATACTTGATGAGGAATATGTTCAAGGTGAAGACTGACCATAACAGTCTTAGATTCTTCCTTGAGCAGAAACAACTCCAAGAGAGACAACAGAAGTGGGTGAGAAAATTCCAAGCATATGGCTTTGACATAGAGTATTTGAAGGGGAAGAGAAATTTGGTAGCTGATGGTCTATCCAGGAGGCCTACAACGCTATCTTTGAGGGGCATGGATGCAGATTGGAAGGATTAACTTTTAGTTGAGTATTCCAAAGATGATTTTGCATGTGAGATACTTTATGGGGTGGTATCGGATGAGAGGTTTAGGGTGATGGATGAGATCATCTATTACTGGGACCAGATCTTCTTGGCTAAGAATTCCAAGCTCAAGGAGAAGATCTTATTGGCATCACATGATTCCCCACTTGCCGGGCATCAAGGTTTCACAAAGACTTGTAGGGCCATAAGAGAGAGATTCTCATAGAAGGGTATCAAGGAGGATGTGCTCTGACATATCAAAGAGTGCACCATTTGTAAGCATAACAAGGGAGAACACACCCACCCTGCTAGATTATTACAACCACTACCTATTCTTGATGGGAAATGGGAAAGCATCTCTATGGATTTCATCATCGACCTACCGACAGTAGACGGTAAGGATTGTATCTCTGTAGTTGTTGATAGACTAACAAAATACTCTCATTTCTTTTCCATTTCTGCACATTATACTGCTTCAAAGGTAGTCGACCTCTTATTTAGAGATGTATTTAGACTCCATGGTCTCCCAAGGACCATAGTGAGTGATCAGGACAACCACTTCATGGGTGGCTTTTGGTAAGAAAGTTTCCGGTTAGTGGGGAATAATTTTACTCCAAGCACTAGCTATCACCCCCAAATCGATGGATAAAGCGAGATAGTGAACAAGTGGATGGAAGTCTACTTGAGGAACTATGTAGCAGGGCAGAAGAGAGCTTGGCTGTGTTGGCTCCACTTGGGAGAGTATTGTTACAACACTACTTACCATATTTCTATTGGCATGACTCCATTTCGGGCCTTATATGGGTATGAGGCACTCTCATTTTCTGATGTTATGTTTGGGGCTAGTAAGGCTCCAAGGGAAAAGGAATGGATTCAGGAGAACCAGGACATACTCAGGGAACTCAAGGACAACATTGCTACTGCCCATAACCAACAAAATATGTATGCAGACCATGGTCGGATAGAGAGACAGTTTGAGGTGGGGTATCTTGTCTATATACGCCTTCAGCCTTACAAAAATTCCACACTCAAGGAGAAGGGAGCTGAAAATCTCAAACCATGTTTCTATGGGCCATACAGGGTGATCAAGTGTGTCGGTAAGTTAGCATATGAGCTGGAGCTTCCTAAGGGAAGCAAGATCCATATTATCTTCCATGTTTTTTCCCTCAAGAAGGCCATTGGAAGGAATATAGTTGCGAACATGGATCTCCCCCCTATTGATGATGAGGGCCACCTAATTTTGCAGCCAGGAGAAATCTTAGACACAAGGGAGAGGCAGCTAAGGAATAGAGTCATTAAGGAATATCTAATTCTATGGAGGAATCTACCAGATGAGGATGCCACTTGGGAGGGAGAGAAGATATTGTAGCATCCTTCTCTACTGTTTCTTGTGGGAAAGAAAATTTTGAGTGGGGAGGACTGTAATATTCCCAATTAGCCACCGCTAGTTGGAATATTATACTTGATCCATTTTCGTAGTAGAAGTGTAGAAAGTCAATAAAAAAAATCCCAGTGTGAAAAGGGATCAGGTTAGGAGGATAAATAAAGCCACCTTGGTGTGAAAGAGGACAATTCCAGTGAACTATATCTAGTTGACCAAGTCAACAACACTGCTACAAGAGGGAAACCAATAAGGACAATGCAGTTTTGAAAGGAAAATATTCTCCAGGAAGCCACCACATCAATGAGTGGGGTCCAGGGTGAGGAGGCTCACCAAGGATAAGAAGGAGGATATAGCAGCAAGGAAGGCATTCAATATTCATCTATGTTTGGTCTTTTGACTGATTACAAGCTTCAACTATTTAGCTGTAGTTGCAGAACTGTTTAGTGCAAAGAATTCTCATGCAATAATTCCATCTTCACCTTTGGTCTAGCTTGGTTGAGAGGTTAAAAGGGAAGGTTCTGAGCTTATTTTCCATCATATAACTTAAGGGAATTCATTCTGCATCATCTAAAGTGCAGTCACTTCCAGTAACTGCGTCTTTCCTGCAGGTGCAGCAGTTGCTGGGTTAAACCCTTCTATTTTGTGCTTGTTTTGGAGGAGGAGGTGTCTATTTCACTCCAGAAGGTCTATTGAGGAGGCCTTGGGCCAATTTATGTATTTTTCATCTATTTTAGATCATATTCAATCTTTTCTAATACATATTTGTAGTTTACTGTGCTATTTTCTACAGTGCTGCATTTTATATTTCTATTTTGCCGGAAACCCTTGCCAGGATGTTCTGATGTGCTTGTAAAAGAGGTCAAACGTCTCATTTCTGATTCTATGATTAATGAAAGTTCCAGATCTATATTAAATCATATTTTTCTGTAGATTCCCTAATAAAAATTATGTTGTTTCAGTCTTCAGAAATTCTATTTTGCGAAGTCATGGGATTGGGGTGATTTTGAGCATATATGAGCTGGGGAGATCTGTTTAGTGTAGCTAGAATGATTTTTTTCTGATGCCATTATACATTTAAGCTACATACAACACATATCCAAGTCCTGTTGTGTGTTTCTATTGCATTTTTTTCCTTATATAGTGTCTTCATTGAATAAATTGTAGAAATTCCTAAAAAGGAATATTACACTTTTAGATTCTCTGAGACAGAAAACCTTAAAATTATTTTTTCCCATTTTCTCTAACCTGCGTAGTTTTCTGTGGAAAACAGAGTAGCAAATTTTGTGACTTTTTAGCATAGTTCAGTGCGCATGTGCATTTCTGTGAAATGAGAAGTTTTGCACCCCCTGGGAAATTTGAAAAAAAAAAAATTTTTATCTTCCAGAGTCAAGAAACCAAATTCTTGAAGTTTAACCTGAGCTATACCAGTTGTTAGAATCTGTGTATGAAATCCTCTTTAACAACTTAGAGTCATGCTTTATAAATCATCCTTTTTGAATTATATAGTTAGGTTTTTACCTAGTTTGTTATTTCTCCTTTTGGAAGATACTTAAATTTGCAAAATATCATTGGTTTTATGCTATTTTCTCCTTAAGCCACTAGGATAATTGCCAACCTTACCTTTTTTGAATATTTGTTTCTTATTCGATTGAAAAACAGAAAAGCTTCTAGATCACCGAAGTCTAATTTATCTCAATCTAGTCTTTCATGATTTCATTTATGCTAGGTCAAGTGGAAAAAAATTTAGTTTGATTAAAACTAAGACAAATCATTAGAAAGACACTCGTAGGTATCTTAGTTAGGATTGATAATTATAACTTTGATTTTCTTTGAAATTTTTATACGTCTTAGGGTTTTAGAAGTTGCCTTCTTTTGATATTTGTTTGTTTCTCAAAATTGTAGCTTTTGAATTTATAATCAATGGAATTTTCTTCGCAAAAGAGACCTTGATAATGCCTAGAAATGACGTTCTTAATGAAATTGTTTTCTTAACAGAAAATGAATTTTATTTGAAGTTTTAGGGAACTTGTATTTTTTAAGTTCAAAATTCCTTCAACTTTATCTTAAATAGAATTCATCGAAATAAAAAATTTTCATTTTCATATCGATGCATTTAGATTATTTTTGAGTTAGGTCATAATATCATCAAGTTTCATCTCCATACCCCTTCGCTTTAATAATAGGCAAATCAATACAACGCCTAACAAAATGATTCTAGATATTTTTACATTTTCTAGTGCTTTGGAATAGGTTGTAGTAAACGTTCCAAAGAAGTTAAAACAAACAAGTAGAATCTTGCTGTAGGGAAATCCAATTGTTGCATTTCTACTCTGGGAAGCTCTCCTTAAAAGAGTCAAGCACGAGGTCATGTAGGACGTAGTGAGGTAATCATACCTACTTCATTGGTGAAGATATAAGACATGCACATAATAAAAAAAGTAAACCTTTGATTAACCATTGTCAAGGAGCCTAGGGTCACTTGTTAGAAAACCTCAGATCTACCATGTCGAGGAGATTTCAAGAGTATGGAGCTTGATACTCTACCCTTGCATGTATATCAGATCATAGATTATTCCCCTAGGTGAAATTGTCTCAATTGGTGACCTTAGTGGCCATAATATTTAGGATTTTACCCAAGGTGACGGTGGAGGGAAGGTCCTAGTGTACCTGGAGTAGACATTGACTAGACTCACTTGGACTTTATGAAGGGTATTCTTCACTTCAAGATGGCAGTTACTTGCATCGAAAATTTTCATTAAGCAGGTTGTTAGGGTAACTATTCCAACCGCTAGTTTTCCACATTAATTTTTGCGATGTTAGATTTCATCACCAACTAGTGATTTTATTGTGGAAACATATGTTTGTGTGTGGTTTGTATCTTATATTTTGTAGGCGCATGTTGATTTGCTTGATTTGTTTTAGTGAACTTAGGTCTATTCTTTTGAATTTCTTTGATTTCATGTGTTAATAGATTAATCATGGTTTAATTAATGATACATTCACGTATAATGCAAGGGAAACCCCCTGAGTATGCATCAAGTCAATTGGAAAAAATTAGAACTGAAAGCGTTCAAAAATCACGAACCAGGTTTACTAATTAAGGAGAAACATCCTTTGTAATACATCTCGATTTCGAAGTTAATCAACCTCAGATAATTGAAAAACATCAAGAACAATAAGAAATATTTGAATTAATTATAGTTAAATATGTTATTAGTGAATTTTCAGATAGTCAATTCACTAAACCTGAAATATCTGAGCCTGAATCTGAATCTACTTCATCTAAGTCACCTTCGGATCTCATAGCCCCGACTCCTAGTCTTCCTCGTAAACTTCTTATTACTGAGAATACTCCTCCTGGCCTAATTAGTATTGAAGAGATATCTAATGTGGAAGAAGATATGACAATTCCTTCACGTCAAGAATATTTAGATCTAAGGTTTAGTGAACCAACACTACAAGAAAAAAGGACATTGGTGAGGTTCATTCTTGTGACGGACCTTTAAGGTCCGTCACCAATGTCACATATGGTGATAGTCCTTAAAAAAACGTCATTGTAAGTGCATATAGTGATGATACTTTAAAGTTTGTCACCAAATCAATTTTCAATCACACTTTTGGTGAGGGTCGTTAAAGGCCCATCACTATTTCTCTCTTTGGTTATACTTCTAGTGACGAACTTTTAATGACCCTCACCAATGCTCTTTTTGTCACTTTTGGTGATGGTCCAAAAATGTTTGTCACCATTGATCCTTCCAAGGATGCTATATTCATGTTAATATAATTTTTTTCAAAAGACAACGATTTTAGGCCATTATTGTGGAGTATTTTTTATAATATGTCCAAGGCCATGGTGGTTAGAATCAGTAAATTGTTTAAGAAGTAATTAGTGTGCATCATTTCCCTCAAGTAATGACTAGTCGAATAGAGTTTTCCTATGAGTCAACACACGATTCAAATATATTAATTTTATTATCTATCAAATTCCCTTTAGATAAAGTTCCACTAGTGTGCGTAGGAAATATATTATTTAATACATAATCAAGCTCTGACAATTGTATTAATGAGAAATACCTAACACTCCTCAACAATCCCATCACACCTTATATTAATGCTTTGTCACACTAACATTTATTAGTACCTCGCCTGGCTTGGAACATATTTGTACCTAGAACATTTTTTCATGACACAGATGCCCAAGCACATGGTGGCATGTGCTAGCACAACATGGAACTCTCCTAGCATGTGTTGGCATAGATGTAGTCCCTAGCATGCCTTGGAACACCTTGGTTGAATTAATTGACATACATTAGCACTTGGCACACAATGCCACTGGGCATGTATTGGGACCTATTATTATTGTGACTAGCATGCCCTTTTTGAAAAATATAAAATCCTGACATATTAATCCTCTTTTTTGTTCATTTCCTTGCATTTTAGCTTGGTTCTTCCTTTTTTTGCCTTGACACTTCTTGACACATATTGACATACCATGGCACCTTGCACATCCTTAGCACCTGGCATGTATTGGCATATCTTGGCACAATTTGGCACATATAATTAGCACACCCTAGAACTCGCTAGCACACTTTGGCACTTCTTGACATGCCTTGACATTCCCTAGCATGCCTTACCAATTCTTAGCATACCTTTCTGTTAGTATGAATCCTTTTTCGAAGTGTACGAAAAAGGACCACTTTAGCTACGCATAACTAATAGCCCTAACAACAAAATTGGCTGCCAATATCTTCAGATCTGCGGTTAGTTGAACAAGAAAAGAGCTGCAAAAAACCAGATCTATGCATGGAAAGACATTAAGCAGTAAAAACAAGGGTTTTCTCCATATACCAATAGACAAGACAAGAACAATTTTTGAAAGAATTTTTATATTAACTGGGCACCTGGGAGGAAAACAAGAAGGCGTATCCAATTCTCCTTAGTGGGATGGCTTCTTGGAAGTCCTCAGCACTTCAGATCTAAGATTTCTCTCTTGTTGGTGTAGAAGACCCACACAAAGAATGGAACTCAAAGGGAGCTCACACAGCAAATGGCAGAAAATGGTGACCAAGTGTATAGATCCAGAGTGATCTAATAGGCAACAAAAGGTGAAGAATGATAGGAAAAATCCTCCTATTTATAACAAAATATTGGGTCATTCTAGATCTTGGTGCATGATTAAAATAATGTTAACCAAATCTAGATCCACCTTTTATGGAATATTTTATTATATTTGTTGGAGGGAAAAAGTATTTGACTTGGGTCAAATCCGTTTATTTGTTAATAATAAATAAATAAATGATTTATTTATCTTTTTAAGGAAGTGGTTGAAGGATAATTAAATAAATAATGATTTATTTAATTATTTGTGGGTGATTTGGTCATATTTAACAAGGAATATTATCTAAATAAGATTTAAATAATTATTCCTAGAAATAATAAGATAAATAAAGGTTTATCTAATTAATTTCTTTGTTTTGGGTTAAACATGACTAGGAATAATAATTAAATTATGGTTTAATTAATTATTCCATGAGGAAAATCAAACAAATATAGGTTTGTTTAATATTTCCTTTTGGGGTTTCCTGTTAAGACCATAAACAACCTAATAAATGTGGTTTATTAAGTTATTTAACATAGTGAAGGCAATTTTACTTAGGGTAAAATTGGTCTTACATGGTGTACTTGGGTCCATCTAATGATAATAGGTTAGATGACCAAAAATGGTGTAAATCGTATTTGTCTCTCTCGCTAAAGATACAGTACAAGAGAAATCGATGACCAAAAAGTACGTTGTAAGAACTCAATCACCAGACATCAAAAGGGAAGTCAGAGAGAGAAATGTAAGGTACTCTAATGTGCTAAAGAACTAGTCCCTGAGGAGATGAGACTTATAGGTGCAATAAGTCTCTTTTTATGAGATGTTACCTGTGCTAAAGGCAGTGGGGGAGGCATACCTATGCCCGCCGAGACAAAGTACAAAAGAATAATGCGTCCAGTAAATAAGGAACCGAACTCTAAAGTACATGCTGGCATAAATATGAGCCAGATAAAAGATATAATGAGGAATCCCACATCCATGTTGTGCCTGGGATAACAAATGAAAGACTCATACAACAATATCCTCGAGGCACATGAGATACAAATACAACCCAAATGCCCCCCATAAATGGGGAAAGGCAGCTCTCACAAAACTGACCATACATGCACCAAGAGGCGCTCTGGCGGCTGCAGCTAACATCAAATATCTGAGCCAATGCATCAAAGGCTGCAATGAAGAGGTCATCCGGGCATGTGGGGGGCTACCTGCAGGGCCACCCTCTCATGAGGGGAAGGAGACACCAACACACAACTTAAATTGGCTCAAGAAGCATGTCATCACTAAGACATCAAGTATACAGATCTCGGTCATGCTGAAAGGAGCTGGAGTGGAGAAAAAATCAAGTCAAAGGGAAATGAGAGATCACTTTGCCTGATCCGAGGCACCGAAAAAGAGTGGAAGCTGGAACCAAGGTACACCGCCCTCTAGACCTGGCTTCTGGAATGAATGAGTTGATGTTGTTGACAGAGGGAGGTCTGCCATAGGTGAGGCAATGAGATATCCTCAACTAAGGCATGAGAGAAAATAGTAGAGCGACGGATAGACTGACACTAATGATGATAGTGAAATGGAAAGGACTGACTAGCGAATGGACGACTTCCCTTGTTAGAGCATAAAGGGCATGAATGAAATGGCAGCGACTGACACAATATCATATGGGATAGGGGACAGTGGGACTGAAGGGCATAATGTGCGACACAAGAGAGAGACCAAGCAATGAAGGATGGAGGGCTATAGCGGGGTACAAAGGGACTCGGGATAGACTCCATGAATGTGATGATGACTCAACTTGGATGCTCTAAACAAGGGTGACTCGATGGTGCTACCACACATTAAAGGCCCAACAGGGGACCATGAAAACATGAGTATAAGATGGTAACTCATGACGAAAATCGACACGAACAAAGACAAGTAAGGAGGCAAAATGGTGCCCCAAGTACAAGTGTCGTAAGTGAGGAAATTCGATTTTAAGGAGAGGTGAAGTGACCCTTCTTGGACAAAATGTGTCATGTTGAAGTATCAAATCACAAAAAACTAATAGATACCCATTTGAGGGCTCGGTGAGAGATTTCCAACGGTGCAGACGGTTTGTCAAACGGGGCTACGGTATGGTCGTAGCTGTCGAAAGAAGAAACAAGGGTTCTCTTTTAATAATGCAGTTTTCCCTCCAAATTCACTCATTTGCTATTGTTGCTGTGGTGAAGGTAGAGAGGAGAGAAGGCCCTAAATCTTGCGGCGAGCATACCGGAAAAACTGACCGTTGGAATCGAGATCCGTCAGTTGCAGGTAAGAGGCCTAACCTTACTCTTTCATTTTGATGGATTGAAAGTTCAGTTTAGGGCCCAAAATCTCAGAAACAGACCCTCCTTCATCTCTACAGTCGGGTCGCACTTTTTGGGCCAAAAAGTGCGACCTGGGAAGCAGGTTTCAGGGCAAAAACTACGACCTGGGAGATGAGGGGGTTTTGGTGCTGTTTAATGGCTGAGAGTTGGGTTTTTGTGTTTGGATATGGTATTCCCAATCTGTATGTTGACAAAGATGATGTTTTTGTGCAGGTATGGCAGATTTATGGGTTAACTGGAGAGAGAGAGACCTGGGTACATTACGGGCAGAGATCCAGGCGGGTCAGGGTGTCCGTTGTGTGTTGGCCAGGTTTGGGGTTCTAAAGTTTTTGGAGAACCCTTTGATGAGAGGAGGAGAGCCTTTGTTGGCTCGGATTATCAATTACTGGGATCCAGAGCATGAGGTCTTTGTAGTGTAGGGGCACAGGATCGAACTCACAGTCCAGGATGTGTATTTCCTGATAGGTCTCCCACCACTGGGGATGGTGGGAAACACACAGCCAGTATTACTGCAGGGGCGACATATCATGGAGTTTGTGGAGCGACATTGTCGACCGGGTCTCCAAGTAAAGGGGACTCGGATACCGATCGGGGATCTAGAGAGACTAGAAACGCGTGCAGTGGCCACAGCTGTGCTGCGTATCCTGGGCAACCAGGCGCTCCATCACATCATTGGGGGGCAGATGATGATTTTGGAGAGTGTGTTGAGTGGGACCAACTATGGGTGGGCCCAAATGATGTTGGTGTCGCTAAAACGACAGTTGTCACTCTGTAAGTGGCAAGTGAACCACAATTGCTCGTATGGGACTTTATTGTGCGCCTTCTTCTTTGAGAAGATCCCGACCTTGCGGCCTCGTATACAGCTTCTAGATGGGGGCCCGAGAGAGCCCAGGATGCGCCGGTGGGGGCGGTTACTGTGCAGAGGAGGAGGAGGGGTGGTCGGGCGAGTGTTTCGACCTGATTTTTTTTCCCATTGGGATCAGATGTCGTTATACATAGACGACTATCCCTATAGTGGGATGAGTTATTGTGGAGATCTGGACCTGCCACTTCCGCCTGGTCGAGTATGGGGGCCCGATGGTAAGTGACAGATTTCTATTCTTGTATGGGCATGTTAAATTTTTTGAATAGTAGCTAGGGTACTGATTCATGTACTTTTGGTATGCAGATATAGCTCCGATAAAACCAACCGGATATATGGGATGACCGGCAGCATCTGGAGCTGTAGGTCCGAGTGGGTCGAGAGCAGTGCATAATGAGGATGCGGCCGCCCTTCTAGAGGACATCCACCGTAGATGCGAAAGGTTGCTGACCGGAGTATCAGAGCGTGGGTGGCAGGACTTAGACAACCAGTACATAGAGCCATGTATTGGTCTACCCTCGGAATGACGAGGTGTCATGCGGCGCATGGCGATGGCCGGTCAGGGGATGCGTGATCCACAGGCTGCAGGGGCAGAGCCATTGGCTCGGGATCCGCCAGATAGTGATTAGGTGTGGGGCATGTGGTGCCCCCTAGTGTGTATGTAGGGGCAGGTGGTGCCCCCAGTTTTGAGTTGTGTTTAACATGCTATGGGCATGTCATATGTATCAGAGTAGATGGACTCTAAACACATGTTTTGCGACACATATTATGGATATGTATCGTTTTTAATGATTATGAATGTTATTGTCTTGTATGAAATGTGTGTGATAAATGCCAATCTAGAACATGGTTTGCAATACTATCTACATAGTGATTCTGGTCTCGAGGTACATGGTTGAAAGTTATGGTTTCAAATTCAAGTATCAAGAGTTTCACTCGTAAATATCGTCTAAACAGCACAGGGTTATGCACGCGATAAACACCATTTAGTTGCATGACAAGAATTAGAGAATCCAAACGAACATGCAGATGGAGGATGTGATGAAAGAGGGCATCGACTAAGAGACCACGCACTGCATCATATTCGGCCTGATTTTTGGTGGCAGTACCAATGCAGACCCTGTTTGAGAGGACAAGGGCATGCAGGGGGGTGAAAATGGCCCAACCTGCCAAGGCTAAATTCCGGGAGTAACGACTTGCACCATCGGCGTAACCGATAAAGGGTGGGGACGGGAGGTCCTGTGGAATGGTGTTACAAGACAACAAATGAGGGGAGGAGATACAATGACGGCAACGTGAGTGTATAGAAGACATCGAGCGGCAACTGCGGGAGGGAGTGCAAGGAGCAGGATGACTGTGAATCATATACAAACTAGAGGATGGTATATGAGGGCTATCGGGAGTATGGCGAGGACTCGGGCTGCGAAAGTCAACCGAGATCCGGGTGGAGTGATCTCGTGTATGGGTAGAAAAGAGGGGGTCAGGCGAAACAACAGGGGAGGATGCAGGGGGACTAGGCTCCAAGGGTCTCGCAAAGGAGGAGAGGTAAAGAATGGTCGTAGTGGACTCTGTCATCTGAACATCAGGGGGGGGGGGAATGTCGATGGGAGCAGGGGGATCCTCAGGCTGGCCCGAAGCATACTGCACAAGTATGGGAGAGGCGGATTGATTTTGTTCAACCTCATACTCTCGGACTACCTCTGAAGAGGTGCGGTAATGCGTTAGGTGAGGACAATGGTGGGAGTAATGGCCATGAACACCACACAAAGCACAGGGTTTTTTGGTGCAGAGAGTCTTGGGGTTATTGGTTATGGACGAAGAAGGAATGGAAGCTTCAGGGACCGTAGACTCGGGGAATGCGACTTTAACCATGGGATGAATACGGGGTAACTCGGGACAAGCATGGGTGTCATGACCGGCAACATCACACAAGGCATAAGGCTTTGCGGGCAGGGGAGGGGCCGGATCAGTCGTGGTGGTCTTGTCTTTGGGTGCCCCCTTGCGAGCTTTGCCTTTCTTCCCGGGAGCCGTCACGACAGGAGAAGGTTCCTGTGGAGGTGCTGGGGGTACAATGGCAATGGAGGAAGCGAGGGGGACCGGTTGAACCGGTGTCAAAGCCATGTAGGGTTTGGGGTGACCAGGAGGGGTAGTGGCTGGAGGATCAAGGTACCAAACCGATATTCCCAAGGTCAGGTTAGGGAGAGAGAGGGTGGCCATGACGGGGATAGAATATACTTCGGGAGGGGGAGCCAGGAAAGGTATCTGCCCAGCAGGGTAATGACCAGGAGGGACGACTCCAAGATGGTTAATGCCTGGGGGAACCGATCCAGGAGGATAAAGGGGTTCAGGGATACCAGCTGTAGGGGGAGGGCTAGAAGGAGGAGGTCCACCGTTCGGGATGAACTGCCAGGCGCCGGGTTGCGAGGGCGCAGGGGGATGTTGTTGGATTAGCACGGGGCGAGCGCGTGCGAGAAAAGCTTCCAAGACCATTGCACTGCGGGCAACAGCCAGACAGCTGGGATTAGTGATAGGAGGAGGAAGACCAGCAAGTGATTGTCCAAGGAGGAAATTCAGATCGGCAGACACCGTCTATGAGCTCACGGTTTGCTTGTTGGCTACAAGAAGAGGTCACCTTGTGTGAGGTTCCAGATTTTGCTCAAAGAGAAACAATCGTCAATGGTGACTATCTTTCCATTATGGGGAAAGACATCTTGCAGAAAACCGCGGATGGGACAGCAGACATAGCATAGGTGTAGCTTCGCCCCAATAGAATGTTGTAGTCTAGCGGGGCGTCGATGACTTCGACGTCAACGCAAACAGTCTTACCGGCGAGGGTGATAGGACACATGCAACAGGCTGCAATGGGCCGGGGAAGGCTGGTCATCCTTAGCCAAGGGTGATCGGGAAGGCCATGAACCCTGTGTATCCGGAAAGCAGCTTCAAACCGAAGCGACATCACTTAGTGATGCCCCTCATCATCAATTATACACCGTGAACCGTTGGCGTTCCATTTTGACCGGATTTTGGCCACGGAAGAGGGACAGGGGAGGATGGTCCGATTATGCGCGAAAACAATCATTTGGTCAATGAGGGATCTACGCCGCCCACTAGAGACAGAGTCTTCTTTTTGGGAAGGCGGCACGACCGAGACAGTTCCTGGTGCAGAAATGGCGCGAGGAGATTGTGCCAAATCATCTACTATGTTATACGAATGAGCGAAACACTCTAGAAAGGTGGAGCATTTCGAATGGGTGTCCCTGGTAGTTCCATGAACCTCAACTCAGTTATATGTGGCAGCGTCTTCAAGTCGAAAGAGGCTCTGTAGAACCTGAAGAAGGAGGCTCGAGGGCAGACTGAGCAGGAGGCTTGGGGTACTGGTGAGACCGAGTTTGAAGGTGAAGGTCGACGGTTGGGGATGGATCAGAGGTCATCATGAGGATCTGGTAATCAGAGGATCCAGAAATGGAGGGTGGAGTGGAGACCCGCCCGTCAAGTGGTTGGGTAGCCACAAATCCTTGCTGAGGGAAAGGATCAGTAAACACAGCTGGTTGAGTAGTGTCCACATTAGGGGGAACGTGAGGGGAGGCATGTTGTCCGCGTAATGTGGCTTGAGACTCCCATATCTGCCGCATCTGTGGTAAAAGGGGACAATCGTGGGTGTAATGACCGTAAACACCGCAACACGAACAAGGCTTGTTGGTACGAAGAGGCCTGTCCAGCTTGGGCTGAGTGCCCTGTTGCTGGTTAGCAGTGTTAGGGTCAAAACCTTGAGGATTGGGTCCACGAGTACCAGGGGAAGATTTATTTGGATTGCCTCTCTGCCTTCTTTGAGAAGAAGGGGGATTAGTCGCACCATGCTGTGCAAATAATTGCCCTGAAGGGGGCTGTAGGTGCTGCTGCTGGGGTTGAGGAGGCAAGGGAGGTGGAAGTGCATATGCTGGAGGAGCTAGCACACCAGGCTGCGGATAAGGGTGATGGTTAGGTTGGGAAACATTGAGGTAAGCAGGAGGTTGGGCAAAAGGAGGAGGCATGTCGTATCCTGGGTACATGCTACCGGGAGGGGGAAGAGTGCTAGAGGTACTGGCCCCTCCGTGAGGAAGACCGTAGCCCATAGGAGGTTGAGCATACAGATGGGAAAGTGCTCCAACGATACTGTCGGCGGAATGAGATGCCCCTGGGGTGTTAGCGCCACTAGGCCTGGGGAGGTCAGGAAGGACGGTATAAACATAACCAGACTAGGCGTAGATCAGGTCATATTTCAAGGCTATTTGGAGGGCAGCTTCTTCAGTTTGAGGGAAATGGGAGGCGACATCTTTGCCGATGGGAGCTAGGAGAGAGCGAAGGAACCAGTCCATATAGATCCGATCTTCAAAGGGGGGAGCTCGACATAAGCTGCGTCTACGTCGACATTCCTGAACATGGGTGGAAAGGCGGGTCGAAGATGTTTGCTTAAAGGAAGTCAAGAGCTCCGTACCGGTATCGTATTGGAGAGGGAGATGGAAGTAAGATAAAAAGGCTTGGGCAATGGTCGCAAAGGTGGTATGGGAAGAGGTGGCTTGGTCGACATACCATTTATAAGCTTCGTCGGTAAGCGTGCGTTGGAACAAATGAAGACGGATGGAGTCATCGGTAATGGAATTTGAAGAACACCACATGTGGAAAGATCGGACATGATTGGTTGGATCTTCTCCAGCAAGGCCTTCGAACTTAGGGATGTTGGAGTGGAGCTTGATTGGCATAGCAGGCCAACCAACACCGTGGTGGATAGGGTCATTGATCAACTGATTGAAATCGGGTAGGCTGAGGCCTGCAATGTACGACAGCAAGGGTATGGCCGAGGTAGTTCCTGTGGCGGTTCCGCTAGTAGTGGTTCCCGCATTAGGGCCTGGAGCACCGCTAATGTTAGGCCCTGGACCAGACATAGTGAAGGTGACAGGGGGAGAACCAGGAGGAGAAGGAGAACCCAATGAATCGGTAAGGAGAGCTGAGAGGAAAAAGGACCTGAGGAGGACCTCTCGACGACGGCGGGATGCAGCAGGTCGATCGACCGAGTCCGAGGGTAAGGCCAAGAAGTGCCTTCCTTGAAAGATACTTTCTGGGCAGCAGTGACTAGAAGGAAGGAAACTAAGGGTAAAAAGGGACAGAATCAAGTGAGGTCAAGGGCAGAAAATGTGCAATGACAATTGATTTTAGAGTCTTTTCCAGGCGGTGTTAACCAGGCACTTCTTCACTTAGGGTGAGTGTGTGGTGTGCGTTAATTTTAATTTTTAAAACCCTTTTCATTTTGAGAGCAAGAAAAAAGTGTGTTGCGTAACTGAAAATAAATCTGCAGAGAACAGTATATAATGCTGAAATAACAGAAAATTAACAGCTACTATTGCATCTATCTAACCCAAGAAGGCGGGTCCCTCAAAACTAGTCTAAAAAGGGGGAAAAAATCTAGTCAAAACACACTGAAAAGAGGCCAATAGATCTAAGGTCGATAGGGATCTAAAGCAGGAAGCACGGTGAGGCATCACGCCAAAGAGGAGGTGGTTGGAAAAAGGAGGAAATCAGCAAAAGCAAATGATTGTGATAGAGGTCCTAAAGAGAGGTCCAAACAAAAATGATGAGGTGATTTTTGTATGGAAGAAAGGCTGATTTAAAGGGATCCAGGAGGAGGTTCTTATCCGAAAAGGTGGAAGTCAAATTTTAAAAATACTACTAAACAATGGAAACTCCTCCACAAAAGTGGAGGCACTGGCTCAGGGCTATGTCTCACACTTGAGATGAGTAAAACGCATTATATCCAAGTCAGTAAATGGTGAGTCGGAACCTTCGATTAAGCTTCAACAGCCCCAGGCACCAGAACCACCAAAAATTGGTGTTCAGGCTCGAACTTACTGCAGCAGGCTGCAAGGAAGAGGCTGAAAAGTGTGACCTGGAGGTCCAAGTCGTAGCAGCTTTTAGTCAAAAGCACCTCCTCATTCCATTTGTCTCAAAGGAAGCATTTCTGAAAAGTTGCCGTCTCTGAAGAAAAATAATGCTAACCAAAAGAATATAAAGTTTAAAATGTATCGAGGGGAAGAAAATTTTAATGTTTTAGGGTTTTATGTGAGAAAAACAACATAAAAATAGGAAAAATAAACTTATAGGGTTTGAAGTAGCCGGATATGTCGGATATGCAGGAATATGAAAAAACGACAGCGGTCGTAATTTAAAACCCGTGTGGAGTCGCCATTTGTTAGTATGAATCCTTTGTCGAAGTGTACGAAAAAGGACCACTTTAGCTACGCATAACTAATAGCCCTAACAACAAAAGTGGCTGCCAATATCTTCAGATCTGTGGTTAGTTGAACAAGAAAAGAGCTGCAAAAAACCAGATCTATGCATGGAAAGACATTAAGTAGTAAAAACAAGGGTTTGCTCCATATACCAATAGATAAGACAAGAACAATTTTTGAAAGAATTTTTGTATTAATTGGGCACCTGGGAGGAAAACAAGAAGGCGTATCCAATTCTCCTCAGTGGGATGGGTTCTTGGAAGCCCTTAGCACTTCAGATCTAATATTTCTCTCTCTTGTTGGTGTAGAAAACCCAATGCAAAGAATAGAGCTCAAAGGGAGCTCATACAACAAATAATGGAAAAATGTGACCAAGTGTATAGATCCAGAGTGATCTAATAGGCAACAAAAGGTGAATAATGGTAGGAAAAACCCTCCTATTTATAACAAAATATTGGTTCATTCTAGATCTTGGTGCATGATTAAAATAACGTTAACCAAATCTAGATCCACCTTTTATGGAATATTTTATTATATTTGTTGGAGGGAAAAGGTATTTGACTTGGGTCAAATCCCTTTATTTGTCAAAAATAAATAAATAAATGATTTATTTATCTTTTTAAGGAAGTGGTTGAAAGATAATTAAATAAATAATGATTTATTTAATTATTTAAAGTACTGGAATACATGCATAAAGGAATATTATCGAAATAAGATTTAAATAAATTATTCTAGAAAAGCATAAGATAAATAAAGGTTTATCTAATTAATTTTATTTGTTTTTGGGTTAAATGATGACTGGGAATAATAATTAAATTATGGTTTAATTACCTGATCTAGAAAACATAACAATATGCATGCTTGTTTAATATTTTGGGGTTTCTGTTTATAGACCATAAACAACCTAATAAATGTGGTTTAATAAGCACACACAGTAAATAAATCTACTGTAAATTATCTTAAATAACTTGGGTCCATCTAATGATAATAGGTTAGATGACCAAAAAATGGTGTAACACTTTCCACTCCCTCCTTGGCATGACATCTAGCACTCATTAGCACTAGCCCCTGGCACACATTCCTTATATTCATTAATTTCTGTGAATTTTGACATAGTGTTCTCTTAATGTTTTTCCTAGTACTCCTTAACACTCCTCAACATGAATTAGCACTCTCTAGCACACTTTAGCACACTTCAACATGCCATTCCACTTCATAACATGCATAACACTTCCTGACACATATTGGTGCTTGGCACATGTAGGTGCTTGGAAAGTATTAGCATGTATTGAACATGTTGAGATGCCTTGGTATGATTTGGCATGTTTTGATATTAAATTTATTTGAGATCAATTTTTGGAAAGTAGATGAGAAGCAACAAAGGAAGAATTGGCACTTAGAATAAATTAAGACTTTGCACTTGGCACCTATTGGCACCTAGTCTTGGTGTTCCTAGCATGCCACTCTTGGAAAAGGTAAATTGATGACTTATTAACCTTCTTATGTGTTTATTTCCTTATAGTTTAACTTTTTTCTCCCTTTTGTTTCCTTGAAATTCCCCATCACGTATTGGCAGGCCCTTGCACATATTTCCATGCCTTATCACTTGGCACATATTACAATGTTTGACATGCCTTCACACTATCTAACACATCTTATCATTCCCTAGAACACCTTGGCACTCATGTCTTTACATCTAGTCTTTACATTTTTTCATGACTTGGGAACCCAATCAAGTCCTTGGCTACTACAGTTCATGTGAAAACATTGGCTTGCTTCAACTACAACAACTTGACCAATTGCATCTACTACAACTATATTGCGTCTTGCTCACCTAATGAATACCTATAAATAATATTATGCCACTCATTTCGAAGATCAAATTGTCCCACTTAACTATTTACTAAGACAAGGATCACATGATCTAGCCATGGCCATAAAACAACTAAGCGACATAGCTTACACAGGAAATCTTTCACATGTATGTTCAGTTCATATAAATAGTAGAACATTAATTGAGAGCTTGAAAGAACCACAAGATTCACAAGGCACACAATGTATAAACTGACACAAGCTGAGTACCTGAAAAATTATACACAAAAATGTAAAATATGAGATTATGTAAAATAGTTTAAAACATGAGCATGTAGCCAAAGTGTGCCACGTCACATATAATAATAAAAAACTAAAGGAAAAAAAATGTTGTGCCTAGCACAAAGTGATCTCCCTTTGTCTAAAACTCCTATGTCGAGCCCTTATAAAAACTGTAGGCTTTCCTCCTATAAATCCTATTCTAAACTTCTCCTAACACACTTCGTGCCTAGCACACTTGAATTCGCTAACACTCCCTGGCACACACTCTTATTTGTTCGTTTCCATGCATTTTGACCTAGTTATCCCTTGATATGCCCTGACACTCCCTAACACTCTAGTTCAACATGCATTGACATTTTCTAACATGTTTTAGCATGCCTTTTCATTCCTTTGCATGCCCTGACCCTCCCTAGCTATCATGCCCTCATAACTATGCTTACTTAATTTTCAACTTGGGAACCGAACCAATCCCTTGCTTGACTACAAGATCTTGAAAAAGTTATAGTTACTACAACTAGACTATTTTTTTGAATTTTGTAGCTTGGGAGGTACTCCACAAACCTAGTGAGATGGCCTTGTGTGAGTTTGGTCAAAAAAGGCTTTGTGGGAATAGAAGCCAAGAAAATGGATTTTTGACCCAAGATGGGGTTTAAAATCTAAAAGAAAATTAAAAAGTAAAATTAATATTTCCTAAGGTCTAAGTGGATAAAGCCCGTAATTTATATAGGGTTCCTAAGAGGTCTCAGAAAAACTATTTAAGGAGTCCTTAGGATGTAGGAAATAACGTCAAGTGAGAAGGACCTCATTTGATCAAGGGGGCGAAGAGAGATGTAGTCCTAAAGAGGCCATGATCATTATCATGTCTAGCATTCATTAAGATTCCACAGTATGCTTTGGAATGGTTTAATATTAAATTTATTTGAGATCAATTATTGGAAAGTAGAAGTGAAGTAACAAGGGGTGATTTGGCACTTCAAATGCACTGACACTTGGAACATGCCACTTATTTCCACCTAGTGTTGGTGTGCATAGCATGCCCCTCTTGGAAAATGTAAATTGATGGCTTATTAAACCTATGATGTGTTCACTTCCTTGTATTTTAACTTGTTTCTCCTTTTTTTGCCTTGATAGTCCCTTGTTAGTGTGAATTCTAATCGCAAGCATACAAAAAATGCTCACTTTAGATGTGCATAACAAACAACCCTAACATCAAATATGGTTGTCAATTTCCTTATATCTACAGTTACTGATAATAACAAATGATACAGAAATCCAGATCTATGCAGTTAAAGATATTAAACAGAAAATAAGAAGAAAGAGTTGCTCCATGCATCCAATGAACAAGGCAAGAGTTTTTAAAGATTTTTTTGTATTATAAAACCCAGGAAGGGAAAATAGAAAGTCGTTACTAGTCCCCCTCAATGGGATGGGTTCTTGTATTTCCTCATTGCTTTAGATCTAAGTTATCTCTCTCTTGATGGTGCAGAAAACCCAAAAAAAATCGAACTCAAAGGGAGCTCAAAAGAAAAAAGTAGAAAAATATGACAATGATGGAGGATCAAAGTCAGACCAAAAGTATAGATCGAGAGTGATATCTAGGCAAATAAAGGTGGTGAAAGAATGGAAAACCCCTTATATTTATAACAAAATATTGAGTTAGTCTATATATTGGTGCATAATTAAAATATTATTAACCAAATCTAGATCCAACTTTTATGGAATATTTTATTATTTTTATTGGAGGGAAAAAGAATTTGAATTTCATCAAGTATTTTTATTTGTAAATAATAAATAAATAAATAAGAATTTGGTTGAGTAATAATTAAATAAATAATTATTTATTCAATTATTTATAAATGATTTAGTCAGATTTAACAAGTATTATTTAAATAATGTTTTAAATAATTATTCCTAGGAAATAATAAGATAAATAATTATTTATCTAAATAATTTTCCTATTTTGGGTTAAATATGACCAGGAATATTAATTAAAATGGGGCTTAATTAATTATCCCTTGAGGAAAATCAAACAAATAAGGATTTATTCAATTATTCCTCATGGGGTTTTCTGTTTAGACCATAAAAAACTTAATAAATTATGGATTACTAAGTTATTTTTCATAGTGAAAGAAATTTTTGTAGGGTAAAATTGGTATTACATGGTGTACATTGGTCCATCTAATAGTAACACGTTAGATCACCAAAAATTGGTGTAACATATTTCCCCCCAGCGTGCGAGCGTTAGGAGCTAATCGAATGACTGAAATATGTTGTAAGAAATCAATCACTGGACACCAAAGGGGGAGTCAGAGAGAGAGAAATATAAGGTAGACCAAAGCGTGAGAGGAAAAAACCCTGAGGAGGTGAGACTTAAAGGTGTGACAAGTCTCTTTTATGTGTGCGTACCTATTCTATATGAGGCGAGGGAGGCATACCTATGCCCGCCAAGATAAAAAAAGTACAAAGAATGATGTGGCCAACAAATAAGGAACTGAACTATAGAGTACATCTTGGCATAAACATGGGCCAGATAAAAGAATGATAATGGATCCCACATACATACTATGCCTTGGAAAATAGTAAGGACTTATACAATAATATATGAGTACATGAGATATAAGTAAAACCAAAGAGGTACTGTAAAACAATAAAGGGATCTAAAAATCTGAATGATATATGCAAACTAAAAGGCGCCACAAGTGGCTGAGGCCAGAACCATCCAATATATGGAGTTGCATCCAAGGCTATAGTAGAGAGGTCATCTGGGTTTGTGGGGGGCTACTTGAAGGGTCACCCCCTCATGGGGTCTGAAACATCTCATACACACCCGAGAATCACCGGTATAATCTGCTGCATCACTGAACCATCAAGTATATGGATTTGGATCATGACATAAGGAGATGGAACTGAGAATCAATCAAGAAAAAGGGAAATAAAGAGTCCCTCTGCCTAATCTGAGGCACTGTACAAAAGTGGAAGCTCGAACCAAGGTACACCGCCCTCTAAACCTGTCTTCTGGAATGAATAAGTTGATGTCGACAGAAGGAGGTCTGCCATAGGTGAGGCAATAAGGGATCCTCAAGTAAGGAATGAGAAATAATAGTAGAGGGACTAATAGATTGACACTGGGGATGATGGTGAAATTGGGGGGTACTGAGTAGCGGGCTGACGACTTCCCTTGTTAGAGCATAAAGGGCATGGATGACCTGGAAGCTACTAACTTGACACCAAACGAGGTATGGGATAGTATGAATAAAGGCCAAAATGTGTGACATGAGAGAGGAACAAAGTAATGAAGGATGGAGGACTCCAGTGGGATATAATGGGAATAGGGAAACACTACATGGATACAATGATGACTCAACTCAGATGCTCTAAACAATGGTGACTCGATGATGTTGCCACATGGAAGAGGCCCGGTGGGGACCATAAAAGCATGAGCACAAGATGGTTACTCATGACAAAAATTGACACGAGCATGGATAAGTATCAAGGTAGAGTGGTGCCCCAAGCACAAGCATTGCAAGTGAATAAATGTGATTTTTAGGAGTGGTGAAGTGACCCTTCTTGGAAAAAATGTGTTCAGGTGAAGTATCAAATCACAACAAATGAAAGGATACACATTTGATAGCTCGGAGAGAGCTTTGAAACGGTGCTGATGATTTTTCAAACCGAGCTATGGTTTGGTCACTACTGGCAAAAGAAAAATATGGGGTGTTTCTTTTTCCCTCCAATTTGATTCATTTGCAAGTGTAGGTGTTGTGAATGTAGAGAGGAGAAAAGGGCCTAAATATTGCAGCAATCGTAGGGGAAAAATCGACTGCTGGAATCAAGATCTGTCAGTTGCAGCTAAGAGGCCTAACCCTACGCTTTCAATTTAGTGGATTAAAAGTTCAATTTAGGCACCTAGAGCTTGGGAATAGACCCATTTTCTTCTTCATGGTTGGGTCACACTTTTTGGGGGATTATTCACAACTTGGGTAGTAGGTTTTGGGCAGAAAAATGTGACATGTCCCAGGAATGGCTTGAAAACTCCGACCTTTCAGGGAGAGGAATTTTTAATGTTTTTTTTTTTATGAGAGCTGGGATTTGATGGTTATGATGCAATATTTCCTTTCTGTACACTGGAAAACATGATGGTTTTGTGCAGAGATGGCAGAGTTGAGGATTAACTAGAGATACAGAGACCTAGACATGTTACGTTTTGAGATCAGAGAGGATCATGGTGTCTGCGTTGCACTCACCAGCTTTAGGGTCCTGAAGTTTGTGGAGAACCCTTTGATCAGAGTTGGAGAGCCCTTTTTGGCTTGTATTTTCATCTATTGGTATCTAGATAATGAGATATTTATAGTGTAGGAGCACCAGATCAAGCTAACTATCCAGGATATATATTTCCTGACTGGTCTCCCGCCACTTAGGATGGTGGGAAACACGTAGCCATTGTTACCACAAGGGTGGAACACTATGGAGTTTGTAGAGTGCCACGGTCAACTAGGTCTCCATGTCAAGGGGACATGGATACCGATCAGATATATAGAGAGGCTAGAGACTTGTGTAATGGCTACAACGGTGTTGCGGATCCTAGGAAACTAGGAGCTCTGTAATGTTCTTGATCTAGAACTTACTGCTCCATCGGGAATATATCGAGATATTCCAATTCCTTCTTTAGTGAGATACGACAAGTCCATTTCAAAGATTGAATGTTGGGGAATTTACAGGATATGTCTCCTTCAAAAGAAGGGAGAGATCCTAAGGCTAGATGGCCCTTCACAGACTTTGCCTATTGATATGCAATATTCCAGTTTAGGAATTTCTGCCACAGGGTCCTTGAGGACGCTGTATAAGGAAGCTGATTGTAAAGATAAGACAAGCCATTGCTGGGATGCCTTAGAACACACATCATACAACTCTTATGCTGAAAATGAGATCAAAGAAATAACTCTAGATGGGTTATTCAAATCTCCCCAATCTAGGTCTCTAAAACAAAGCTCAATGAGAGAGATTACAGCAATATATGAACATAAACAATGAACTCTACAAATATGAATACAAAACAAGAGGGAAATATATGCAGCAAACACTATATGATTATATCAGCATAAATATACAAGAAATAGTTGAGGAACAAGCCACTCAAGCTTTAAGAACCAACCTCCAGTGAATAAACAATGAAATACATGAGTTGCTGCAACTCCAAAAAATGCCAGAGAGCAGTGACTACGTTGTGTATATGAAGGTATGAGCTGCTGAATATGAATAAATGTAAATATGGCTGAAGGAATACAAAATAATGCCCAATAACAAAGACATGGGCCGAAATACAATATTTGTAGCCAATCTAGGAAATATTGCTAGAAATACCGAAGAAAACAAAAATGTGACAACTGAGTTGTCACTGCAACTGATACAGAATAAGAATGAGGTTGTGGCTGAACTGAAATATTATTTCCCTCCTCTGATAATGTCTCCAACACAAAGGGTTGATACCTTTGTCTCAAAAACACTCTCTTGATGAGCTCAAGAACCCCTCTCTCACTACCTCCTCTAAAATAACGCAGTTTCCTCCATGGACTGCGTAGTGGGAGATGATGGAATTTTTGCCTCATGCCAAATATGTATAAATAAGCCTGATAATCCTCCTTTTAGCTCCTCCAATGAATGGATGACTCCTCCACTGAAGAAAACAAGCTAAGATGACTCCATGAGTTCCTCCTTTGTTTCCCCCAGCAACACAACGTCCTCTCTACTATAGAGCTAACGTTGTAGATGATGGTAGTAGTTGTGGCCAATTCTAGATTGAGGAAAATTAGCTCATTCTTCATCCTTCCTTGAGTAAGAGGTAGGGATTCACGACCGGGAACACCCTAGTGCCCGAGGGCACCACCACCCTGCTAAACAGCCTGGGGATGCAAGGCTTTGCAGCCTCAGTTCTAAACTCCAAAACATGATGCAAATGGGCTTCCATCTCCTCCCTATAAATAAAGGAACCTTTTCTCCACCATGGTCCCAACAATTAGGGTTTCCACCCTCACGTGAATGTCTTCCCTCCAAAACTGCATAGCTTCTCTAGGAAGCCACTCATCCTTGGGCAAATATGTTGACTTTAGTCAAAGATGACTAAATTAAGTGATCTGGGTTCCATTCACACCCTTAGGTGCTTATTCCAGCTGCTTATTTATCTCCTTTTCACATAAGGAGTGTTATTTCTTCATCTAAAAGGGGATAAGGTGTCTCCTTCCCCATTTTATTAAACAAAAATAAAATGTGCAACTATAATGTTCCATTTTAGCTTGAGGCTAAAAATTGGGAACATTACAGTCCTCCCCTCCCACATGTTTCTTGTCCTTAAGAAACTGCATAGAGAGAACAAAAATCCTCCCCCCTTCCTTCTCTTGTGGCCTCCTCAACAACAAGCTTTACCACTACTCAAAAGATGCTGCAATAAACATGTCCTCCAATGCTCTCTCCCAAGTATGCAAGTTGAAAATGATGCTCCTCATGGAAAGATAGAAGGTGTAGTGGAATCCTTCTTGTTGTTTTATGGCCTCCTTAAGGTAGGAGTGATGATATGCATGGGAAAATTATGCTCCCAATGATGATCCTCTCATCCATTCTATCATCCAAATGGAAATCTCACCCCTGATTTCTGCAATGAGTTGGGGCTGAATGGAGAGTTGTGCTTGTGCTTCTCAAGACGACCCTCTCTCCATTTTAAGTGTCCATGGGGCTGCCTCTGTCCTTGGGCTGAAATGGTATGGCCTCCAATAATGGCCCAAGCTACCCCATCAAGAAAATAAGCCATGAAATGCCTTTGCAAATTCTCCAAGTGGTCCTTCCCACAAGAGGGTACAAGTAGCGATGTGCCAATCATGGTTTTCCCATGGTGTCTCCTGCAAGATAAAACATATAAAATGGGGATAATCATGCTCCCAATGGGCTATACATACAATACTCTCCAAATACTGCTCCTCAAAAGTGTACAACATTAGAAATACAAGGAGCAATACACAATAAAAGCAAGTTGTCAATGACAACCAGAGAGTGGTTCAAAGTTCCACTCATGGAACCTACGTAGTGCCTCCTTGGCCTGCCTCAAAATTAAAAATAACAAGTGTTGTACTAGCCACTGGTTTTTTCCATGAAATTTCCTCATAATATGAAAACATGAAATCAAAATTTGGTGCCAATGGTGCACACCAAGAAGCATGTGGCTTCCCCCACAAACCATCATAAGAATAGCCAAAATCAAGGCTACAAGTAGTTGCAAGTACATTATACCAAGTGCAAGAAGGGATGGCCCTTCTCAGGACATTATGCTACTCATATGAAGTAAAGAGGTACAAAATATAATGCGAAATTATACCTTCTCTACCATGTACTTGATACCTTGAGCTGAAATGGCTCATCTGGATGCTCTCCCTCTCCTCCAATGAGTAAGGAAATGGTTGTGCCAACCTTTCCAAAATCATCCGGACTATGCATCTATCCATATGATTATTTAGATCATACTGAATTCCCTCCCAAGTGAACTCTAGAAAAGCAGAGTATGCATCCAAATGCATAGCTAGGAAGTCTTCATATGCTACACGCAATAGTTTCTCCTTGAGACTAGAATCCCTAGTCAAGAAGAGTCTACCATAATGTTAGATGACCATATCATAAAATATGTATCAGGCATCTCCATCCTGGTCATCAATAATCATGCATGCACCAAGATCCTGGGAATACTCAACCAAAACTTGAGTCCTCCAACCTGGATCAATCCTCCACATAGACAACATTGGTGTTCTGCAATATGGTGCTCCCTCACGCTGCTGCCAGCTACTTTGACATCCCCCATGCCAAATTCATCCTTCAAGTTGCTACCATGCCCATCATGCAATTTTTCATGCTCAAATAGAAATGATGATCTCTGAAAATAAGCCTCCCATGATAGACTATCACCTCCAAAGAATCTCCCGATCCTGGCCAATGTAAGCATGAGTGGACTCCATCTACTCCAATGTATGAAAGAGTTCTCCCTCAAAGGAAGAATCTTCTATCTCTCCAAATCCATGGAGAAATCATCCTCCATCATGAAGATGCTATCCTCCATCTATGCAACAAACTCTATCAGCGCAGTATAGCTGATGAGAGTGGGTGAGACTGAACATGGGAGAGTGTATCCCTCCTCCTTGAGCTTGTCCCAAACTCTTTGCACTGTGTTGGATCCCTCTAATGTCTCCACCTCTTCGAAATCGAAGAGTGGTGAACCAAATGACATGATGCCTCCCATCATCTCTAGATCATGTGGCCTCCTAGGTGGAAATCCTCCAAAAGTGAGACAAGAAGATAGGAAGTGGACTGTATATATGAGAGGAATGAAAGGTCCTTCTCTCTCTACTGCACGGTTTAGTCTTTCTCCTATGTGAAGAAAATCTCTGAAGTAGATAAGGGTGAATGCCCATCATCCCTTCATGTTGATCCTTCTGCTCTTCTTCTTCTCCCAATGGTGCAACGCTGTAGGTTCTTCTATGCACCTCCTATCTACCAACATGTGAGTGTATATCCTCCTTAATGAGAGGCCTTGGATCTTGGCCTTCCTTTGAGAGGAATATCTCTACACCTCACAAATGGAAGAGTGCCATTCATACAATGGGGGTCTTGCCTCTAGCAAGCCATCCTCCTGATTTACTCCCCCTCTAGAATGGTGGAATGATATTTGTTTCATGGTCCCCTTCCATGCATGCAAAGTATTTGAAGTTTTATCACACTATGTTGCACATTGGTTTTCATCAATACCCTTTGCAAAAATATTTTTTACTTCAACATATGATCTCTCATTTGCATGAAAACATGAAATGGAATTCTGAAACCAATCATCATGAATCATACCTTTGAGTTGCAGCACTGCTCCTCCAAAGGCCTCAACCTTTTCCTCCGTCCTTCTTGCAATAGCTGTGGGAAATGTACTACAATATCGATCTACATGTGTGGATGAATGCTCACACCCTTCATGAGAATAGCTAGGGCTTGCTTCAACCACAAAACCTTTCAAAAAATTCCTCCAAATTTTCCCTTTCATCAAGATCTTCAATAATCTCCTCGATGGTCTAGAAAAGAAGAAGGGAAGCCTATTCTCCATCATTCATCTTTCCTTGTTTCCTCTGTAAATCTTCTCTCATTGGAGAAAATATCATCTTTTTGATGGCATTAAATCTTGTGCACAGGCTGAGCCAAGATTGATGCTCTGATACCACTGTAATGTTCCAAATCTGGAACTTGCTGCTCCATCGGGAATATATCAAGATATTCCAATTCCTTCTTCAGTGAGACACCGCAAGTCCATTTCAGAGATTGAATGTTGGGGAATTTACAAGATATGTCTCCTTCCAAAGAAGGGAGAGATCCTGAGGCTAGCTGGCCCTTCACAAACTCTGCCTATGGATATGCAATATTCCACTTCAGGAATTTCTGCTACAGGATCCTTGAGGACATTGTATAAGGAAGATGCTTGTAAAAATAAGACAAAACACTACTGGGATGCCTTAGAACACACATCATAAAACTCCTATGCCAAAAATGAGCTCAAACAAATAACTCTAGATGGGTTATTCAAATCTCCCCAATCTAGGTCTCTAAAACAATGCTCAATAAGAGAGCTTACAACAATATATGAACATAAACAATGAACTCTGCAAATCCGAATACACCATAAGAGGGAAATATATGCAGCCAACACTATATGATTATATCAGTAGAAACATACAAGAAATAGTTGAGGGAAAAGCCACTCAAGCTGTAAGAACCAACCTCCAATGAATAAACAATCAAATACATGAGTTGCTGCAACTCCACAAAATTGCAGAGAGCAGTGACTGCACTGTGTATATGAAGGTATGAGTTGATGAATATGAATACATGTAAATATGGCTGAAGGAATACAAAATAATACCCAATAACAAAGTGATGGGCTGAAACACAATATTTCTAGCCAATCTATGAAAGATTGCTAGAAATGCCAGAGAAAACCAAAATGTGACAACTGAGTTGTCACTGCAACTGATACAAAATAAGAATGAGGCTTTGGCTGATTTGAAATATTATTTTCCTCCTCTGATAATGTCTCCAACATAAAGGGTTGATCCCTTTGTCTCAAAAACATGCTCTTGATGAGCTCAAGAACCCCTCTCTCACTACCTCCTCTGAAATAACGTAGTTTCCTCCATGGATTGCGCAGTGGGAGATGATGGAATGCTGGAATCATGCCAAAGATGTGTAATGAAGCATGGGAATCCTCCTTGTAGCTCCTCCAATGAATAGATCACCCCTCCATTGAAGAAAACAAGCTAAGATGACTCCATGAGTTCCTCCTTTGCTGCCCCCAGCAACATAACGTCCTCTCTACTGTAGAGCTAACACTGTAGATGATGGTAGTAGCTGTGGCCAATTCCGGATTGAGGAAAATAAACTCATTCCTCATCCTTCCTTGAGGAAGAGGTAGGGATTCCCGATCGGGAACACCTAGTGCCAGAGGGCACCACCACCCTGCTAAACAGCTCAGAGATGCAAGCCTTTGCAGAACCAATTCTAAACTCCAAAACATGATGAAAATGGGCTCCCATCTCCTCCTTATAAAGAAAGGAACCTTTTCTCCACCATGGTCCCACCAATTAGGGTTTCCACCCTCATGTGAATGTCTTCCCTCCAAAACTGCGCAGCTTCTTTAGGAAGCTTCTCCTCCTTGGGCAGCGCTGTTGACTTTAGTCAAAGATGACTAAATTAAGTGATCCAGGTTCCATTCACACCCTTAGGTGCTTATTCAAACTGCTTATTTATCTCCTTTTCACATAATGAGTGTTATTTCTTCATCTAAAAGGGACTAAGGAGTCTCCTTCCCCATTTTATTAAACAAAAATAAAATGTTCAACTATAATGTTCCATTTTAGCTTGAGGCTAAAAATTGGGAACATTACATGCTCCACCACATCACTGGGGGTTATATGATACGTGTTGAGAGTGTGTTAAGTGGGAACTACTATGGGTGGGCCCAAATGATGTTTTCATCGTTGAAAATACAGTTTTCGCTATGCAAGTTGAAAGTGAACCATGACTGTGCGTATGGCAGAGTGCTATGATTTCTCTTCTTTGAGAAGATATCGACACTTTGGCCTCATATACAGATCTAGAATGGGGGTCCGTGAGAGCCTAGGATGCGACGTTGGTGGCGGTTATTGTGCAGAGGGGGAGGTGGGGCAGTCGGATGGGTGTTCCAACCCAATTTTTTTGCTCATTGGGATCATATGCCATTGTACATAGATGACTATCCCTATGGTGGGATGAGTTATCATGAGGACCAAAACTTGCCATTGCCACCATGTCGAGCATGGGGGGCCAATGGTAAGTGGAAAATTTCTTTATCTTTTATGTTTATTTTAAAGTTTTAGAATATTGTATATGGTACTGATTCATTCACTTTTGGTATGCAGATACAACACCCATGAAACCAACCAAGTATATGGGGAGGCCTGCAGTATCAGGATTTGCAGCACCTAGTGGTTCGAGGGGTCCAAAAAATGAGGATGCAGTTTCCCTATTGGAGGACATCCATCGTTGATGTGAGAGGCTACTGACCGATTTTTCAGAGCACGACTGGCAAGATCTTGATGACTAGTACATAGAGCCGTGTATTGGTCTACCCTCAGAGTGGCTTGGGGTCATGTGGCGCATGGCGATGGTCAGACAAGGGATGCATGATCTACAGGCTCCCAGATCCGAATTATTGGCTCGAGATCCTCCAGATAGTGATTATATGTAGGGGAATGAGGTACCCCCAGTTTCGATTTTTGTAACATGCTATGGGCATGTCATATGTATCAGAGTTTATGGACTCTAAAACATTTTGAATGACACATAATGTATATGCATCACTTTATGGCTTATTGTTATTTTCTTGTTTGAAATTCATGCGATAAATGTGAATCTAGAATATTGTTTGAAATGCTCTCTAGATAATTATTTTGTGCTCTAGGTACATGAATGAAAGTAATGATTTCAAATTCATGCATCAAAATCTTCCCTCGTAAATATCTTCTAAAAACTATAGGATTATGCACACGATAAAAACCATTCAATTGCATGAGAAGTAGCAAGGAATATAAACGAACATGAAGGTGAAGGATGTGATGGGAAAGGGAATTGGCTAACAAACTTCTCACTGTACCATATTTGGCCTGGTTATTGGTGGAAGTACCAATGCAGACGCCGTTAGAAAGGACAAATGAGTGAAAGGGGGTAAAAATGGCCCATATTGTCGAGGCTAGATTCCAAGAGTAGCGACTTGAACCATCGAAATAGCCGATATATGATGTGCATGGGGGGTCCATATAAATGGTGCCACAAGACAGCAAATGAGAGGATGATGAAAAATGTTGGCAACCCAAACGCAAGGTAGAAATCAAACAAGCACTTCTAGATTGAGTGCTGTAGGAAGGATTTCTATCACCCACACAATGAAAGGTGGATGGTGTTGGGGAGCTTCCTTGGGGTCAGCTTGTGCTTAGGTTTCAAAAGTCACCATAGACATGGATGGTACCATTCCTCTTATGGGTGGGAAAGATGAAGTCAGGGATGGAAAAGGCGTCCATGAGGTCGTCATCACAGTAGAAGATGGGGTGACTGGTGGAAGGGTAACCACAAGATGCGACAAATCTAGTTGACTCAGCATCATGAGAAGAAAGGTTTACATGTGCATTGTCACGAGCGGTGACAGAATAACAAGTAGATAAGGGATCCACTGATGTTGAGCCCAGGATTATTGCTGAAGGGAGGTCAAGCGAAACATAAGGGGAAGTCCCAGAGGGGTCTTCCATCATGGATCTCATAGATGATGATAGGTAGAGGATAGTGGCTGAAGACTTCATCATCTCGACATTGGTAGTGGGAATGTTAATGGGAGAATATGTATCCTTGGGTTGGTCTGAGACATATTACACAAGTACGGGAGAGGCGAACTCATTATGTTTAGTATCGTACTCCTGAAATACTTCCAAAGAGGCACAGTAATGCTTGAGGCGGGGAAAGAGGTGGGTATAATGGACATGGAGATCACACAAATCACAGGGGTGGTTGGTGTGAACAGTCTTGGGGTTCTTGGTTGCATTTGGTAAAGTAAGTGGGGCTTCAATGAATTTATACTTAGGAAATGTGACATTGACCATGGGCTTGATACAAGGAAATTCAGGATAGTTATGGGTGGCATGACCGACAACATCACACAAAGCACATAGAGGGGTACGCTTTGGAGGCTGAGCAGGAGCATGGGTTGTCTGGGTGGCCTTGTCCTTAGGATCCTTCTTTCGGGCCTTTCCCCCATCACCTAAAGCTTTCACAATAGGAGTAGGTTCTTGTTGAGGTGGTTGAGGCACAAAAACAAAGGGAGGGGTCACAGCGACTAGTGGGACTGAGGTCAAATAAGTATAAGGTTTGGGCTGACCAGGTAGGATAGTGGCCAAGGGATCATTGTACCAGACTAGGATCCCCAAGGTCATGTTAGGAAGAGACAAGGTAGCCATAACAGGTATCAAAAACACCCCATGAGGGGGAATAAGAAATGATATCTGGTCAGGGGGGTAGTGGCCAGGCAGTACAACTTTGATCTGGTTAAGGCTAGGTGGAACTATTCCATGAGGGTAGATATGATCATGGATGCCAACTATAGATGAGGGGCCTTGAGGAGAGGGTCCTAAAGGATCATTCGAGGAGCTAGGAGTAGGTTGCGGAGGGCGAGACTACTGACTAATCAAATCGGTCTGTTTGAGGTCAGACCGTGACGATTGGATCATGCAAAATTTTGACGAGCTAGGATCAGAGATAAGAGGGGGAAGACCAGGGAATGAACCAAGAAAAGATGAATCTTTTCTAAGTGAGACACTAGTCGAAGATTCAACTATTTCTTTATTGGCCTCCGAAGAGATGATGGACTCAGGGGAGTTCTGAGACTTCAATTCATAATATGTCAACTTGTCGATGGTGACGATTTTTGTGTTGTGAGGAAAGCAAATATTATGGTGAACCTCATATGGGACAACAGACATTTCATAAGTGTAGTTATGACCCAATATAATGTTGTAGTCTAAGGGGGCATCAATTACTTCTAAGTCAACAAAAAAAATCTTGCCTAAAAGAGTAATGGGACAATTGGGGAACATGCCAATGGGCTGGGAAGAGTGGCCATCCCATGCTCGGAGGGTGATAGTGGAAGGGGATAAATCATGGGATCCAAGTTGCTTCAAAACCGAAGAAAACATCACACAGGTGGATGCCCCCTCATCAATGATACAATGGGAAATGTTGCAATTTCGGATCTTGACAGGGATTTGGAAGGCACCGGAAGTAGGAAGGGGGAAATGTTCTGGCTAGTCAACGTTGAACACAATAAAAAAATCATCTGAAGGATCCAAAACACCCATGGTAGTTAGCAGATCTTTTCATTGTGAAGGGCACAACTCGAGGACTTCCAATATTTACATGGGAGAAGGGGATTGTGCCAAGTCATCTACTATACTATAAGAGTGGGCAGCTTTACCAGAAGAAGTGTTCCGGCGTAATGGTCCCTTGCAGATCTTGGTATGAACCTCTGCCTTAGGTTGAGGGATAAATAAAGGACCATTGGGTTTCGAAAGAGGCTCTATGGGACCTGAAGAAGGGGGCTCCATAGCAGACATAGTGGGGGGATTGTTGTACTGACGGGACCAAGTCTGAAGGTTGAGGTTAATGGTAGTGGGTTGGTCATAGTTCACCATGAAGATGTGGTAATCAGAGGTACCATATGGAAGAGGTTTGTGGCCTCCTGACTTTCAGGGGTTTGGGTAGTCACATATACTTGATAGGGAAAAGGATTGGTAAACACAGTCAGTTTGATAGGGGCAACATTGGGAGGAACTGAAAGGGAGGTAAAAGAAGACAATCATGGGTGTAGTGATCATAGACACTGAAACAAGAAAAATATTTATTCATGTGAATGGGCCTGTCCTACTTGGGTTGAGTTCCTTGTTTCTAGGTTGCAGTGTTAGGCGCATTCCCTTGGGGATTGCTTCCTGTATTACTTGGGGCATATTTCTTTTGGTTGTATTTCCTATTATTTTTGTAAGTATGAGGATTAGTTGCACCCTGCTACGCATACACATGACCCTGAGGGGGTGGTGGCTGTTGTTGCAGAGCTTGAGAAGGCAAGGGAAGTTGAGGTGTTAATGTTGGAGGAGCTAGAGCACCAAGCTATGGATACAGATAATAAGGAGGTTGGGAAACATTGGGGTAAATATGATGGGAAAAAGGAGGAGGCATGTCATATCCTAGATACATGTTATTGGGAGGGGGGAAAGTGCTAGAGGAGCTGGCCCCTCCCTAAGGGAAACTATAACCCATGGTAGGACAAGTGTACAATGTGAAAGTGCTCCAATGATACCACTTGGAAGCTTCTCTAGCAAGTGTATGCTGGAATAACCAAATACTAACAGAGTCATCAGTGATGGAGTTAAATGAACACCACATATGGAAAGAATGAACATGGTTGGTAGGATCCTCTCCAGAAATTCATTCAAACTTGGGGATGTCTGAAGGGAGATTGGTTGGCATAACAAGCCAACTAGGATCATGGTGTATGGGGTCATTAATCAACTAGATAAAATTGGGAGGATTGAGGCCTGCAATATAAGGGAGAAAGGGAGTTGTTAGCCACCTCTAAAAATTTGTTATAGCAAAAGGTGGCTAAGACTTTTCTGAGCCTTCAAGGAACAAATTTTATTGCTAAAAAGTGTTGGCTCTTGAAGACTCTTGAAGGCCTCATGCCTCTGTCCCAAAAATCTTCATTTGCTATTTCCATTTTATACTCTGAAGTTCTGCTAATTTCATGAGAAAAGACTATTGAGAAACCATCATTTTCCCCCTTCTCCCACTAAAAACTAACCTTCATTTGTTCCCATTTCTCTTTTTCATATAAACCATGGGCTCGCCTTCTGCGCTTAAAACCTTGTAATATTTCTTCCCTGACGTTATTTTTTCTTTGTAAAACCCAAAAACCCATTTATCCAAACTTTTGATCCAATGTGCTAAAGTCATGTGTTAATATAAAATGGTTAGATCAAAAAGACCCAATGCGCAACCGCATCGGAGAAAATCCAAAAGGGTTGATTGAAAGACCACATCAAACTTCCCATGAGATTAGGTCTCATATATGTAAACCCTACCCCATTTTCTTTCATTCCATACAATCTACACCCTAGGACCAAGTGTTGAAGTCCCGAAGCGCTTAATCGCATCGAAACTTTCGAATGGGTTGATTGAAAGATCAGGCTCGAAGCTCTGATTGCAATTGGACCTTGTTATATAAATCCCTGGGCCCATTGTATTCCATACATCCAGCGGCCCTGCAATCGGGCACTTGTCACTTCATATATATATATATTTTCCACCCTGATCCACTAAAACCTTGGTTTTATTAAAATTTGTGGGTTTTTCATAAATTATAAGGGTTTTTCACCGGTACGTTCTAAAACTAATTTCCACCATTGATCATAAGTCGATCAAACAGCCAGCGCTCAATTGCATCACATTTTTTCAATCGCTGCATTTGTTTTTTCCTCCCGATCGGCCAATCCTCTGATTCATTCTCCACCGTTGATCTAATCCTTAGATCAATAGTCCACGCAACATCGTATCGCAAATTTTCATCAGTGGGTTTGTTTGTTCACCCCGATCTCCGATCTCCTGCTTTAATATCCACCATTGATCTCTATGGGTCTAATCGCATCTGACGGCTCATATTTATCCCGAAACCCATTTCCCTCCACTCTCCTTTTTAACCTCTTCTACGCAGATCCCCATTTCCCCCCATGCCTTCTGAAGCAGTTTTTCCCAATTACGTAGGATTTTATAATATTTTCTTTGTTTTGCAGGTGTTTGATGGGTTTTCCATTATATAAAGGTTGAAGGCCTGGGATGACGATTCCTATGCCTTCGATTCATAAAAGGGAACCATTCATGGGGCTGCACTCCACGTTTCATCAAATGCTTCATGGGCATTGATGCCTTGAGAGCCCTACGCAGCCTGCACATTGACAAGACACTGTGTTATTAAATCACCATCTAAAGAGTATCAGTGTTAAAGAAAAAAGCACAACAGAAAAAGAATATTGAAGACAGATTTGGGAATTACGGATAAATTTTTTTATCAAAAGCCTAATTCCCAGAATTAAAACACAATTAAAGGAACATCATAAGTGTTTAACAGATAGAAAGGCCTCCACCGCCACATTTGAGGTGAATTGATTCCTCCCAGCTACCACAGTGCCACCTGTAACTACAAGCATTCAACAGAGGCCGAATTTATTGTTCGAAATTAGATATTCACCTCAGCGCAGCCAGGGAGTTACTTCTGCAAGCAACTTAATGCAAAAAATATCTACAGAGTTACTCCAACGTAACGCAGAGCCTCAAAGTCAACGAAAGCTCCCACCGAGCGTAATTCATGGATGTAAATCAATTAATACAGTAACACACCTGTAAACTTCTCCATTGAGCCCCTCAAAGGCCGAGAAGTCTTGAATATATATTAATTGTCCTGAGAGATATTTTTATCAGATCTCACCTCCTCATTCTTCTATAAATACTTCTGTAGAAAATGAGAAACTATTGGTTGATTAGGTTGCTGAACAGTGTAATGTAATTGAGCTTGAGACTTCTATCTGTAAATAGTGTTCACTGGCCCTTGAAGCTCTGTTTGTGTTAGGCTAGTTAGGCTGGATAGTGAAGATGATTGATGAACTGAAACATTGGACCTGAGTACTGTAACTGGTTTGACATCAATAACAAGTGGTTTCTTGGGATCCTAGTCTATATCGCTAGTGAAGTGCCCCTTTCTTTGTTATTGTTTTTCCTTGTGTGTATGTCATTTTGTTCACTTTTCTTTGATAAAGAACAACATTTACAGAGTTAGGATCTACTGTTTATCAGTACCCTTCTCTAACTGATAAGCTTTATCTCAATTTTTTCCTCTAATTTGTTTATTTAAGAATCATTAAATATAGCTTAAGAAGTTACGAATGTTGGCATTCCCTTGTCCTACTGTTTGCTTTAAACATTGTTCTTGAAAGTTATTTTCGTCATTTGCTCATTAAATTTAGACTAGAAAAGTTTATGGTTAGGCTTGTTTCTAGTTTCTATCCTCCAAAGGTAGATTCTAAAGATTTCCCTGGATGTTTGACTGAAAGAAAACTAGGTTTCAAAGTACTTTATTTGATCCTAAGTTACATTTTGTCTTCTCTTATATGCTTTCATACTTTCTGAAGGTAATCACGTGGATTACTGGATTTTTCATCAATTACGCTGCTTTAATACAAACGTACCCAAGAATTCAATGGTTAGCCCTATCCTTGGCTGGTTTTAAACAATTACTTAAGAGGCTTTTCTTTTTTTGACTGACTATAAATCCTTTGTGAAATTATTATCAGTTTCCACCTCTCCAACACTTTATTGTTTCCATTCCATCACTCTAATCTCAATAATCTTGTGATGTAGATGACTTTCCCCATGGATCACTCTTGATTTTTTTGCTTAATTAAAGCCCTGTTATGACTCCATATCCCAATGGACTAAAAACCAGCATTATATCTATCTTTTTAGGCTAGCTATTCTATTCATTTGAAACTTCTCACCTTTGAAACTATTTGCACTTAGGACATTCCACCTCAAACGGTATTCATACTCAACCATCCAAAAACAAAACAAACCCTTCGCCTTCATAACTAGTCTAATATTATTACCCCAAAACTTCAAAGACAAATCCATCTTTGCACTTATTGGAGAGATCCCTCTCCGGTTTCAGGAGGGATAGATCCTAGAATCCCAAAGTGGTTGAAACGATGTTGTTTCTGTGATCGGACTTTGCCAATCTTGTTGATTACATATTCCTAACATTTCTGGTGACTCCGCTGGGGAATCAGTTGAATTTTCACCTTAGGTTTCCTTAAACACTTCATAAAATTTGTGAGTAAAAAGAAGCCTTTTCAAGCACTACCAAAGAATGGTAATCATGATAAAACTTAATTGAATCAGTAACAAACTAGGTAAACCCTACGATTTTCTTAAGACTTTATCTAACCTTGAAAGATCAACTGGCTTAATCGTAAGAGTAGACTGTCTTTGTCTCATAGCCGCAACTAAGTTTTGAAACAGAGTCGGGACATTCTTAGAAACCACACAACAGAAAAATAACTCAGAAAACCTAAAATATTTCAGATTGGTATCAAATAAACATGGTGGTGGACCATAAAACCTTTTACCTCCTTAGGAGCTAAGAACTTCCACTTGGCAACTCCACAATCCTGAACAGACCTTAAGACTCTACTGGGAAGAACCCTTATCCTTATAAAATCATTCAAACTCAGTTAGAGGACTGTAGGATTAAAATATTTGTAAATAATTTAGTTAACCTCTCAAAGATTATCATACCTGGTTGAACTTTTCTTGTTTATTTGGGTCTAAAAAACACAGCATAGTGGCTCCTAGAAAGATTCACACTAGAGCCTATCCTGACCCTGATCCGCCTGAGTTAGTTGATAACCCAGAAAGTATCCTTAGGAAGTCTCCTAGGATTAAGTTATCAGCTGTTTTCAAATCACCCTTGAGAGCTAATTCAGTCCCTAAAAATCTTTCAGCTCTACAAAAATCACAAGTTGACTTAGTAAATCCCTTTAGAACTAGGTCTCTTGGTGATTTAGATTAGTTAGATTCTGAGTCTTCACTTTCTTCTCCTGAAACCAGTGAAAATCTTGGTGGCAGAGAAACAACACCTCCTGATTTACATTTTCTTCACAACCTAGGTGTCTCTATTCCTGGTTCATCCACTTCTACTCATCCTACATCCACTTTTCAAACCACTCCACTTCAGCCCATTTTCCCTTTTGTTAATCCACCTTTTGTAAACCCACCTCCACCACATATCATGGCAGCATGGTATGCTCCCTTAGTCCTTCCTGTACCATTAGTTAATCTTCCACAGGACTATCATTCCAAAATTCCATTGTATGATGCTAGCAATGCTACAACTGCATCACAACACGTGGATAAGATGAATGACTACTTTGACAGAAATGAAATTGATGATGATTCTGTCAAGATTAGACTATTTGCTCAAAGTCTGGGGGGAGAAGTAAGAAAATGGTTTAAAGGCTTAACCCCCCATAGTATTAATGATCTCCAAGCCTTCCATCAAACTTTCTTAAACAAATGGGAAGTAAAGAAGAATCCTCTCCAAGTCCTGTCTGATTACAAGAACCTCCATAGAAACACTGGGGAAAGTGTGCAAGCTTATTGCACTAGATATAACAGTGTGTATAATGCACTTTCCCTAGAACTAAAACCTCCACAAGGCTCAACTTTAAACAATTTTCCTGAAGGGTTTGACCCTGAGATTGCCTATCAGCTGAGAGAGAGAGATTTTGCAACTCTTGAAGATATGCAAAGAGGTTCCCTTTCTGTGGAGGTCAACTTAATGGAAAAGAGAGCAAGAATGAAAAATGAAAAAAGAGTGTCTTTTAGAGAGGAATCTACACCCTCTACTTCCAAATAAAAAATGGAGAAAATGATGGAAAAGATGATGAAAGAGATGAGCATAATTAAGAGAGCACAAGCAAGCCAAAATCAAACTACTCTTCAAAATAGAAACCAAAACCAGAATTTTAGAAGGAATCAACCTCCAAACAGACTTAGGGAAGATGATCAACGAATCACTCCTCCGTTTCATCAAAACTATGTAAGTGAGGCTGAGGAAATTGATGAAATACTAGAGTAAGATGATATCAACATGTTTGGGGTAGAGGATGATGACTTTGAAGCTCATTATGATAGAAAACAAGGTCTTTATACACCTTATGATGATAGAAGAGATGATTATGAAAGTTATTATCAAGACATGGAAAATGTAATCATATAATCTCAAAGAGAATATGACCTTAGAATTAAAACTAGTCAACAAGCTCCCAACACAAAACCTCTGAAAAATCCTCACAAAACAGCGCTGCAACCAAGCCTAAAATGGTCAAACAAAAGGACAAAAAAGTTGATGTAAATTCTGATAAAGGTAAAGAAAAATGCACTCAAAAAAATGAAAAACAGAGTGCAGACCTTAGTAGTACTAAAAATTTATCTAGTACTCCTGTGAAAACAATTTTGTCAAGTATAAATAGAACAAATCAGCACACCCATGTTGCTGATAGAATGACAACTAATAAGGATGAAACTAGCACTTTAAAGAGTCAAATTCCTTTCAGCCTGGACCAGGAAATTTCAAAGATCAAAATCTCTGTTCCCTTGACTGAGTTAGCTACCCAACATGTATAAAAGACCCAAATTTTGAAGGCTTTAAACATTGAAGAAAATGAGGATATAGTCAATCTTAATGATGACCAACCAGAGATGAATTTTGGTCCTAAGATTGAAGGTAGATATCAAGAAGGACCTGTTCCTCCATTTTATGTAAGTTTAAACGTTCATGACAAGATCTTGCACAACGCTATGCACGACTCAGGAGCTTCTCACAATTTAATGCCAAAACCGTAATGGATAGCTTGGGTCTAGAAATCACCAGAACTTACAAAGACCTTTACTCCTTTGATTCCAGCAGAGTAAAATGTTTAGGATTAATCAAAGACCTCTATGTTAACTTAGCCCAAGTTCCAGCCAAATGTTTAGTCATGGATATTGTTGTGGCTGATGTGCCCCCAAAGTATGGAATGTTACTATCAAGATATTGAGGGGATAAATTACAAGGGACTATGCAAATGGACATGACCTATGCGTCTATCCTTGTTTTCAATCAAAATAGAAGACTTTACAGGGAGTCCCATATGAAATTCATAGTTACAAGTCAAGACAGACCACAAAACTCTCCCCTGTATTCCGTAAATACAGGCCTTGATTCTTTTATTATGTTTAATGATGAAACACTTGGTGAACAAGTCGCTTTAATAGGATTAATGGCCGATAGGGAGGAAGAGGAACACAACGCAGAAGTGTCAAAATAGTTTGTTGTATTTAAAGACAGTAGAAAACCAAACAAAGGTCTTGAGCTACAAGACAGGTGTCCATTGCTTTTAAACATTCACAATCAAGAAAACAACCCTCAAAGAAACGAAAAACTTGGGGAATCAAAACAAATACAAATAAATGTTGAGATTCCGCAACCACCCTTGAGCACATTGATTAAAGATGACACCAACCAAGGAGAAACCGAAAATAGTCCTCTGTGGAGTATGTATTTTGATGGGTCATGCACTAAGAACAATGCTGGTGCAGGTGTCTGGATTACTAACACTAAAAACAACCACATAGAAAGCATTTCCTGCAAGCTAAACTTTCAGTGTTCCAATAACATAGCAGAATATGAATCCCTTCTCTTAGGATTACATTTATTGATAAAGTTAGGAGCCACAAGAATCAATGTGTATGGGATTCAGAGTTAGTCATTAGACAGTTCAATGGGGAGTATAACGCAAACCATCCCAAACTTAGGGCCTACTGAAATGATGTCATGGACCTTTTAAAAACTTTCAAGGAATCAAAATTAATTTTTGTCCCAAGAAAAAGAAATATTTCCGCCCACAATTTAGCCTTTGTATCTAGAACATGCTTAACGCCGTATAACACCAAAGACTGCACAACTCAGATAAAATTTAGACCAGTTGTGCCTGATAATGAGAAGTATTGGAAGGTGTTTGACAATGACAAAAAAATAGAATACTTCATGCAATTCAAAAATGAATTGGAACTACACAGTTTGGACTCAGATTATGAGACACACTGTAGTGAAGAAAATTTCCTTGATAAAGAAGAACCATCTCCTCAACTTGCTAATATAAACCTGTTATCGAGCAAACTTAAAAACAAAACAGAAACGACTGCAGAGTTAGAAACAGAGGATTTAGAAACTTTTCACTCTAAATATCAAAGTTTGCCTAAAGGTCTGGCACCTTTAGAAGAGTTGTTCGATTTTAACAATGTGGAAAATAAACCAAAACTGGAACCTGTAGAGATTGAAGTGGAGGAGCGCAATACAGGCAATGAACTTAAACCTATGATGATTAAACTATCTAATACTTTACCATCTCACATTAAACTCAAATACATAGAGCTGTTTAAAGAATTTTCTGATGTTTTTGCATGGAGTTACGAAGATCTTAAATCCTATGACACTGAAATAATACAACACAAAATTCCCCTCAAAGAAAACCAAAATCCATTCAAACAAAAACTGTGCAGAATAAACCCTGTTTAGTTGCCTTTGGTTCAGAAGGAGTTCATGAAAATGTATGAAGCTAGTATTATTGTCCCTATTAGATACTATGAGTGGGTGTCTAATCTGGTGTCTGTTAGGAATAAAACTGGAGAGATCAGGCTTTGTATAGACTTTAGAGACGTAAAAAAAGCTTCATTGAAAGATAACTACCCTTTACCCAAAATGGATCATATTTTACAAAGAGTGGTAGGGTCTAGAAGAATTTCTTTGCTGGATGGCTATTCAGGGTACAATCAGATCTTAGTTCACCCTGCTGATCAATTAAAGACAGCCTTTACTACACCATGGGGCACTTTCATGTATGTGAAAATGCCTTTTGGTCTAATAAATGCTGGAGGAACTTTTCAAAGAGCCATGGAAATAGAATTCTCTGATGAACTGCGCTTCTTCATCATTATATACCTTGATGATGTCACTATGTTTTCAAAGACAGATGAAGAGCACTTATAACATTTAAGAAGAGTTTTTGAGAAATGCATAAAATTTGGGATATCTTTAAACCCTAGGAAGACACTTTTTGGTCTCTAAGAAGGTAAACTTCTTGGGCACATCATTTCAGAAGAGGGTATTAAGATAGATCCAAAGAGGATTGAGCCCATATTACAAATCTCTCATCCTCAGAACATCAAGGAGTTGCAATCCTTCATTGGGAAGATTAACTTTTTGAGAAGGTTCATTCCCAACTTGGCCAAGCTCCTTAGGAATATCACAAACATGTTGAAGAAGGAGCAAGGGGTAAAATTGACCTTGGAAGCAAAGAAGTCTTTTGAGCTGGTGAAACAATTGTTAGCCAAAACACCAGTTCTAATAAGTCCTAATTTTTCAAAAGATTTTTATATTTTTTCGTTTGTGCCAGAACATACCATAGTGGCTGTCCTTTTACAGAAAAATCCACAAGGACAAGAGCAGCCTATTGCATTCTTTAGCAAGGCATTGAGGGATGCCCCTCTGAAGTATAACATTATGGAGAAGCAATATTTTTCTTTGGTTAAAGCTTTAAAAGACTTCAGAGTATACATACTTCACTCACACATCATTGCCTTTGTCCCAAACTTAGTTGTTAAAGACATTCTAACATAGGACCCAGATGGTAAGAGAGTTAAGTGGATTTTTGTTATCCTTGAATATGATTTAGAGATAAAACTCACTAAACTCATCAAAGGCCAAGGTCTAGCTAGATTAATGGTTGAATCCAATTTTGAAGTTCTTGATATTAATATGATTAATGCTTTAGATGATCAAGAGGATGTCTAAACTCCCATTGTTGAAAACCATTTTATGAATTCCTCTTAGTATGCTGATATTGTTTATGTTTTTCTTAATTTAAATACACCTCTTGGTTTGACAAAAACAAAGGCAAGATTCCTAAAATTGAAAACTGTAAAATATTGCATTATATATAGATGTCTTTATTGGAAAAATGCAAGTGGTCTATTGCTTAAATGTTTTCCTGAGTTTGATGCAGAGAAGGTTAAGCATGAGTTCCATGAAGGAGAGTGTGGGGGTCATTTATACTAGAAGACAATAGCCAACAAAATTTTGAGGGCTGGTTTCTATTGGCCTACTCTTTTTCCTGATATACACAAAATGATCATTACCTATCATAAATGTCAACTTTTTGAAGGGAAAAGAAAACTGCTACCCCTGCCTCTGCATCCAATCACTGTTGAAGCCCCTTCTCAACAGCGGGGACTTGATTTTATAGGAGAAATCCATCCACCATATTCTTCCGAGCATAGATGGATTCTCACTACCACAGACTATTTCACTAAGTGGATAGAAGCTATACCTTGCAAGCAGGCCAATGATTCAGTTATTATAAAATTCATGGAGATTAACATTCTCTCTAGATTTGGCTGTCCTACCAAGATCATCACTGATAATGCAGCAGCATTTGGATCAAAGAAGATGGTTGAATTCTGTCACAGATATTAGATAACATTGGGGCATTCCACGGCCTATTACCCTCAAGGTAATGGACTTGTTGAATCCTCAAACAAAGGTTTAGTGAACATGATCAAGAAACTGTTGGAAGACAACAAAAATTCTTGGCACACAAAGCTAGTTCATGCACTGTGGGATGACAGATTGACTTTGAAGAAATCTATTGGCATGTCACCTTTTCAGCCTAGTGTATGGTACCGATGAAATTTTTCCAAACAAATTTCTGGTGTACCAAAGTAATGAAGTTGATTCAAGAGGTTTCAACCAAGGATAATGACATGATTTAAGAAATAAATTCATTCATCCATCTTCGCAAACTAGAGAGGAAGTTTATAACGAAGCATTGCAGTAAAACAAATCACCATTAAAAAGCTTTTTAACAGAAGAACAAAGGCCAACAATTTCAAAAATTGGGGACAAAGTTTTAAAGTGGGACTGTCCCTGGAAGAAAGGGTACAAGGAAAATTTGACAACTATGTTTCAGCCCTACTTCATTCATTCACCAATGGTAATGCATTTTTCTTGCAGGAGTTGAATGGAGCAAAATTGTTTGGGGGTCCTTTGAATGGAAGGATGCTTAAGCATTACTTCTCTTGATCCATGTTATGCTCCGAAAGCCTTTTTATCTTTTTCTAATTATAAATACTTCACCCACCATTGCATTCAAATTTATAAAAATAAAATAAAATATAAAAATATTGAAAGGAAGAAAAGAGGGCAGATTGTGAAAACAAGAAAGGTATAGCCCCATACCAAAAAAGAGAAACAAATTTGAAAGTGTGCAAGCTCAAATGCCACTCCTAAATAACACACTTCTACTTAGTCAAACTGTCTAATCTTGACTAATTAGCTTTAAATTTTCTGCTGATAGGATAGTGAATTCGATTTGCCAAAATGTTTAATCTTGGCTTATCAGTAGATAGTTTAGGATAGAAATTAAAGGTTCAAACAAGATCAAAATCTAAACCTAAGGTTTCAAAAATAAAATGACTCAAATCTGCTTCAAAGTTTGAGTCAAGAGATGTAAAAATCTAGTTCCAATCAGCTCAAAATCCGAACCCATTGATAATGACAAAACAGCTCAAACAAATTCAAACCAGAGCTGTAAAGAAAAGAGAAGGCCATGATGAGAAAATTTTAGATCTTAAGCCTTCCATTTTTTATTTAATTTTCTGCAAAATAATATCTATGTACAGCTTGTTTTTATGCCATAGACCAGCATCAAGTTAGATTTTTCAATCCTAACTTGAATGCTTTTCAATTTCTATTGTAGAATTTAGAGAATAAAGACTGTTGGACAGTTTAACCCCAACAGACAGTAGATCAGGTAGAGAATCATATGGGCTCAACTGTTTAATCTAGGTCCATGGAGAAATAAGGAGTAGAAATAGATTAGATTTCCTGCTTTCAAAAGAATAAAATGTTGTAAAAGAGTCTGCCAATCCAAGTGCACTCTAATGAAGAAAAAAATGTTAGATCAGTAGGATTGGATAGGTAGAAAGTTTGTATTGATGAAAATCCATTGTTTTTTATGGCTGCTAATATGTTTTCAGAGAACATCATCCACAGAAATAAAGGTAGCCAATGGATGAGACACAAGTCAACCTCCCAGAGAGTTCAAGTCTGAAGTTCTTGATGCCTTCAAAAAGGCACCATCCCCAAGTGGATCCACTATTAGCCACCTCTAAAAATTTGTTATAGAAAAAAGGTGGCTAAGACTTTTTTGAGCCTTCAAGGAACAAATTTTATTGCTAAAAAGTGTTGGCTCTTGAAGACTCTTGAAGGTCTCATGCCTCTGTCCCAAAAATCTTCATTTTCTATTTCCATTTTATACTCTGAAGTTCTGCTAATTTCATGAGAAAAGACTGCTGAGAAACCATCATTTTCCCCCTTCTCCCACTAAAAACTAACCTTCATTTGTTCCCATTTCTCTTTTTCATATAAACCATGGGCCCGCCTTCTGCGCTTATAACCTTGTAATATTTCTTCCCCGACGTTCTTTTTTCTTTGTAAAACCCAAAAACCCATTTATCCAAACTTTTGATCCAATGTGCTGAAGTCACGTGTTAATAGAAAATGGTTAGATCAAAAAGACCCGACGTGCAATCGCATCGAAGAAAATCCAAATGGGTTGATTGAAAGACCACATCAAACTTCCCATGTGATTAGGTCTCATATATGTAAACCCCACCCCATTTTCTTTCATTCCATACAACCTACACCCCGGGACCAAGTGTTGAAGTCCCGAAGTGCTTAATCGCATCGCAAGTTTCGAATGGGTTGATTGAAAGACCTAGCCCGAAGCTCTGATTGCGATTGGCCCTTGTTATATAAAGCCTCGGGCCCATTGTATTCCATACATCTAGTGGCTCCTCAATCGGGTGCCAGTCACTTCATATATATATATTTTCCGCCCCGATCCACTAAAACCTTCGTTTTATTAAAATTTGCGGGTTTTTCAAAAAATTATAAGGGTTTTCCGCTGGTTCGTTCTAAAACTAATTTCCACCGTTGATCATAAGCCGATCAAATGGCCAGCGCTCAATCACTGTGTTTATTTTTTCCTCTTGATCGGCCAATCCTCCAATTCATTCTCCACCGTTGATCTAATCCTTAGATCAACGGTCTGTGCAACATCGCATCACAAATTTTCATCGGTGTGTTTGTTTGTTCGCCCCGATCGCCGATCTCCCGATTTAATATCCACTGTCGATCTTTGTGGGTCTAATCGCATCCGACGGCTCATATTTATCCCGAAACCCATTTCCCTCTGCTCTCCTTTTTAACCTCTTCTACATAGATCCCCACCGTTGGATGCTGCCATCCAATGGCTACACTCCTCCCATGCCTTCTGAAGCAGTTTTTCCCAATTACGCAGGATTTTATAATATTTTCTATGTTTTGCAGGTGTTTGATGGGTTTTCCATTATATAAAGCCCAAAGGCCTAGGATGACAATTCTTGTGCCTTCAATTCATAAAAGGGAACCATTCATGGGGCTCCACTCCACGTTTCATCAAATCAAGCTCATGGGCATTGATGGTTTGAGAGCCCCGCACGACCGCACATTGACAATACATTGTTTTATTAAATCACCATCTAAAGAGTATCACAGCTAAAGAACAGAGCATAGCAGAAAAAGATTGAAATAGCTGCATTTGGGAATTACGACTAAGAATGGTTATCAAAAAGCCGGGCCTAATTCCTGCATCTAAAACACAATTAAGGGAACATCATAAGTGTTTAACAAATGAAATGATCAACATATTTGCGTTAATTGATTCCTCCCGCCTACCACAAAAAGCAATTCGTAACCACAAACATTCATCGCAGGCCGAAGTTATTGTTCGAAATCGATATTCATTGTACCAGGAGTTACTTCGCAAGCAACTTAATGCAAAAATATCTACAAGAGTTACTCCAACGTAACGAGCTCCTCAAAGTCAACGAAAAGCTCCCACCCCCGTGCTTAATTCATGGATGTAAATCAACTAATACAGTAACACACCAAATTTTCTTCATCGAGCCCCTCAAAGGCCGAGAAGTCTTGAATCTGTATTAATTGTCCTGAGAGATCTTTTTATCAGATCTCACCTCCTCATTCTTCTATAAATACTTCTATAGAAAATGAGAAAATGTTGGTTGATTAGGTTGCTGAACAATGTAGTGTAATTGAGCTTGAGACTTATATCTGTAAATAGTGGTCACTGGCCCTTGAAGCTCTGTTTGTGTTAGGCTAGTTAGGTTGGACAGTGAAGATGATTGATGAATTGAAACATTGGACCTGAGTACTGTAACTAGTTTGACATCAATAACAAGCTGTTTCTTGGGATCCTAGTCTATATCGCTGGTGAAGTGCCCCTTTCTTTGTTATTGTTTTTCCTCCTGTGTATGTCATTTTGTTCACTTTTCTCTGATAAAGAACAACATTTACAGAGTTAGGATCTACTATTTATCAGTACCCTTCTCTAACTGATAAGCTTTATCTCAATGTTTTCCTCTAATTTGTTTATTTAAGAATGATTAAATATAGCTTAAGTAGTTAGGAATGTTGGTGTTCCCTCATCCTACTGTTTTCTTTAAACATTTTTCTTGAAAGTTATTTTCATCATTTGCTCATTAAAGTTAGACTAGAAAAGTTTATGGTTAGTCCTATTTCTAGTTTCTATCCTCCAAAGGCAGATTCTGAAGATTTCCCTGGATGTTTGACTAAAAGAAGACTAGGTTTCAAAGTACTTTATCTGATCTTAAGTTACATTTTGTCTTCTCTTATATGTTTTCATACTTTCTAAAGGTAATCATGTGGATTACTGGATTGTTCGTCAATTAAGCTGCTTTAATACAAACCTGCCCAAGAAGTCAATGGTTAGCCCTGTCCTCGGTTGGTTTTAAACAGTTACTTAAGAAGCTTCTCTTATTTGGACTGACTATAAATCCTTTGTGAAATTATTATCAGTTTCCACCTCTCCAAAACTTTATTGTTTCCATTCCATCACTCTAATCTCAATAATCTTGAGATGTAGATGACTTTCCCCTTCGATCACTCTTGACGTTGTTGCTCAATTAAAGCCCTGTTATGACTCCATAGCCCAATGGACTAAAAACCAACGTTATATCTATATTTTTAGCCTAGCTGTTCTATTCACTTGCAACTTCTCACCTTTGAAACTCTTTGCACTTAGGAATTTACACCTCAAACGGTATTCATACTCAACCATCCAAAAACAAAACAAACCCTTGGCCTTCATAACTAGCCTAATATTATTACCACAAAACTTCAAAGACAAATCCATATTTGCACTTATTGGAGAGATCCCTCTCTGGATTCAGGAGGGTTAGATCCTAGAATCCCAAAGTGGTTGAAACGATGTTGTTTTTGTGATCGGACTTTGCCAATCTTGCTGATTATAGATTCCTAACAGGAGCAACCGAGATAGTTCTTATTGTAGCACCACTAATAGCATTCCCAACATTAGGGTTGGGGTTGCCACCAACTTTAGATCCTGAATCAAACATGTTGAAGGTGAAAGGCAGAGGAGAAGCAGGAATAGAATCAAAAGGGGATTTCAATGAACTAGAAGAAGAGTCAGAATGGGGATAGGGTGAAGGAAAAACTTGAACCCTACGCGGAGGAGTAAGTATTCCTAACGAAAACTGAGGATGAAGGCCTAGGAGTCTCTGGGATAAATGTCTTGGGGGCACAATGATGGAAAACAGATATGTATCATAGAAGGAAGAGATACCAACAAGGGCAGGGAGGTGCAGGATCAAATGATTACAATGTCGAAACAAGGGTAGGGAGGTGAAAGATCAATTAATTACAATGTTTTACTCTTGGTCGAGCAGTGTAAACCAGGCGCTCTTCACTTAGGGTGTGTTTGTATGTGATAAGTGTGTTAATTTTAATGAATCCTAGATGTATGTAGAGAAAAAAGAAAAAAGATGTTGTATAAATGTAAATAAATCTGAAATGAAAATAAAGGAAACTAAATAAGACATAAAATAAACAGCTAAAGATTCATCAATTTAAACCCAAGGAGGAGGGCTTCCAAAAAACTAGTCTATGGGTGGGTGATATCTAGTCAAAACACACAAAAATGGCCAATGGATCTAAAATCGGGAGGGACATGGATCTATTGGTGAAATATGTTAGAAATAGGTGCATAAAATAACAAAAAACTAGAGGGAAAAGTGTTGCAAAAAAGGTGTCGAAAGGCTACAACTTGAAGGGAAATGAAGGGGACTATAAAGGAGGACCAAACAACACTGAAAAGAGGAATTTTGGATGGATGAATAACTGATCTAAAATGGATCTGAAAGTATAAGTTAAGATGTGAAAAAATAGCTCAACACATTAAAATCTCAAAAGAATTTCTTAAGCTAAACTCCTAAGAAGGTGGAAGCGTATTGAACGCCTAACGGGATTGGTTCCTACTTCTATGAGTAAAACTAATCAAGTACAGGTCTGGGACAGGTGGAGAGGGAGGTCAAACAAACCTGAATAGTAGCCCAAACAAACCTAGAAAAAGCAAAGAAAAATTCCCACAAAAAGTACAGGGCGCAGGTTCTGACTTTTTTTCAGCTGAGGTCGCAGGTTTGAGGCTATCTTCTACGCCATGAAGGTTGAGGTTGCAGGTTTTGGCCAAAAATTGTGACATGCACTTCTGGTTGTCTAAGGAGCAGGTTTCAAAAAAAAAATTGTCTCTACTATGGTTGATACCTGTTACCTGTGCAATAGGCCTAGAAACACACGGAAGTAAGAATTTTTACTCTTTTAGGGTTTTAAAGGTTAAAAACAACATTAAGAAATGAAAAATAATAAGCTAAAGAAAAACCCTAGGGGTTGAAGCAGCTGGTCATGCAGGGATCTAAAAAACGACAACAGTTTTAATTTTAAACCCTTGTGGAGTCGCCAGTTGTTAGTGTGAATTCTAATTACAAGTGTACGAAAACAACTCGCTTTCGCTTTGCATAAAAAACATCCCTAACATCAAATTTGCCTGTCAATTTCCTTAGATCTGCAGTTAGTGATTAGAAAAAATGCTACAGAAATCCAGACCTATGCAGTTAAAGATATTAAATAGAAAATAATAAGCAAGAGTTTCTCCATGCATCTAATGAATAAGACAAGAATTTTCAAAGCATTTTTTGTATTATGACACCTGGGAAGGGAACATGGAAAGATGTTACCACTCCCCCTCAATTGGATGGGTTCTTGTATTTTATTTCCACAGTGCTTCAGATCTAATATCTCTCTCTCTCTCTTGATGGTGCAGAAAACCTAGACAAAAATGGAACTTAACGGGAGCTCACAAGCAAAAGGTAGAAAAATATGAAAATGATGGAGGATCAAAGTCAGACCAAAATTATGTTTCGAGAGTGATCTTTAGGTAACAAAAGGTGGTGAAATAATGGAAAAATGCTTCTATTTATAACAAAATATTGAGTTAGTCTAGATATTGGTGCATAGCTAAAATATTATTCACCAAATCTAGATCCAACTTTTAAGGAATATTTTATTATTTTTATTAGAGAGAAAAATAATTTGAATTTCGTCAAATCCCTTTATTTGTAATAAATAAATAAATGATTTATTTATTATTTTAAGAATGTGGTTGATTAATAATTAAATAAATAATGATTTATTCAATTATTTATAAATGATTTAGTTATATTTAACAAGGAACATTTTTTAAATAATTATTCCTAGGAAATAATAAGATAAATAATGATTTCTCTAATTAATTTTCCTGTTTTGGGTTAAATATAACCAGTGATATTAATTAAACTATGGTTTAATTAATTATCCCTTGAGGAAAATCAAACAAATAAGGATTTATTCAATTATTCCTCATGGGGTTTTCTGTTTAGACAATAAACAACTTAATAAATTATGGATTACTATGTTATTTTTCATAGTGAAAGAAATTTTACTAGGGTAAAATTTGTCTTACATGGTGTACTTTGTTCCATCTAATAGTAATAGGTCTAAAGAATAAAAATTGGTGTAACATGCCTCGCATGTATTTTCACACCATTGAACACCTTGGCATGCCTTAGCACTTGACACGTCTTAGCATATTTGACATGCCATTGAACTATCTGGCACATGTTAGCATTCCCTAGCATGCCTTAGGACTCATGCCCTCATAACTAGCATTACATTTTTTCACGACTTGGGAACCCAATCAAGTCCTTCACTACTCCAGTTCATGTGAAATTGGTCTGCTTCATCCATAACAACTTGATCAATTGCAACTACTACAAGAAGATTATGCCTTGTTCACCTAAGAACTTTCTATATCTCATATTAGGCCACTCATGTCCAAGCTAAACTTTTCACACTTTAGAACTTACCAAGACAAGGATCACATCTAGCCACGGCCATAAAAAATTTAAGAAACATATATTACATAAGAAATATTTCACATGTATGTCCAGTTCATATAAAAAAAAGAGCATTAACTGAGAGTTTGCAAGAACCACAAGATACACAAGACACACAAGATATAACTCGACACAAGCCAGGTTCCCCAAAACTTATACACAATAATGTACAATATGAAATTGTCTAAAATAGTTTAAAACATTAGCATTTGGCTAAAGTGTGCCACATCTCATATAAAAATAATAGATAAAAGAAAAATAGTGTTGTTCCCAACCAAAGTCTCCCTTTGTTTAAAATTTATTTGTCCAGCCCCTTATCACAATTGTAGGCTAGCCTCTTGAAAATCCTATTATTAAATTTTTCTAACACACTTCATCCTTGGAACACATGAATTCACTGACACTCCCTAGCACACACTATTATTTGTTCATTTCTATGAATTTTGACCTAGTTCTCCCTTGTGATGCCTCGACATTCCTTAACACTCCTCAAAATGCATTGACATTGTTCATCATGTGTTAGCATGCCTTTTCATTCCTTGGCATTCCATAACCCTTCCTAGTTCTCATGCCCTCACAACTACCCTTACTTAATTTCCAACTTGGGAGTCCAACCAAGTCCTCACTTGAATATAGGATTTTGACCAAGTTACAATTACTACAACTAGACTATGTTGTTGAATTGTGTAGCTTGCGAGCTACTCCACAAGCCTAGTGAGATGGGCTTGTGTGAGTTTGTCCAAAAAAGGTTTTGTGGGAAAATAAACCAAGAAAAGGGGCTTTGGACCTGAGATGAGGTTTAAACTCTAAGATGGTTTGGTAAGTATTGTGCGGAGATAGAAAAGACAAAGGAAGTTGTGGAACGTGAAAGAGAATATGGATCGAATAAATGTGCCATATGATGAATGGATTGACATGAAGAGGAGTTGATTTTGTTGGAATGTCCATAGATTTTTGGACAGACATATGAATCGTACTCTTTTTATGCTTAGTCAATGGAATATGAATGTGGATGATTTATGACCCTAGTTCAGTCATCTTCAAATTTTAAAGGATGACACATGAGTGTTTTAGATTTGTTCATAGATTGAACAAAAAATAAATTATATTGAGCCAAGAATAGTGATTTTATAGAGACTCAAATCACTATCGTGTGGCATATTTGAAGAGCCCTAGATGAGGGTATTGATGTGGGCACTAGATCAGTAAAATAATTTACCGTGGTTGGAAAATTGATCAAATCCAAGTACAATTGGAAGGTTTTTAGGTGATCATTAAATAATATTTATAAGTTATGTACTTGTGAAGGGAAAAGACTGTGATAAGGGTAGGTATTGGGCTCCCGAGGACATGAAAATTTTGAAGGAATAAAGTAGCGCTCAAGTGGGCTAGCCAAATAGCCATAGTTCATTAGATTAGAGGATTGCATCATTGAGAAGAAGGGAACTCATATCCTATAATTTTCATGTCGGGAGCGCAATATGGAAAAAGTGGGTAGACCAAGAGTTAATTCACAACAAAGTTGTGAATAACCGATAAGAAAAATCGTGTTGCGTAACTGAAAGGAAAAAGAGGTAGATAGAGGGAAATTTTTTGAGTGGATTTTAGTAACATAAAGGAGTTGAGTTCATTGATAGACGCATATTGAGGAGTTTCATAATGGGATAAAAGAGGACCTACCATAGATAAGCCAGACATGTGGATTGAAAGGGCTATGTGGTGGCCACCATAAAAAAATGGCTCAATTGTTGACTTGTTCAAGGTAGATTGGTTTTCAAAGGACTTGCACCAATCCCTATTTGTATTCCTTATATCAGTGTCATTGAAAAGAGCCATCATCCCTGGTACGAGAGCTCTAGCCTATTCTATTATAGTTTGTAATTTAACAAAGAAAGGTTTGAAAAAGTTAAAATTTTTCATGTGCACTAATTGATTTCATTATGTGTGTAGATTTCATTGTGCAAAGAAGATGTATTGTGGCAGTTGAGTGTTTGCATCAAATATTCTAATACCAAACCCCAATTCTCATGTGTCGTGGAAATTAAACATATGCCTTGTTCACCTAAGAAATACATGTAACTCATCTTAGACTGCTCATGTCCAATATCAATTGATCCCACATAGAAAGTTGCCAAAAAAATTCTAATCACATCCAACTGTGGTCGTAAAAAAACAAAGTAACATAGTTTACATATTGACATGCCATAACGCCTGACATGTCTTAAATACCTTGGAATTATGTGGCATGTGTTATCATCCCCTACATTCCTTGACATGATTTTACACTTCCTAACATGCCATAGCAGATTGTAACCATGTCGCTCCCTCCTTAACACACTTAGAACTCATTGACACTCCATATCACACACTCTTATTCATTCATTTCCATGCCTTTTGATCTAGTGCTTCCTTGTGTTTAATGGCTGACACTCCCTAACACTCCCTAGCACACATTGGTAAACCCTAACACCTAGAACATCTTGGAATTCCACCCTAGCACTCTAGCATTCCTTGGAACTACTTAGCATACGTTTTCACTCTCTCCTTAGCACACCTAGAACTCATTGAAACTCCCAATCAAAAACTCTTATTCATTCATTTCCATGGATTTTTACCTAGTGCTCTCTTTTGTTTCATAGCATTCCTTAACACTCCTTGGCACATGTTGTTACACCCTAGCACCTAAGACATATTGGAATGTCATGCTAGCCTCTAGCATGCATTAACACTGCCTAGAATATGTTGTCACTCCCTCCTTAGCACACCTGGAAGCCACTGACACCTCCAATCACAAAATCTTATTTTTTCTTTTCCATGCATTTTGACGTAGTGCTCCCTTGTGTTTCCCTGTGACTCCTAGTTAACACTTCCTTGCACGCGTTGGCAAATCTTGGCCCCATGCCACCCTAGCATTCTATCGTTCCTTATCACTTCCAAGCACACCTTGTAACTCCTCATTATCAAACATGGAACTCGTTGAAACTCCTTGTCGCACATTCTTATTAATTCATTTCCATGCACTATGACATAGGTTTCCCTTGTGTTTTTCTAGCACTCCATAACACTCCTTGCCACACATTGGCACACCCTGGAACATGGAACATCTTGGCATGCTTCCCTAGCACTCTATCATGCCTTGGAAATTCCTAGAATACCTTGTCACTCCCTCCTTAGCACACCTATAACTTTATAACACTCCCTATCACACACTCTTATTCAAGCATTTCCATGCAATTAAAACTAGCCCTCCATTTTGTTTCCCTAGCACTTCGTAGCATGAATTGGCACCAAACCATAGCACCTAGTAGATATTGGAATTCCTAACATGCCTTGGAGATTTTTAGCATGTGTTAGCACTTACTGGGATTTCCTGCACACCTTGGTACTCCCTAGTTTCCATGCCCTCATAGATAACCTTAGTTTTTTTGCAACTTTGGAACCCAACCAGGTTAATGAAAAAATAATGTTGTGTCTAGCACAAAGTATCCATTCGTTTGAAATTGCTTCATCCATCCCCTTATCACAATCATAGGCATTCCTCCTTCAAGTCCTGTTATGTAATTATCCTAGCACAATTCGTCCATGGGACACTTGGAATTCACTGACACTCCCTGGAAAACACTCTTATTCATTCATTTCCATGCACTTTTTACTAGTTCTCCCTTGTGATGCCCTAACACTACCAAACACTCCTCATCATGCATTAAAACTAACTAGAATGTGTTAGCACACCTTTTATTTCAATGGGATGCCATGAAACTCCTTATTTGTCATGTCCTCATAACTACCCTTATTTTTTTAAGACTTGGGAGCCCAACCAAGTCTTGCCTCGACTACAACAACTTAACAAAGTTTCATTTAATACAACTAGACTATGCCTTGTTCACCTAGGAATGTATTATTGCTAATATTAGGTTAAAAATGGAAAATATTAATGCATCCCACTTCACAAGTTACCAATTCAAGGCTCACATCCAATCATGGACATAAACAAATTGAGCAACATATTTTACATCTTGACATGCCATAACACCCGGAACATAAAAAAATCCCTTGGCACTATGTGGCATGTGTTAGCATCCCTTGCATTCCTTTACATGCTTTGGGACTCCCTCACACACCCTACCATTCCTTGAGATGCCCTGGAACTCTAGCATGCCTTGGCATTTCTTATCATATAATAACCTTGTCATTCCCTCCTTAGCACAGTTGTAACTCGCTGACACTCCCTATCACACACTCTATATTAATTCATTTCCATGAATTTTGAACTAATTCACCCTCAGGTTTCTGTGGCACTCCCTGACACTTGTTGACACACATTGGCACACCCTGGAACTTGGCACATCTTGGCATGTCGCCCTAGAAATCTAGAACTCCTTCGCACTACCTAACATACATTGTAACTCCCTCCTTAGCACACCTATAATTTTCTAACAATCCCTATCACACACTCTTAGTCATTCATTTCCATGAATTTGAAGCATTCCTCCCTTCTTTTTCCATGGCACTCCACAACACTCCCTGACATGCATTAGCACATCTTGTCATGTTTCCATTACCATTGCCTAGCATACCTTACCAATGCCTAGCATACCTTGTCACTCCCTCCTTATCACACCTGGAACTCACTGACACTTCCTGTCATAATCTCTTAATTTTTCATTTGCATGCATTATTTTCACCTCATTCTCCCTTATGTGTCCCTAAGACTCCCTAACACTTCCTAGGATGTGTTGGCACACCCTGGCACCTGGCACATGTTGGCCACATGCCACTCTGGCACACTAGCATGACTTAACACTGCTTAGCATACCAAGTCACTCCCTCCTTAGCATACTTGTAACTCACTGACACTCCCTTTCACACACTCTTATTCATTCATTTCCATGAATTTTTACATAGTGCTCCCTTGTGTTTCCATGGAAATCAGTAACACTCAACACACATTAGCTCTTGGCACATCTTGGTATGCTTCCCTAGCACTCTAGCATGTATTGGAAATGTCTATCATATATTTTTAGTCCCTCCTTAGCAAAATTGGAACTCCATAGCATGTTGTATAAATCACTAGAACATATTGGCCCTTGGCACCTAGTACTTAAAAATTCCTTGAATATGTTTGGATGCCCTGGAATTCCTTGGCATGGTTTAAGATAATATTTATTTGAGATCAATTATTCACAATTAAGAGGGAAGTAATTGAGAATTATTGGCTACTTAAGACACACTAAAATTTGGCCCTTCGCATGTATTTTCACTAGTTTTGGTATGCCTAGCATTCCCATCTTGACAAGGTAAGGTCCTGAATTATTAACGCTCATATGTGTTCATTTATTTTAATTTTAACTTGGTGTTCCCATTTTCCTCCTGACACTCCTTGACACGAGTTCGCATACCCTAACACCTATCACATCTCATCATTCCTTAGCACATGGCATGTCTTGGAATGCCTGAAATGCCTTGACACTATCTGGCACATTTTAGCACACCCAAAAACTTCTTGAAATGCCATAACATTCCCTAGTATTCCTTGTTAATCCCCCCTTGCCACGCCTGACACCCTCTGACACTGGCAACACGCCCTCTTATTCATTAATTTCAATTAATTTTCACTCGATGATTTATGTTTGATGGGGTGCATGTCTAGAAAGAGTTACTTTAAGAGAATAAAAAGAATTATTGCACCATTACTGAAATAAGTAATTGCGAGATTATACTTGGATGACATTACGAAACTACATAATAGATTTTAAGAACGATTTTTTTTTTTTTTGGTTATGGTGTTAGAATGGTAATAATTGAGTGGTCAATATGGTGTGTGAATTCTTATAATACCTTCTCACTCCCTCCTTGGTATAAAAACTATCACTCATTTCCACTCCCTGACACACCCTCATATTCACTTCCAAGTATTTTGACCTAGTGCTCCCTTGTGTTGTCCTAGTAATCCCTAACACTCCTCATTATGCAATGGAACTCCCTACTTAGCACTTTTTGACATGCCCTGCCACTTCATAGCATGCACTACACTCCCTAACATGCATTGGCACTTGGCACATGTTAGCGCTTAGAAATTATTAGCATGTCTGACATGCATTCATGACATGACTTGATATGCTTTGGCATGGTTTAATATTAAAGTTATTTGAGATAAATTATTATAAAGTATATGAGAAGCAATAAAGTTATATTTGGCATGTATAATGCACTAACACTTGGCACTTGGCACCTATTTTCACCTACTATTGGTGTGCGTAGCATGTCCCCTGTGAAAAAGGTAAATTGATTACTTATTAACCCTCTTATGCGTTCATCCCTTTGTAGTTAAACTTGTTTCTCCATTTCCCAAGCATGACTTGGCATTCATTCCCTCACAACTAGCCTTACCTAGGAACCTTACATTACCTAGAACACCTTGGCACTCCCTATTTGTCACACCCTCATATATAGCCTTAATTTTTTTGCAACTTGGGAACCCAACCAAGTCATTAGAAAAACATGTTGGGTGTGGAGCCTGATTATCTTGTTTATTTTGTATCACAACAATGGACCCCCTGTACCTTAAAAGGGGCGGCAAGAGCCGCCCGTAATTAATCGCTGCCGTGGGGGGTCCAGGGGGGGTGACAGCGCTTTTCGGAGCCCCCCCCCTGGCAGGGGCTTTCGCGGGCAGTGCCCCCAAAGCTAAAAACAGATGTAAAATTGCCTTGTAAAAGTATAGTAATTTCTAGTCAATCTGGGTCGTTCATAGGCAAATGATTTGACGGTAAAAGTTATGTTTAGATTAGGGTTTCTTGCCCTAGAAGGCAACCCCTCGTTTTTATGAGGGTATTGTATTGCGGCTGGGTATGGTATGTGCATTCTCGGAGCGAGAAACAGAGAGGGAGACTGTGAGAGAACAAAGGATATTACAGCGGATATATTGTAGGTTGTGTCTCTTCATTTTGATGGATAATAGAAAGGAAGGACTGGCTGTTCGGGGTGGACGTAGCCCAAACTAGGTGAACCACGTATATCTGTGTCTCTCTGGTTTCATGTGTTTTGTGTGCTTATATTTTCCGCATATTTTATGTATTGCATTGCTCTGTAATATTTAATTTTCTAACAACTGGTATCAGAGCCGAAGGTATATTTGGCTGATAGACTCGCAGGAAGGAAGGGTTCTTGGTTCGAGTGGGAGCAATGGCGGAAGATGGTAATTTTAGGGTCGAGAAATTTAACGGCCAAAACTTCCCGCTGTGGAAGATGCAGATGGAAGATTATCTGTATCGGAAAGATCTATACCTACCATTGAGCGGAAAAAAAAAGATGACAATGACCATGACAGATGAGGAATGGAACATTCTCGATAGAAAGGCACTCGGAACAATACAGTTGTGCCTTGCGGCGTCAGTTGCCTTCAATATTTCGAAGGAAACAACAACAGAGGGTTTGATGCAGACGTTGGCGAAATTATATGAAAAAACCTCAGCATCAAACAAGGTATTTCTTATGAAACGACTATTTAATATGAAGATGTCGGAAGGTGGATCTGTTGCAGACCATTTAAATGAATTTAATACAGTTACCAGTCAGTTAAGTTCTGTAGGGGTGAACTTTGATGATGAAGTTAGAGCTCTGTTATTCTTATGCTCATTACCAGAAAGCTGGAATGATTTGGTTATGGCCATTAGTAACTCTGTCTCCGGATCTAGTACTTTAAAGTTTGATGATGTTGTCGGTGCTATCCTTAGCGAGGAAATGCGACGGAAAAGCTCCGGTGAGACATCGGGTAATGCTTTGAGTGCAGAGTCTAGGGGAAGAAGAATGGAAAGAGGAAAGAGCTCAGGATATCGAAGTAAATCAAGGAAAGGCAGATCCAAGTTCAGATCAGGGATAGTGTGCTGGAAATGCGGAAAGCAAGGACACCTAAAGAAAGACTATAGATCTCAGAAGGGAAAAGAAGGAGACACACAACAAGAAAACAATCATGAAGCAAATGTGACAGGTGATGTGTTACAAGATGCTATGATTCTTTCTTTTGAAAATTTTACTGATTCTTGGGTTGTAGATTCAGGGGCTTCATTCCATGTCACACCTGATAAGAAATATTTTCATGACTATGTTCAAGGAGATTTTGGACAAGTTCGTTTGGGTGATGATAAACCCTGTAAAATTGTTGGAATGGGTAAAGTTCTTGTAAAACAACAGAATGGAAACTAATGGCTACTAAAGGAGGTAAGGCATGTTCTAGATCTAAAGAAAAATCTGATTTCAACAGGGCAGTTAGGCGGTGAAGGTTGTGTGACAACTTTCATAGATAAAGCTTGGAAGGTCACCAAAGGAGCCCTGGTAATAACAAAAGGCGAAAAGGTTGGTACATTGTATTTATGCAATGGTATTTCTAACTCTGTTAATGCTTTAACTTCCAAAGGAGCAGATGCAACATTATGGCATCATAGGCTCGGACACATGAGTGAGAAGGGAATGAAGATTCTTCACTCAAGAAATTTTTTGCCAGGTTTGAAGAATGATGATTTGGATTTCTGTGAGAATTGCATTTATGGAAAACAGAAGAGAGTCAGATTTCTCAGAGTTGGGAAAGAAAAGAAGAGCGAAAAATTGGAGCTTGTGCATACAAATGTATGGGGACCTGCTCAGGTATCATCTCTCGGTGGCTCTCGTTATTATGTTACTTTTATTGATGATGCAACTAGAAAAACATGGATTTATTGTATTCAGAATAAATCTGATGTATTGGATACTTTCAAGAAATGCAAAGCTTTGGTTGAGATTGAGACAGGAAAGAAGTTGAAGTGTCTCAGATCAGATAATGGAGGTGAATATTGCAGCAAAGAGTTTGATAGGTACTATTCAGAGCATGGAATCTATAGAAAGAAGACAGTTCCAAGAACACCACAAGAAAATGGTGTGTCAGAAAGGATGAACAGAACAATCATGGAGCGTGCAAGGTGCATGAGATTGCATGCAGGATTGCCTTTACAATTTTGGGCAGATGCTGTAAATACTACTGTTTATCTAATTAACAGTTATCTAATAAACAGAGGGCCTTCAAGTTCCTTGGATGGTGGTATTCCAGAGGAAGCATGGACAGGTAAAAAGGCAAACTACTCTTTTTTAAAGCCTTTTGGTTGTGAGGCCTTTGTCCATATTAATAAAGAAAACAGAATAAAGCTTGAGGAAAAATCAAAGAAATCTACCTTTATTGGATATGGTGCTAATGATTTTGGTTATCTCTTATAAGATTATGAAAATCACAAAATCATTAGGAGTAGAGATGTAATATTCAATGAAAAGGTCTTATATAAGAATCAACTGCAGGAAAAGAAACAAGAAAAAGAAAGAAAGGAATACGCAGTTCTTGATGAGATATCTGAAAAAGTAAAGGTGCCTGAAAATAATAATAATCAACAACCACAGCAGCAGCAACCACCACAACAGCAGCAGGCACCTCAAACACCTAAAAGTGGTGTTAGAAGATCTACCAGGATAAGTAGACCCCCTGAACGATACTCTCCTTCATTATATTATTTATTGTTGACTGATTCTGGTGAACTCGAATGTTATGAAGAAGCAATGCAGGTTGAAAGAAGGAAGAAGTGGGAGCTAGCCATGGAAGAAGAGATGGACTCCTTAATGCATAACCAGACTTGGGACTTAGTCAGGTTGCCTGCAGGTAAAACTACATTGCAGAATAAATGGGTTTACAGGTTGAAGGAAGAAGATGGAGGAAAACAGAGGTACAAAGCTAGACTTTTGGTGAAGGGATTTGCACAGAAGAAAGGTATTGATTTTGATGAAATATTTTCTCCTGTTGTTAAAATGAATTCAATCAGAACTATTTTAAGTCTTGTAGCAGCGGAAGATTTACATCTTGAACAGTTAGATGTAAAGATAGCATTTCTCCATGGAGATTTGGAGGAAGAGATATACATGCAGCAACCAGAAGGATATGAGGTAAAAGGGAAAGAAAAATTGTTTTGCAGGTTAAAGAAGAGCTTGTATGGCTTAAAAGAGGCTCCAAGGTAGTGGTATATAAAATTTGACAATTTTATGTCTGAACAAGGTTATACTAGATGTCACTCTGATCATTGTGTTTATCTAAAAAGGAAAAATGATGGCAGCTATATTATATTGTTATTGTATGTAGATGACATGCTTGTTGCAGGATCTAACATGCATGAAATAAATGTGCTCAAAAGAAAATTGGCAAATTCATTTGCAATGAAGGATTTGGGAGCTGCAAAACAAATCCTTGGTATGAGGATAACTAGAGACAGGGAAAATCACAAATTAACACTGTCTCAGAATGAGTACATAGAAAAGGTGTTGAAAAGATTTAATATGCAGAATGCAAAACCAGTTAGTACACCTTTTGCTAGCCATTTCAAACTTAGTAAGGAGATGTGCCCAAAGACCCAAGAAGACATGGATTATATGTTTAAAGTTCCATATGCATCAGCAGTTGGAAGTTTAATGTATGCAATGGTCTGCACAAGGCCTCATATTGCACATGCAGTGGGAGTTGTAAGCAGGTACATGAATAATCCAGGAAAAGAACATTAGATGGTAGTAAAATGGATTCTCAGATATTTGAGAGGTACCACAAATCAAGCATTATGCTTTGGTGGTTCAAACACTACTCTACAGGGATATGTTGATGCAGATATGGCAGGTGATAGAGATAACAGGAGGAGCACTACAGGATATGTATTCACTGTAGGTGGAACAACTGTCAGTTGGGTTTCAAAAATCCAAAGTGTTGTTGCACTTTCAACAACAGAAGCAGAGTATGTTGCTGCTACAGAGGCTAGTAAAGAAATGATTTGGTTACAATGGTTTATGGATGAATTGGGTAAGAAGCATGATATGGGCACGCTATATAGTGATAGCCAAAGTGCTATTCATCTTGCAAAGAACTCAGCATTTCATTTCAAGACTAAACACATACATCTCAAGTACCATTTCATACGGTCAGTATTGGAAGATGGAGAGTTGAAGCTGGAAAAGATACACACTAGCCAGAATCCTACAGATATGCTAACAAAATTTGTAACCAGGGAGAAAGTGAGAATGTGCTCAGTTTCAATTGGTCTTCAAGGATGATGATGAAGATGAGGAATAGCCAGGTCCAAAGAGGAGTCATTTTCCAGCAAATGAAGCAGCGGTGGAGTTGCTACAATCAGTCTCCAAGTGGGAGATTGTTGGGTGTGGAGCCTGATTATCTTGTTTATTTTGTATCACAGCATTGGACCCCCTGTACCTTAAAAGGGGCAGCAACGCCGCCCGTAATTAATAGCTGTCGTGGGGGGTCCACGAAGCTAAAAATAGATGTAAAATTTCCTTGTAAAAGTATAGTAATTTCTAGTCAATCTGGGCCATTCATAGGAAAATGATCTGACGGTAAAAGTTATGTTTAGATTAGGTTTTCTTGCCCTAGAAGGAAACCCCTCATTTTTATGAGGGTATTGTATTGCGGCTGGGTATGGTATGTGCATTCTCGGAGCGAGAAATAGAGAGGGAGACTGTGAGAGAACAAATGATATTACATCGGATCTGCTGTAGGTTGTGTCTCTTCATTTTGCTGGATAATAGAAAGGAAGGACTGGCTGTTCGGGGTGGACGTAGCCCAAACTGGGTTAACCACGTATATATGTGTCTCTCTGGTTTCATGTGTTTTGTGTGCTTGTATTTTCCGCATATTTTATGTATTGCATTGCTCTGTAATATTTAATTTTCTAAAAAAACAATGTTGTCCCCAACCCAAACTCTCCCTTTGTCCAAAATTAATTTGTTTACACCTTATCACATTCTTAGACTTCCCTCTTACAATTCTTATTATAAACTTCTCCTAAAACATTTCATCCTTGGGACACCTATAATTCACTGACACTCCTTGGAACACACTCTTATCTGTTCATTACCTATAATTTTGACCTAATTCTCCATTATGTTCCCTTGTAACTCCCTAACACTCCTCAACATGCATTTACATAGTTTTCCATGTGTTAGCACACCTTTTCACTCCTTGGCATGCCATGGCACTCATTAGCTATCATGCCCTCACAACTACCCTTACCTTTTTTTAGACTTGGTAATCCAACCAAGTCCTTCCTTGACTATAATATATCGACAAAGCTACAATTAATAGAATTATATTATGTATTTTTCACCTAATAAGGTCCCGTGGAACTCCCTAACACTCATTGGCACACATTGGCACACCCTGACACATGACACATCTTGCCATGTCACGTTGACACTCTATCATTCCTTGGAACTACCTAGCATACCTTGTCACTACCTCCTTAGCACACGTATAACTCAGTGACACTCCCTGTTACACACTCTTATTCATTTCCATGCATTTGAAACTAGTGCTCCCTTTACATTCCTTCGAAATCCATAACACTCCCTAACATCCATTGGCACACCTTATAACCTGGCACATATTGGCATGTTTCTGTGACGTATAGCATACCTTGTCACTCCCTCCTTAGCACACCTAGAACTCACTGACATTTCCTGTCACAAATATTATTTTTTCATTTTCATGCACTAATTTTACCCAGTGCTCCCTTTTGTTTCCCTGACACTCCCTAACACTTCCTAGCACATGTTCGCACACCCTACCACCTGAAAAATCTTCATCGCATGCCACCCTAGCACTCTAGAATAACTTATCACACCTTTCCACTCTCTCCTTAGCACACCTCTAACTCGGTGACACTCCTTGTCATGCAACGTCAGAACAAAGGGAAAGTCGCACTAGTCTCACTAGTCACATTTTCTGGGGCATTCATATGTGATTCTATAGTACGACTATTGGATGTCACATTGGTCGTGAGGTCGGGTTGGTCGCATTGACCCCTGCTTCTTGACACTGCAGCTTAGTAATGTTTCATAACTGGCCAGAGGTCACACCTTCGAGTTGTTACTTGAGGCAGCTACTCAACGACTCATCCATAGTCTTCGCCATGAATTCAATGCCATCGATCTGAGTCTCGACTCACTTCAACTATAATGTGTGAGGCATCCTTATCTGCCAAATTCACTTGGCCAATTTGGCATTCCTAAAATAGTGATCGTATCACCTCCTTTCGTACTATCATTGAAATGCTAATGAGATCGGTGTTGGAAGTAGGTGATCCACACATGCAAGTAGAATTTTGCAAATATCTGATATCTCATTGAGGACCACCTTTAGAGATATACTCAATGTTCTCAAGGCATCAAAATGATGATTAACTACTTCCCTTTTACATAAATGCAGTATTAGATCAGTTACACATCTAGAAGAAAGTAACTCGATAATCTTGCCAAAATAGTTGCAAACAAAACCTTATGACTTGGAGTATACCCCCCCCCCCCATCGCAGGACACAAGACATCATGGGAAGTACTGTAATATAACATGCCTCATCTGAAAGACAATTTCGATGTATGGACAAAGATAACTACTAATCATGTTTCGAGAACCCATTGTGACCACTGCAATGCTGGTTACATTAATCTTAAATATTCTCATTCGTATTCAACCCAAAAATCTACTGTGTGATCGTAAAGTCATTTCCCGTAGCTTGCATTCTCTAATGCATTGGTCACATCCACAACTGAAGAGGTTGTATGGTCGCACCATTTGCACTGGCCACTGGCTGACTCCAAATATTATTCTGTGACACGAAAACGTGGGTGGGAGTGCAGATCTCTGGAAGTCAGAGAGTCACAACATGGATTAGTCACACTTCTGACCTTGTCACTAGAGATCCAAGACACAACTTCGTGACCTATGTAGCGATCACAAGTGGCATTTTTAGTCATTCACACTTTTTAAGGGTAGCATGGGTCACACGAAGCTCTGGCCAACATTGCTACATGACCACTTGAAGATATTTTATCACAGTTGCAACTTATGTGTTTAGAATCTATAGCATATGAATGAGTTGAATTAGAATGTACACTGTGAGGAATGGCCGACATACCAATCTGGGTCTTGATGTAGTAGCAACAAGAATAATGTGATTCCCCGTGCCACCGTATTCGGATGTTACCCATGGAAACTATCAAAGAGACTGTTTAAATGGTGCCATCCAGCACTGAATATTGGTGATTTTGAGAGATGGTAGCTACTTTTCCTACCTCGGATTCCTCGAATAGTTGAAGATAAAAAAATATCTATATAACTAAAGGCCATGTGAACCAAAGGGAAAATCCTTATCGTTAAAGTACATCCCAGGTTTTCAATGCGTTGTCGTCTTTTTAAATGAGTGGCTTATCAAAAACCTTCATGTGCCTGGCGTTACACATAGACTCAATATATTTTGATCATTTTCTTCCACTGTGCTACTTTCGCACCCAAATAAGCAGAGGAATGCATCTTTCCAGGTTTTTTAATAGTGAATAGTCAATCCTTATAGATACCTCAACGTTCTAAGCATTATAAGCATCCAAACATACTTTCATTTCACCCATGTGGACGTGAGTGCCAACACCTATGAAATCCTTTTGGAGCCTTAGCATTGTATTTTAAAAGTTATATTCCAATGATAACAAGTGAAAACTCTTTATGCCCTTCCAACTTGCAGGTATTGTACCAATTAAACGATTGTGGTCCAAGTTAAGATGCAATAAGCTACTCATATTTTCAAATGAACCTTGAACAATTCCTATGCAATAGTTAGTTGAGAGAGACAATACCGAAAGGTTTTTTATTAACCCAATCTCAGGATGGATTTGTCATTCCAATAAATTCTCTGGAAAATGTACTATCAAATAATAAATATGCTTGCATTATCAGGTTCCATGTAACCTATTGAGCCTCTCAGCGTGGTTGAAAGCATGTTGCCACGAAGCTGTGGATTGATTAACTGTGAAATTACAAAATCATTGATGTGTCCCTATGGTGATCAATTCCACACATGGAGTCTTTTGAGCTAGGCATTTCTTTTTCTAAAAGTTTTTTTGGAGTGTCACTGAAGTGGTGGAATTCTCAAATTCATGACATTGTAAATTATGTAGGAACTTTGTTTCTTTTATTATAGAGGCTAAGGTTTGCAATGAGAATATAGGGTTTTTAGGGTCTTAGGGGAAAATAAGAATCAATTTATAGCTCTTTGATATACTGAATAGTATGGATTATATAATAATTTGATATGGATTATATGAAATAGGATCCACCCTGAAATGGAGGTGGTTATGACTCTTGAAGGCTCATGCTTCTTCTTGTTGATGAAATTTTTTTATTAGTTATCCCTTGGATAAGAATCACCATTTTCTTAAATTCCTATGACTATTTACTCTTCAACAATGTTCCCATGTAGTTGTGCACAAATGTAATATTCCTAAATTAGCACACAGCTAATTGGAATATTAAAATTTTTATTTTTCTCTTAGATAAAGGAATAAGAGGGTATGGGGACCCATAAATCTCCTTAGTAGGAATAAATACACTCCTAGTGTTAATGGAGGTCATAGAAAAAGCTGGATTGAAGACCCTTAGGTTTGAAAAGGCGCTGGAGCATGAAGACTGGGTCAACTTTGACCAAATCAACAATGATGTTATGGAATAGTAGCATTCATGGTGGGACAACATAGTTTTGGAGGGAGATTGAATGCATGGAACTAATGACCTAATTGAGTGAGGCACAGGGTGAGGAATCTCATCACTTATTTAAGGAAGAGGATGGAAGCCATATGGGGCATATGTTTTGATTATTATTTTTTATATGGTCTGTTTAGACTTGTTTCTCTATTCAGTTGTTTAGCTAAGATTGCAGTGTTGTTTAGCAGAGGGTGATCCCGGTTGGGAATCCCACCTCTTCGCTTGAGAGGACCCTTGGGAGAGTCTTGCACTACATTTTCCATTATCCTGCATCAGGCCAAGCTCCATATTTGTTCTACAGCTTAGTTTCTGCAGAGGGTTGTGTTGTGTTTCTGGGTGCAGCAGTGGAGGTTTTGCAGTGGAGGAAGGCTTCCTTCCATTGGGAGGCCATTAAGAAAGCCCCTTGAGCTTTATTTACATATTTTTTAGTAGGGAAAAGAGTATTTATCACCTACAACATATTTTCCTTCCAAATCTTCATTATTTTAGGAAGAAATTGCAGGGGTGGTTGCAGTGTATGTTTTGGGAGGTGATTTCTTCAGTGGAGGATCAATTCTTTCATCCGGAGGATCTATTGGAGAAGATATGTAGGTTTTTACATTAGCTTCAGCCATATCTTCTCATTTCTATTGTTGCAATACACCTTTAGCCTTAGGGTTGCAGCTTACATTGGCACCTTGTGTGGATTTTCTGGAAACCCTCATGGGTTATCCTGGGAAGGTGATATATGGCCTAGATGTGTATGTATATCATCCATTGAGGCATATATAATTGTATTTACATTTTTGTATGATATCTAGCTATAATTATGCATGCTATGACTCCACTGTAGCAGCTCTCTAACATTTTGTTTAGTAGTAGCAACTCACTTTTTAGAGGGATTATTCATAGGAGGCTTGTTTTCTTCTATTATATACTTCTTGCCTTGATATATTATATGTATTTTCTAATGATTTGTTGAATAAAGTGGTTCCATATCAATCTCCTATGTTTATGCATTGATGTACATTGTTATTTTGAGTTTTATGCAATATATTCCCGCTTTTCCCATTTGGGAATATTACAACAAATTCCATAATTATGTCCATTAAAATTTATAAGATCTATCTTGATAATCAGAATGTTGACCCATTGATTTGATCCTAGATTTATTTTTCAATTAGAAACCTATAACAAATTCACTTAACAAATATGACTTTTAAGAGCATCTACAACTTGCATAAGACTTGTAGGCAACATGCTACATCTCAAACCATTAGCTTTAATACCTTGTTGGAGAATTGAGGGACTTTTTATATTAGAAAAATTGTATTCTAAAATAGAGGTGGTGTCTAATTACATTTTTACAACACCTAAGAATAACCAAACATAGTTCAACATACTAAGAAGTGTAAAAAGAAAAATTATTTCCAAACAAAACACATATAATATGTTGCTCACCATGTAATAAATACACCCATAAGACCATTTTTTTTAGCACCAAGATGTAACCAACACAATCCATACTTTTCTTAACATAAAATGAATAATAACATAAGAATGATTTGAATGCAAAACATATTGGAAACAAGTCATGGTAGAATGGAGGAATTCAAAAGGTTGAGTTGGGAATCCAAAAGGTAATGCAAACCATACATAATGAATAAAAACATCACAAGTAAGATTGAACATAGACAATGAGGATAACAACTCCTCTTAATCACCCAAACTAAACCTAATTTACATCCTAATTTCTTTTTCATCCCTTTCTAATGCTTTATAGAAATGAAATTGAAATGGATATTTTTTTCTATTTATAAAAACTACACCTCAAGCTCCATTTAAATTTGGATACTATGGGTTGTATTAAAATAGATAAATTGAATTTACATTAAGCATAACCATATTGAAACCTTGTCCAGAACATATTTTGGCAATAAAGAATTGAATTTAGTGATAGTGTGGGTTTCCTTTAAAATAGATAATTTTAATTGACACTAAGCATAACGATATTGAAACCTTGTCTAAAACATGTTTTGGCAATAAATAATTGAATTTGGTGATAGTGTGGGATTTCTTTAAAATAGATAAATTGAATTGACATTAAGCATAACCATATTGAAACAAAAGTATATTACAATAGTTAAATTCCACCCCTTAATGGTCTGCCAATAAATCATTTCAAATAATATATTTTTCCTTAAATAACATCAATGAAATAACTCTCACTCTATTTTGGTTATACAATATAATAAAAATAAATTACTTAAAAATTATCCAAGTTGAAATCCAAATATCCATTAGAGTGTATCTATGTGCTTGTTTGAGGGTTACTTCATGTTTGAGGTGCCTAGCGTAGTTTTGGTTAGGACATTAAGTACAACACATGTGATACAAGTGGTTCATGCTCATGCTTAACTAGTAATGTCACACTAAATATTATTGGCTAGCATGTTTCTTGAGCATTATTCGACAATCAAGTGCAATAAAAAATATAGCCCCATAACAAATGGTATTAAATCCATGTTTGAATGCAAAAATGTGGAATTTCTCTTCACTATCCAAACCCATTTCATTGGAGAATTTGATGGGGTTGTATTGATGAGGATGTTAACAATTCAAGTTGGGAATAATGTAAGGACATTCCTTCAGGTGCCGCTGGAAATGCTATCCTATATAACATGATAAGAAAAAGTTATAAATGGTTCCACTGGAAATGTTATCTTATATAACATATTAAGAAAACATGATAAAGGAACTTCCTTGAGGTGTAGCTGGAAATGTTATTCTATATAACATTCTAAGAAAACATGTTAAAGGACCTTCCTCGAGGTGCCACTGGAAATTTTCTCATATATAACATGCTAAGAAAACATGATAAATGGTTTATATGTTTCATAGCCCTCATGACCGACTCACAATGATCCTTGAGACATTTAGGATGATGTACTAGTTTGGTGTGGACTAGGAGGATGAAGGATGTCTAGCCTAACAAGGATGGATGATCAATGAAGTGTCACAACACAAATTCACCAAAGGATAACACAATCTAACAATGTGTTTGATAGTGTGTTAGCCATGGCAAGGCAACATAGTTGATGAGTGTATTGAAGGTAAGTGGAAGCTTGTTTCCACTATGTACATGATGTTTAGAGAATTAAAAGAAGTTTGTCTAGATGGAGACAACATAGTCTTACACTCGGTGGTTATTTATTCAAGTGTTTTGGCTTGAGGGAGGTATTGAAAGGTTGTTTGTGTGTTGGTAGTGATGATGCAGGAGCATCAAGGCCATTTTTCATTTGTAAATATGTAATAAAGGGGGGTGTGACATTTTTATTATTTTATTAATTAATTTGTTATTTTTAATAAAATAGGAGATAAATTATATAAGTGAGGATTTTGTAAATATTATTTTATTAATTAAAAGGATATGAGAGAAATAGATTAGGAGCAAAATTAGAGAGTAGGTCTTCTATATATGGGACTTTGTTGAGTCCACACCTAAAATATAGATTTAGTTGAGGATTAGGTGGAGAGATTTTTGGAGTGAATTAAATGCAATATTTATATATAAATATGAGTGGTTTTTGTGAGGAAAATACACTTGAATAGTGGAAGAGTTGTGAGTAGTGAGAGGGTTTCTACTTGGAAGCCTTCGGGCAATTGTAAAGGGCCAAATGATTTGGAAATCAGGCCAAGGAAGGAGATTGGTTTGTAAGTACTGTGTGTATTAATGCAGCATTTGATTTCTGAATTTTATGCCCTCTTCGTGAGTTATGTTGTAATGAGAATTCAATGTCGATTGAATTGGTATAGCTTGTTGATTTATAAGAGAAGAATTGTAATGAATTCTCTTCAAATGTTAGTAACAATTTGCTGCGTGTTTATGAGAGAAATTTTGTAATCAAAGTTTGTTCTTAGTCCTGGACAAGAAGAACGATTTCTATTTTGAGAGATTTCCAGTATCGATTTTGAATGAATACCAATTTATACTTTGAATCGAATTTAATCTATATATATGCTGAAGCGGATGAAAAGAGGATCGATAATCTTGAAAAAGGATCAAATCGGATTTGAAATTTCGGTTTGGTATTGGTCTTGTTAAATCGACTTAGAAGATGGCATTTTGTGAAACTGAGTTGAATTCCATGGAATTAGGTGAAGATGTTATAATTTAAATGAAAGCATTTGCAGGGAATTAAATGATCTGTTTAGTGAGTTGATTTCTGGCAATCGATTCACAACATTTCAGATGGAGAAAATAAGCTTTAATGGCTTCAATTTATGTAGATAAGTAGGAAATGGACATCTTCAATTGAACAGAAGAAACGTAGGAGTTGAGCTGGCAAAATCGATAAATTGTAGCGCTGGAAAATTAACGAAGTAAAATATGGAAAATTGTTGAAACTACAACTGGGAATGCAGAAGAAATCGTGTTAAACCTGTTGGGTAAAAGCCAGATCTGTTTATACATGTGTTGAATCTTTGAAATCGACTTCGAATGTTAATAAAGAAGAAGACGCTAAGGATTTGAATCGTGTGGAAGATTGGGTTATATACAGCAACTATATTTTAACTGTGGGACGGAGCGTTGTTAGATTAAGGGTGATTTCAATCGTTATGCAACGTTTGATTGATAATTAATATTGTTATCTTTTTTTAAACGTTGATTGATGTGAGTTAAATGTGCAGAGATTGTTGAACAACATTGAATGAGGTAAATTCAGCACAGAGGAAGCACTGAGTTGCAGTGATAGTATGAGGTTGAGCGCAACATTTAAATGGTAATTTCATTGATGCGTTGAAAGAACCTAGCCTTATATAAGTTATGTTGATCTGGTGTCAACACCAGGAATCGATGGAGTTGAAAGGAATGGAGAAAAAAAAACGATGATCTAAGCAGTGTTTGCTTAAATCAATTTGATTATCCAATTGAATACATTATATAGTCAAAGGCAAAGGCACAACTGTAGAAATCGTTCAAGGAATTCAACTGTGTGATATAAACCAGTGGACACGTTGATAAGTGATGAGAAGCATTAGACACAGAGTTGAAAGCGTCAAGAAAGTAAGTTTAATGTGAGGGAAATTGTTGTTATTAATCAAAACCTGAATGTTTATACAAACTGCCATAGCAAACAAGCATGCATGAGGCGTTAACCTAGCGTGGTAAGTTGAATGGGAAAAGGCGCATTTACATATATATTTGATATTTGGTTTGACTAAGATGAAGGGTCGCAGATACATAATCTTGTGCAGGCCAAATGTTACTAAAATAGTGATGTTTGCCGTGTCAGGTTGGGTGATTAAAATAATGTCAGATTGAATTTTAAAACATGGGCACATTGTTTCATTGAGTTTTGATTATAGAAAATTTGATACTGAAAACCATATATAAATGATGGGATTTAATTGGAAATTGAGGAATGAGTAGTGTTGGGTTTGCTTTAAATTGAATGATGTTTGAATCCTATGTTTTGATAAGTTTCCATTCATGAGGAAACCTTTGTATGAAGATTGTTGGGTTCTGGTTTTTAACCATATGTTGAAGATAGCTTTCGCATGTGAATGGTAGTGTGTGAATTTGCCAGGCATTGAGGTTTTGATTTGGGCATATGCTGAGATGCATGATTATATGCATGGTATTGGAGATTCTAGGTATTGCAGGGTTGGCCCTGCATCATTTTGGTATCAGAGCTTGGCTCTGTTGAAATTGAAGATGTTTCTTTTTCTGAATGAAGTGCAGGAAGGTTCTGTTGAGAACTTAAGTGTGTTTTATTGAGTGTGTGATGAATACTAAAAGAAATATCATATTCTAAATCTGAGATGCAGCAGTACATAATTGCAGCAAACAGGATTGTCGAAATGAATGAAGAATCGTGCAGATAAAGCCGAAAGATTGGAAGAAAGGATCAGATTCTAAAATCTGATTGACAGTAGTTGAATATTGAGAAATTGTCCAGTGAAAGCATAAAGATTTGCTGAAACAAATTTGCAGGAATGGTGAGATTCTGAAGGTAATTTAAGGTATGCAGTTTTGTCTAATGATTAGCAGATATGAAATGAATGAAATTTTATAGTAATATTGCAATAGTTAAACTGTATGAGGGATGTTTGTAAGTTTTGGAAGTAACAGAGTTTGAAGACACAGCTAAAAGCTAGTGGGAAGGACAGTCCATTTAAAAGTGCAGGTGAATGGAAGGACAAGATCAGACGAGATCTTGGAGGTAAGATGATATGGTTTTATTTGGATTTGAAGATTAAAATATTGTAGTCTTTGCATTGAAGCAGAAGTATTATTTCGACTCCCAAAAGGAAATTCCATAGAAGATAAGGTTAGAATTGCTAACAGATAAAGGAAGTTGGTGAAAGTTTCTAAGTGAAAACATAGATGTGGCAGAACCTTGAGGAATTCCAATAGAGATTGGATAAGGATGATAGTTGTGTTCTTTGAAGATACAGATGAGTTGAAGCCAGAAAGAGCAAAGAGAAGTGCTCAAAGGAGGTTCCAGAGATAGAGAACCAATTACTTGCCAAAAGACTGAGTGAGGAGAGCTTGGTGAGGTAAGTGGCGGCAGGACAGGACTTACTATTGCAGGGGCTATTGCAACTCATAGTAGAGTGAGTAAGGAACACATAGATATGGAGAGAATGATGACTCGTCACAGTCGTAACAGAGGTTCTGAAAGAGACCACAACAGAGGAAAAAAGGAGAAGAATGTCCAGGCAAATGGCATACAGAGACAGTTAAGCAAAGAGGAATATGAATGGGAGAAGGCTGAGATAGTAGTTCAGCTTGAGGTGTTAATGGAGATGTTGCAAAGAAATGAAGTAGACCAGGAGCATGGTTATGTCATGAGAAATAAGGTGAAGTGGCAGAGGCTACAAGAGAAGAGGAATCATCAAGTGAATATGCAATTGATGAAGGAACTAAGGGAACTTGAACAGGTTATAGATGCCAAACAGAGGATAGAGAAGCTCGAAAGAATTGAGCTACAACAAAAGGAAGATGTTGAAGTTTCGATATGTGAACCAGAAAGTGGACCATTACTTTTTGAAAGTGATGAAGAGCTAGAGGAGTTGAATCATATGAATGATTCGAAGCAGCCGGAAGACTTGATGATTGAAGCATTAAATAAGACCGTAGGGTCTTGTGATTTTAAAACTAATGATTTGTGTATGATTGCAGGTTTGGAAGAAAATAGACAATATTTTAAAACTATCAAAGATGTGAAAGAGTACCTTCCAGAAGATGAAAGTTTTGAAGTAGAATATGATAAAGAGGCTGGGAAAGAATCAGTTCACTACAATGGACAAATGCTGGAAGACATCATTGAAATAGATGATGAGAAGGGGAGACTAGCTGACAGTCTTAAAAGTTCTTTGAGTTTGGATCAACATACTGATATGCTGACAGAAAAAGAGAAATCAACGCAACATATTGAAGTGTTGCTAAAGGGAAAATAGGTACAGAGGCCTTATATTTTTTATAATGATTGTATTATAATTGAAGATGTTGTTGCAGACGCTGGAACATATTTGGCACAAGTGGATAGCCAAATGGAAGAAGGAGAGGAAGAACATATACTGAAGGATGTTAAGGAGATACTGCTGAAGAAGGATGACAAAATAGTTGTCATAAATAATAATCAAGAAGAAGTTGACAGATGCAGAAAACAGAGGCAAGAAATTGTTCTAAAAGACAATGTAGCAGCAGCATAAAAGGTACAAAAAAACAGTAAGGTTGAAAAGGAAGCGATAAAAAAAAGTGAAGAACAAGTAAGAATGAGAGTTCAACAATCAAGAGATGGAAACAATCAGCAGACAGAGGATATACTGGACAGAGAAATTGAGTTGATAAGGAGGTTAATGATGAAAATGTCTCAGAGAAAGACAGTAGCAAGAAAGAAAAGGAGCGACAACAAGAGAAAGACAACAAAAGATTGCGAGAGCACAGCCAGTGGGGCAATGCAACATAAAGTGTGGAAACCTGGAGAAGAACAACAGACAGAAGCAGCGACAAGTGGGAAATTGCAGCACAAGATATGGGATCAAGGCATACATAGATCCGAACACATGATCAGGCGATCATGTTTAATTTCAACCTTGGGAGTCTGATGCAGGAGCATCAAGGCCATTTTTCATTTGTAAATATGTAATAAAGGGGGGTGTGACATTTTTATTATTTTATTAATTAATTTGTTATTTTTAATAAAATAGGAGATAAATTATATAAGTGAGGATTTTGTAAATATTCTTTTATTAATTAAAAGGATATGAGAGAGATAGATTAGGAGCAAAATTAGAGAGTAGGTATTCTATGTATGGGACTTTGTTGAGTCCACACCTAAAATATAGATTTAGTTGAGGATTAGGTGGAGATATTTTTGGAGTGAATTAAATGCATTATTTATGTATAAATATGAGTGGTTTTTGTGAGGAAAATACACTTGAATAGTGGAAGAGTTGTGAGTAGTGAGAGGGTTTCTACTTGGAAGCCTTCGGGCAATTGTAAAGGGCCAAATGATTTGGAAATCAGGCCAAGGAAGTAGATTGGTTTGTAGGTACTGTGTGTATTAATGCAGCATTTGATTTCTGAATTTTATGCCTTCTTCCTGAGTTATGTTGTAATTAGAATTCAATGTCGATTGAATTGGTATAGGTTGTTGGTTTATAAGAGAAGAATTGTAATGAATGCTCTTCAAATGTTAGTAACAATTTGCTACGTGTTTATGAGAGAAATTTTCTAATCAAAGTGTGTTTTTAGTCTTAGACAAGAAGAACGATTTCTATTTTGAGAGATTGCCAGTATTGATTTTGAATGAATACTAATTTATACCTTGAATCGATTTTAATCTATATATATGCTGAAGAGGATGAAAAGAGGATCGATAATCTTGAAAAAGGATCAAATCGGATTTGAAATTTCAGTTTGGTATTGGTCTTGTTAAATCAACTTAGAAGATGGAATTTTGTGAAACTGAGTTGAATTCCATGGAATTGGGTGAAGAAGTTATAATTTAAATGAAATCATTTGCAGGGAATTAAATGATCTGTTTAGTGAGTTGATTTCTGGCAATCGATTCACAACATTTCAGACGGAGAAAATAAGCTCTAATGGCTTCGATTTCTGTAGATAATAAGGAAAAGGACATCTTCAATTGAACAGAAGAAACGTAGGAGTTGAGCTGGAAAAATCGATAAATTGTAGCGCTGGAAAATTAACGAAGTAAAATATGGCAAATTATTGAAACTATAACTGGGAACGCAGAAGAAATCGTGTTAAATCCGTTGGGTAAAATCCAGATTTGTTTATACATGTGTTGAATGTTTGACATCGAATTCGAATGTTAATACAGAAGAATACGCTAAGGATTTGAATCATGTCGAAGATTGGGTTATATACAGCAACTGTATTTTAACTGTGGGACAGAGTGCTGTTAGATTAAGGGTGATTTCAATCGCTATGCAACGTTTGATTGATAATTCATATTGTTATCTTTTGTTAAATGCTGATTTATGTGAGTTAAATGTGAAGATATTGTTGAACAGCATTGAATGAGGTAAATTCAGCACAGAGGAAGCACTGAGTTGCAGTGATAGTATGAGGTTGAGCACAGCATTTAAATGGTAATTTCATGGATGCGTTGAAAGAACCTGGCATTATATAATTTATGTTGATCTGGTGTCAACACCAAGAATCGATGGTGTTGAAAGGAATGGAGAAAAAAAAAACGCTGATCTAAGCAGTGTTTGCTTAAATCAATTTGATTATCCAATTGAATACATTATATAGTCAAAGGCAAAGGCGCAACTGTAGAAATCGTTCAAGGAATTCGATTGTGTGATATAAACTAGTGGACACATTGATAAGTGATGAGAAGCATTAGAAGCAGAGTTGAAAGCGTCAAGAAGGTAAGTTTAATGTGAGGGCAATTGTTGTTATTAATCAAAACCTGAATGTTTATATAAACTGCCATAGCAAACAAGCATGCATGAGGCGTTAACCCAGCGTGGTAAGTTGAATGGGAAAAGGCACATTTATATATATATTTGATATTTGGTTCGACTAAGATGAAGGGTCGCAGATACATAATCTTGTGCAGGCCAAATGTTACTAAAATAGTGATGTTTGCCGTGTCAGGTTGGGTGATTAAAATAATGTCAAATTGAATTTTAAAACATGGGCGCATTGTTTCATTGAGTTTTTATTATATAAAATCTGATACTGAAAACCATATATAAATGATGGGATTTAATTGGAAATTGAGGAATGAGTAGTATTGGGTTTGGTTTAAATTGAATGATGTTTGAATCCTATGTTTTGATAAGTTTCCATTCATGAGGAAACCTTTGTATGAAGATTGTTGGGTTCTGGTTTTGAACCATATGCTAAAGATAGCTTCCGCATGTGAATGGTAGTGTGTGAATTTGCCAGGTATTGAGGTTTTGATTTGGGCATATGCTGAGATGCATGTTTATATGCATGGTATTGGAGATTCTGGGTATTGCAGGGTTGGCGCTGCATCAGGTGATGACACAATATCACTTATAATGAAACAAGCACTGCAACATTTCCTATATTTTAAGGAGCCTAACTGGTTTAGTTAGGGCATGTTGGCTAGGCATAGTTGGAGTCATACAAGAGGTTGATGGTCATGCATAATTAGTAATGCCATGTCAATGCCATAAAAATAATAGGCTTCTTGAGACGTATTAGATGCTTAAGTGGATTGAAACATTTACCCTCATGATAAATGGTAACAACGCCACATTTAAATGAAAAAATTACAAAGTGTATGTTCACCATCAATGCCTTGTCCATTAGAGAAGCCAATGGAACGATGTTGATGAAGATGCTAAAAATTAAAGAGAGGGGAGAATGCAAGCATATTACTTGAGGCGCCATTAGAAATGGCACAATGGATGGCATGTCGGGTAAACACAACTAAGAATGGACAATGATTTTATTTGTTTGGTATATTTTGTGAGTGACTTAGGTTGTTTCATGAGAAAATTAGGATGGTGTACTAGTTTGGTGTGGACTAGGAGATCCCCTTAACAAGGTTTAATCATTGAAAAAACATTGCAACACAATCTTAGGGGAGGAAGATGTAAATTGGAAATGTGCTTAATAACATGTTAGCCATGAAAAGATAATATCATTGATGAGTGAAATGAAAGTGGAATCTTGTTTCCATTAGTTACGTGATCATTGAACCTTGATGGAGACAACACAATTCTATATTGGGTGGTTATTTGTTCAAGAGTGTCTGGCTTAGAGGAGGTGGTAGAATTTTTCCTATTGTTGGGAGGTGATGATATAGAATTTATTACCACTAATGGACATTTCAACATCTTTTTATAATTTAAGGTGTTTCCCTTGGGTTCAATTAACTAGAAAAGTTTATCACTTCTATGCAATTACTATATTTTTATAATTATATAGAATTCTTAAATAATCACCAAATATTTATAATTATATAGGAATGTTTTAAAATAAAATAAAAAATTTAACATTGTGACACCCCTCTCTTACTCTGTTCTTCTTCTTCTTCTTCTTCTTTTTAAATAATCATAACTTACTTTTATACCAACCTACCTCCACCTCAAATGCAGATCTACCAAGCACCTCAATTATAGATCTACCAAGCACTTAGGGGGATCAAATTTCTTTTCACTAAAAAAATATTTGCATCTAAATATAATTGATCCCTCTGCTTGGCGAATATCAAGTTCAGATGGATCTAAGATAGTTTAATTACTAATTATAATTGATTATAAATTTTATTTTATTTTTATTGGGTCAAACGTTTAACAAAAAATTATAATATTTCTATTATGATGGGCTTTTATTTATATTTATATTTCATTTTGTTTATTTTTACCGAGTCAAAATATTTAAAGGAATATTACACTTTTAACAAGACACGAAAACATATATACTATAAAGGTTAAACAACCTCTAGCTGCAATTAAAAATGGAAGAGCTGTCTTTCTCTCAATAAATTAAAAACCTAAAAAATTAAAAAACTAAATTTTAATTGAAATTTCTCCCAATAAATTAAAATCCTAAGAAATTTGAAACTAATAAAATAATATTAAGAATGGTTTTTGGTTTTTAAGTTCCTGTGGTTATCATTTCTTAATGAGCTTCCCGGATTATCCACAGTATTAAGGAACATATGTCGACGTTTCGAATCCCAATGGCGATCCATTATCATGACCTTAGAATGGATCATCATTGAAATTTCCTTTCCCTCTCTTCCATTAATGACTTAGTCTCAACATTAATGTAGAATGTGGAGAAACTAAATTTATTTTGAAAAGTAAAAATAAAAGAGTAGTTCGTTATTTCTAGCTCTCAATGCTACGAAACAAGGAGTTGTGACCAAATCCCTATTTCCAGACGATTTCCCTCTAATTTATAAATTGTATCTCGAGTTTTCCAAAAATATATACCTATTGGTTAAACATTTTCTCGATTGAGGCCATCTTCCTAGAGAACCCAACAGGCATAAGGGATTTGGGGAGGATTTTTACAAAGGACCAACAGTCAATTTCAATCAGCGTATTAACCCAAGGGTTTCTTTCTGTTAGATTTTCTGTAGATTTTAGGGTTTAGTAGAGGAGCAGAGGGAGAATCCTAGAGGCTGAGTTGAGGAAGCGGAGGCTAGCGGGTGGCATGATGGTGGATAAAGGCAAGAGCCTCTAGGATGAGGTGTTGACCAGGGAGTACACCATCAATATTTACAACTTCCTCCATGGCTTCACCTTTAAGAAAATTGCTCCAAGGGTCATTAAGGAGATTAGGAAATTTGTCAAGAATTCTATGGGAACCGCCGATATGAGGGTTGATATGAAAATTAATTAGGTTGTATGGAGCAAGGGCATTAGGAGTGTGCCCAGGAGGAGGAGGAGGAGGATGAGGGTTTGAATCTCTAGAAAGTGCAATGGAAAATAATATGTCAAGAGGACCATGAAAAATATCTCCTCCTCTTCTTTCCCTTCCTCAATTTCAAAGATTGGGAAATGGACACAACATGTTCTCCAATAAAAAATACTTCGAAAAGATCAAATACTGCATTAATTTCAGGACTTCAAATGGTGAACAGAGAAACAACATAAGGTCAGGGTTTTTTCATTTATATCCATACTATTTCTTTGGCGAGTATTTATTTGCAGTTAACTGCCCCCCTGTGGTGGAAGTTCAGCAACTCCATGGCTGCGAGACTATTGAAGTTGGAGTTTACGCAATAAATATCATCTCCTGGTAATATTGTTGGTAAATATCCTCCCTTTCTTTCCCTTGCTCGATTTCAAACATTGGGCAATGGCCAAAACATTTTCTCCAAACAGAAATACTTCTTAAAGATCAAATCTTGCATTAATTTCAGGACTAAAAATGGTGAATAAAGTAGAAACATAAGGTCAAGTATTTCTCATTTAGATCCATAATATTTTTCGAGTATTTCTTTGCAGTTAAGTTAATATATGTGGCCCTGTTATTTCCTTTATTTTCTGAAACCCGCCGATGTTCATGGATTATAATTATTATTTTAAAGATGTGGAGGATCTCTATTCGACTGTAACGGTGGCAGAGAGGACCAATAGTCAATGTCTATTTGTGCATGCAAACCCTGACACCATGAAACCCCTACAACAATATGCAACGATGAAGGGCTTGATGTTTACAAGCTCAGAATTGATGAAGAAATTATTAATTCTCTCGCCAGGCATGCTATTGCTAGATTGTTCCCTAAGCTCAGAATTGATGAAGGAATTATTAATTCTCTTGCTAGGTGTGGCATTTCTAGATTGTTCCCCATTCAAACAGTATTGTTGGAACCATCAATGCAATTTCGTGACATGATTGGTCGTGCTAGGACTGGAACTGGAAATACTCTTTTCTTTGGAATCCCAATCTTGAACAAAATCATTTAGCACAACCGTAAAAATGGGCACATATGTGTCCATTGGCACTCATCTTGGCTCCAACAGGAGAACTTATAGAGCCTTCTGAGGAGCTTGCAGAGGCTTCAAAGGCTTGCACGGGATTTAGGAGAACTTGGCACTCGTAAAAAAGCGCCAGAGTATGATTTTTTCTGCTACAATGCCTTTCTGGGTGTAGAGGCTTTCGAGGAAATATTTAAATGATCCAGTTGGTATCGTTCTTTTTGGTGAACTATCTCAGAATTTGGTAGAAGGAATCTCACTTTATTCTATCATTGCATCCACCTATGGAAAAAACTCAATTTGCAACCCATTGGTAGCTGAATATGTGAAAGGGGACAAATGTATTGTTTTCACTCAAAAAAAGAAATATGCAGATAGTCTGTCGGTGGCACTGGGTTGGGTACTTTCATGTGAGCCTTTTCATGGTAATATATTGCAGGATGTATTTTGCGTTCGACGATGTATTTTATGGTGGCCAAAAAGTTTTCCACGTCAACTTTGACATTTTCTATACGACTACAACCCTTAATTTTGACGTGCAGGGACTGCATCCCAGCAAGCTTGCTATCATTTTCATGGAAATTTCCATTGTCTGGACCATTAACGGCTGGATTATTGGCAACCATATATGAATAATATGCATTAATTTGAAGCTATCTGCATGATTTCCCAAGAAAATGGAATGGTGGCTTGGCTTTGTTCCATGACCCATCCATTAGAATGGAGGAATTACATGCTTGGAAGAAATAAAAAATGGGCATGTTCATGTCTCATCACTGAGGTAATACACTTTCATCATTTCCCTCACCATTACCCCAGGCTTATTCTTGCAAATTGTTGTGGTAATCTCACATAAGAAAAATCCTTGTCGTTTGATTGGCTTGGGTGTTTTGGACATCCAAATTTGCTTCTCCCAAGCAGATTGATGATATCATATTGGAATTTGAGAGCAAACCTGGATTCTCAACATGGACAGTTCGATAATTTTCCTAGGTCATATCACAGCACTAAATTATTTTCTAAGTAAATTTTAATTTGAGAGTTTGGTTATTGCATGAAGTGACTTTATAATCATATATAAATTTTATTACCTCACTAGAACCCTGCCTAATTAGAAATATATAATATGGAAATGCCATCACACATCTACAACAACCCAATAGCTCAGAACATGCTTCAGTACTGTGAGGAAATGTAAGACTTTGAGGTAGTGTTGAGCGAAACATTTATGTCCCAATACTTAACCCTAGGTAAATATTCAATGAAATCACATCCATTTTCTATAAATAACAAGGAGGTATATTTTGTGGGACAATACTTTGAACCGACTACTATTTACCCTATACAAACCTTCCCTCTTCACCAATTCACCTTACAACTTAATTCACCTATGCTCAACACTCACTAGTCTATAATCAGCTTACAATAGAGGAGTGCTAATAGTGCACCGACGTTCGGATACTGAATGCATTCACCAACGTTCAATAACCAGTAACTGTTGCTTACATATTATTAGTTGTACCACTATAATTATCTTTTCAGATCAAAATTATGACCAGCCATATAACATTGATTCATGAAGACAACAAACCAACATTTTCCGGAGATTCATCGATTCCAACTAGCATTGATAGAACCCTAAAGAAAATCCTGAAGTAATAGCCAGATTTCAGGTCAAGAGAGAGAAGCCATGGGTTCAGTGAGTTAGGAAGGTGAGACACGAGGTTGGGAATAACAAATGAAAGAGATATCATAGGCCCAGTTCTTTATTGAATCATTCTAATGCTTCATTTATTGATAGAGGCTTTTCTTTTCAATATGATCAATATGAGCCTTTTCTCCTTCATACGCCATCTTTTTTCTTCGAATAATAAGTTAGGCTTTATGTCTCTCATTCACAAATCCTTCCAATATTTATTACCTGGTTGATAGTGGAATGAGCCTCTGGCCAGGTTTGGCATCAATTTATTTCTGCTTCGAACCATCCAATCTTTCCTATGTTACTTTCTTTCTCCCCCCTTTTCTCAGCGGATCTCGATCAACCATCTCTATTTCTCTCCTCTCTTCCCAACCCTAGGGGAAGAATTTTTTCCTATAAATATCTGAGACACTGTGCTTTGGAAAGTAGTATTTCATATATGTATCCTCGTCTTTCCTAATTTGCGGGAAGGCCTTCAGGACAAATCATCATGTACAGGAACACTAGTTAAAAGATTTGGGTGGTTTTGAGAGAATATGTTTATCTCATCCAATGCTTCTCAAGCAAAACCATGGGTATTTTTTTAAATTCTGGAGCTTGTTAAAAGTTCCACCTGGTCGTCCTTACAATATAGCTACATTCCAGAGAGTGACCCACAACTCATTAGGGTGTAGTAATTGTATTTACCATGGTTTTAGATTTGAATGTAATGTAATGTTTTGAGCATGAAATCAATATCGAAATTAGAGAAACTTGTATTGAGAAAATGAATGTAAACTGTGTAAATTAATCATTTTCTTTTATTACAATCATAGAAGTGGGTTCTACCTTGTTTTCTTAATATTGTATAGAGTAAAATGAATAATATTTTTGTTTTTTTTATACTTATTTTAGCCTTTGTGAGATAATATCTTAAGCATGAGAACAACCAACACCGTGAAAACTTTTGATTGATTTCTATGTTCATAAAATTGATTGCATTTATTATTCGTCTCTGCTAATTGACTACTGAAGAGTTTCACCAAACACGTTGCTTCTCTTAATATACATATTTCAAAAATGGAAAATGTATATATTGTGTTATAAAAGGCTCATATGGAATACTGTATTTTATCCCTCCTATTGTTTTTAGACCTCATCATTAGGTTACTCTTAAGGAAATGAAAGGTTATTGGCATGCTTTCCTAGAGAACAAGGTTGGGTTTAAGGTGAGGTTAATATGTTTCCTTTCATTTTTTACAAGAATTAAAATGATTTATGTGTATATATTTGCATATTTATTTCATCATTCAGTAAAGTCAATTTCCTTACACATAATATTCTTGTTGTTTCATAGCATTGAATGCATTTCATTCTTGAATTGAATAAATTAATAACAAAATTTGCAATTGTTCCTAAGTTTTACATACTCATAGAAATCCACTTATTAACATGGATTTCAAACAAGTCACATATATTAGAGTTTATATAATTTCCTCTTGTTAGGGTCCTATAATAATAGGGATCATAATTTTGAATTGACTATGTTAAAAGTCTTGTAATATTGTACATAATTTTTCTTTCTGCAAAATGTTTTCCCATATTAAAATTAAAAATCTAAAGAGGGTGAAGTCCTAAAAGAAAAATCAAAGGACTAAAAGAGAAAAAGAACAAAAAAGAAAATAAAGTATGAACCCCATACAAGAAGAAATAAAAATAGATCATGAAAGTGTGGACATTCAAATGCCACTGCTTTAGTTACTTTTGCAAAATAAAAATTGTGTGTAGCTTGTCAAAAGTGCCACAATTCCTTATGGTCAAACAACTTAATCTTGACTCATTCATGCATTTAAATTTCAAGTATTGATATATAGAGAATAAAGATCTAGCCAAATCATTTAATCTTGGAAAATCAATAGTTAGGTAGAAAAATTATAATGAGCTCATCAGTTTACTCTGAGCCATTGGAAGTCATAAGGTTAGAATTAGATAGTTTTCTTATAAAATAAAAATAAAGAGGGTCAGAAAGCTCAAATGCACCCAATAAATGAAGAAAAAATGTTAGAGTAACTGATGGGTAGGTAGAAGACTGTTACAAGGCATGGAAAACATCAATTGGCTCATGATTTCATATTACTAACTTCCTTCTAAACTAATTTCCCCTTATAAAATATCCCTTTCCTTTCATTTTAACCTTCTCCCCTTCCTAAAACTCTATTTCCCCTTGAAAATAAATTCCCCTTTACTAAATCCCATTTTTCATTTAAAACATGAATAAACACACATTGCATAGTTTAATAAGTTAAAATAATGTTTCAGGCCCCACTGGAACAATCCTTCCCCGATATAATTTTTAACCTATCCCCAGTGTATTTTTATATCCCGCATCATATTCATTAACCCCCCATTCGTATTAACCTTGTTTAATTTATATTACAAACCCCTTGTTATATTATAGCATATATTTTTTTAACCTATCCCGCTTTATACATTTATTAACTCCCACATATATATAGATCCTATGTCTCATATCATATTAACCCCGCCTATTTTATATTCCTAACCCATTGTATATATACCATACTAACCCCACTTTCATATTAGTTTAAAGCTATGGTTTATATAAAATATCGTGTCCCACTACTATTTTAAACCCATCGCATGAATCATCCTAGGCTCCACTTATCAAAACCCCCCCTATTCACCCATCCATCAGATCTTCATTCATGAGATCCTGCGACCAATATAGACTTTCACACCCCCGACTCCCTGACATTTAGCACCATTGTGGGGTTGCAAAATGAGCAGTGTCACAACCCTGCTGCCATGCTACATGGAAACCACACAGTTTATCGCGCTCCCTCATCCAAAACCATTAACCAGCTTCTTGCAATGCGAAAACTGCCAAGTTGTTTATTGCCCATTGCAAAGGTACAACCCTCATTTGAATTTAACCCTGTGCAATAATTTTAACCACTGTTGGTTAAAAGCAATTAAAAGCTACCCTTTATAGTATTTTCACCATTATTCTATTCAATTTTGCTCATAGGAAGCCTCTGCCGACCTATTTTCAATATAAACAACCTCTGCCGACCTATTTTTGAGTCAAAATAATAGTTGCTGACTCATTTTGAAGCCCATTTAGTTATTTCCACTAGAACCTACGCAGATTCAAAATTGGAAGCTTTTTAAGTCCCAGAGAAGCTCTACTGCAACCAGAATATTTTCCAAAATACTAAAAGCTTCATTTTCAGGTATTCCTAAGTGCTGAGGCCTGTACTGCAACTAAATAATGTAATAAATTTCTAATTTAAACAAATTAAAATGGCTTCCAAAGGCATTGTGACAGTTAATCCCCTACAACCTCCCATTGTTGATGTTGAACATAACCCCCTTGTAGACAAAGACTTCAAAATCAATGACCCTATCATTGATTTCAACCTCCTTGAGCTCCACTATTGGAGCCATGATTAATTCATGGACCAAGTTGATGATATCCACCTTTGGGAATCAAATTTTCCAAAATATATCTCCCCACAAACCTTCCAATTTCCTAAAATCATCAGATTCTATCAAGTTAATTATCTTCCCAATGAAAGAGCCCTAGTAACCCATAGAAAGGATATTTTTTTCACAATTACTGCTGAAACAATAATCGAAATGTTGTAAATCAAACCCAACCCTAATGAAGCCTCTTTCTCTATTGAAATCCTCACAGAATTATATCTCAAACTTGACTTTCCCAAGAGGTTTCAAATTTTCCAAACCTTCTTACCTCCATCACTTGAAGCCCCAAAGAGTAGCCCTCCTTACTTAACCTAAATTTTTTAGAGAGAACAAGACATATTTTCACTATGTTGTCTTGCATTCTAGGTTATTTTACAGATGAGTATGTAGATGCTTCAATCCTAGGTTTTCTTTCTATTTTTTGCCCAGGACAAACGCCATATTTCACATTTAACTTTTCTCAGTACCTTTCAGATGTTATTCATGAGAAATTGGTTAAATTACCTGAGGAGGGAGTGTTTAAATATTCATCAATCTTGTTTCATTTATTCTTGTACTTCCGATCTGAAAGTTTTACAATTAGCCTTCAAAAACTGGACATTGAGGGTAATCCCCAGTCAGTTGTTTTCTGGACTTCCTTAATCAGGAAATATGCCATAGAGTTCACATACAAGGACTTCATTGATTCATTTATTCATCTAGTTTTCAACATGCTAGGCAGCAGCAGTGAACCTAGGATCAATGAAGAATTAAATAAATTATTGCAGTTATCTGAACATAGTAGGACATGATAGTGGTATTTATACCATAACCACACTAAAATTAGGGTATATGGATGACGAATCACTCCATTCAAGCTGCCCAAATACCTCCCAATGAGGTTATTTGCACTAAAATATATCAAGAATATCCTAAATTCAAATGCGGTGAATTTCCTATCAGCTAAGAAGAAAACTTAGTTTAAAATCAAGAACCAACTTGGTTTTTTCATCTGCAATAATAGGAATGTTGGTCAATAGGCAGAAAAGTGCCTACATTAATTCAAGTTCAGTGAAAGTTTCAAATGGAAGTATGATCCTTTAAGAGTTATCAACAAACTAAGAGTCAAATTTAAATTAACTCCTTTTGTCCACGATTACAAACCATAAATTGATAAGTACTCCAACCAGTCACAGTGGTTGGAGAATACTTTGAAAGAGCCAGAGAAACTATTTGAGACTAATTATATTCTACAGACTCCAGCCCTACGAGATAGGAATTCCAAGAGGGCAAGAGAAGAATGTTCCTATTCAGATCGAACAACGATACTAAATTTAAGTTAATGTAAAGGAAGAAGCCTAAATTAAATCCTGTAAATGACCAAGAAGAAATATTGGAAATCATTGATACAGATTTTATTTTTAAAGAAAATGCACCTCCAATAGTTTCAGAGGAAACTCACCAACCTTCAACCTCTAATACTCAGATTATTCAGAAGCAACACAATCTTGATGTCTCTTCTTCAAGTAAACCGGTCGAGAAAGAATAGGACATAATGGAGAAGTATAAATAAATCAAACTCAGGAATGAGGCATTGAAATCTTTCAGCTATGCCCAATATTGGAAATAGACACCTAGTGACCAGAACAGGTTACTTTCTGCCTTTGATTACAAGACTAGGAAGATGCAAATGACCTTCTTGTAGCCAATAATGAAGGCTCCAAATTCATCAGCAGACTACATAAAAACAACATTTGAAGTTCAAGCCAAAGATATACATCGAATAGATCAAATTGAGTTCCATAATCAAGCTGGAGAAATGATATATTATACCATGACCAACAAATCTATGAGTGTCTAGAAACTACAAAATTCTCTAGAGAATATCAAGGCTCAATTAAAAATAGAGAAGGCTTCCTCACAAGCCAAGGACAATAGAATCAAAACACTTAAATAATTGGTCATAGAGATAGGATATGATCCCAAAAATTTCAAAGCAGCTGAGGAAATAATAAAAAATAAGAATTAATACATTCCTACATCGAAGAAGCAGTTGGACACTCCATCCATAAGTCCATGCTCCATAGTGATATCATTGTTGGCCTATGAAAATAGGCTCTTTCCAATACATAGCTCCATTCGTTGAAATGTTCATTTTCAAATACATCTAACATAATGTTGCTACAAACAAGAAGCTCCTTCCAGAGTGGAAGTACTTCCAGATCATCCAAGGCTAAGGAGTAGCCCCTTTGCACCATGATAGTGCCATCTTCTACTCCTGCAACATCATGCAAAGTGTGAGATCAAATCTACTCTTTCTCTCCCAAAAACATCCAAAGCAAAAAAATATTTTGCTGCCTTCCGATACCTCCATCATATAAATCATGTGGTGAAAACATGGTGATTGGTATGAAGAATTTCATATCAACACAATGTGTCCATACTCCTTGCTACCCAATGGTGCAAGCATCCTACCACAAATCTCTCCCCCACATACCCTTAGAAAGACAATGATGGCCAAACTCTTTCAAGAGTAGCCAACGTAGCCAAGCCTCTTGCTTCCCGGTATCATAGATATGAAAGTAGCTTTCCAGCTTCTTCCCCATCATCCACATACACTCAATCACTTGTGGATCATGGATCTCATTCTGCAAATACTTGGTATCCTCTGATTGTAGGACACCAACCTTCTCAGATCTTTGAAGAACTTTTCACTTCATGGAATTTTGAAGTGCACCTCCGATGGGATCTCTTGATGAGACCTCTTCCTCATGCATGGCCTTCCAAAACCAGTAGGGTATTGGATCTACTACAAGTAGAAGTCTCTCTCTGAGCTGTGGCATGCTCATTGAGAAAGTGTCATCTAGAGAGGAGAATATGTTTTTCATCTCAAGATTCCTACCCCTTGTCTTCATTGCTTCCTGAATGAAGCTGACATCTGATTGCTTCCATGAGGAATGGCTCCTTCTTTCTTCACTGCTACTCTTGGACAGTGCAGTGAAACTCTGCTGCTCTAGATTAGTAGCAAGTGATGATTCTGGGTCATGCAACAACAAGTTTCCACAACCTCCTAAAATATTTGCTACAATAATAGAAAGTGGAAACTAAATCATACTTTGATGGGCTTTGGGAACATCTTGTATGGCTGCAAGAGTTCCTTCTTCTATCATGTTGGCTCCCTCAACTACTAATGTTGAACGCTGCTCCTCCAAGGTTGTGAGAGTGCTAATACAAATCTCCTCAAGAAATGGTGAGGACTTCTCTTCCTTGGATTTCTCTTTATCAAATCCCTTGATCACCCTTTGAGTGAAATGTGTAGAAGAAGATACTTTTGCATGTCTCACATGGCTGAACCACCAATTGCATGCTTCACTGTTTAGGTGTAGCACTGCAATCTCCATTGCTTCTTTCTCTACCACTGGATGTAGTAGGGAAAATGCACTGAGTCTTCTTTCCCAAGATTTGGCTGCAGATGTCCCATAAAAAGTGGACAATAGAAACCTGTTGCTCTTGATTTCTCCCTTGCTGCAGTGTCTCCTCCCTTCCTCCAGTTGAATGAACTATGGGAAGGCTAGAGTCTCCTTGAAGGCTCTAGGTTGAGACTTGTACTCAACAAGGTACTCACTTAGGATCTGATGATCCAAGTGTCTTCCATGCCCTTCATTCATGATAATAGGAAGTGCATGGTCCTTCCTCTTCTTGAAACCCTATAGGAGTTTCTTGGCATCTCTTCTCCTTCATCAGCTTAACCTCCTGGGAGAGGCTCTTTCTGGATCTGAAAAAGTGATTATACTAAACTCATCCTCTCCATCATACTGATATTTCTTCTTTTGATAGCTGGAACTCACAGGTTGAGCCAAATATCATGTTCTGATATAATTGTAACACCCCAAATGGGAACTGTCAGCAAGGCATGACTGGAAAACGTCTTTTCCAGTAATGGATGCTACAGAAATGGAAACCAACACTTGGATCCCTTATATATGATAATGCAAGACCGAAATATAAGAGGGGATCAAGAACAAATCTTTCTAGGTGGATTAACAGGTCTCCCTACACCTAGTATAGCTAGAAAATGCCTTATGAAGGGACTGCAGCAATACAAAGATAACACTGCTAGAAAATAACGCAGTTCAGCCCAATATTTGTAGGAGATCAATGTTGAGGCTCATACTTCAGCTATACATCAACAAAATAGATTTACAAAGCATCTTATACAATGTATGATAGAAAGGAGAAGGTTATACAAGAAGAAACCCTCAAAATGAGGTGCTACAGCCACAAGAAATGTCTGAATAATATTGGCAGCTTTATTTTCATTGGATGAAGTAGCAGTATGTTACAGCTTAGATATAGAGCCAATATGTATACAAAATGATAGATCTATTTTAGATCTGTATACAAGATAGGCTCCTTTATACACTCCCCTTGGGGATTTCAGCAAAACGTGAATAACTGTGAGTAGATTTGAGATCTAAGTCACAGATATGTAGTAATATTCAGAAAAAATTGAAGCATATGAATTACAGTAGATCAGATCTGAAACATACTTGAATTGGGTGGCCAATCCACAGATCACCATAGTGAATGGAATAATCCAATCACCAGAGATCTCTCCTCGAAAATGATGCCAAAAATCCCTACAACTCTGCTCTTGCAAATAATGAAGTACATGAAAATTGATTGCATTGTGGACTCTGAGAATAATTTGGCCTGATGCCAAGATATGGATCTAGAGCTCCAAGTGTCTAGAACACTCTTATCAAAGGGATAGAAGAATTTCCCAATGAAAAGGGGTGCTAGAGATGCATAGATCTGGAACGATCTATCCTCCACTTGTTGTAGCTCATAGGGATAACCCAATCATAAATAGGATAAATGTTGTAAGTGAAAGATGAAGCTTGGATAGCTGCCAGATAGTGGACAAGACAAACAAGTCTCCTCCAAGAGCTGCTCAAGGAAGGAGGTGGGATTCCGGCTCAGGAACACCCAATGCTAAACAACATTATTCTCACCTAAATAGCTAGAGAATGATATATGTCTAACCAGACAATATACTCATAAAATAACATATCATGAACAACACTCTCATACTACTCTCCTCTTCCTTTTATAAGATAAAAGCCTTGTCAAACCCTAAACCACTTCAATTGGTTAGCTCCTTGCACATGTGGAGCCTCCATTTAGAATTGCGTTGTGCATCCATGAGGTACATTGCATCTAGACTGTGTTGTAGATTTGGTCAAGGTTGACCCAATATCATAGTTCAAACCCATTCACACCTGCAAGTGTTTATTTTATATGGTCCAGAATCTATGTCTTTGTTCACATGGGCATTGATTTATTCATTATTTTTATGAGTTTTACATGTCCTCCTTTACTCATTTATTCAATCCACAGAAAATGAAACAGAATTGTATATTCCTCTTAGCTTGGGCTAAGTAGGAACATTACAGTCATCCCCTCCCAAATGTTGCTTGTCCTCAAGCAACTGCAAGGATAGAACTGAAGGGTTGTCTTCCAAGGCATGGAGACTGAAATGTATTGGGAAAACATCTATTCCCAAGAAATCATCCATACAAAATGAGTCACCTCCCAAAATGGAAACTCCAAAAAATCCTCCTCCACCTTGAGTTCATGCAATGTAGGTGGGCTAAAAATCTTAACATGGTAGACATAGGTGCCTACCCCACATTTTCCTCCTCTCGACTTGAGATAAGTGTGGAGTGTTTGTTGATCATGGGCTGCAATAATGTTTCCTTTAAGAGGCAAGATGAAGACTAGATCTCTAAAGATCTCCTCTCCAGCACTTTGAACCAAGTTGGCCCAAACCATTCCATATGTGATGGATGGGAAATCATCACCATATGGCATCTCATCAAAATCATGGCCCACCTCATAAAGAAACAAGTGTGTGGCTATGGTGGCCATATCTTCTCTCATGTTCCCATTAGAACATGCAATGCAGAAAATGTGGGAATCCTCTTCCCAAAGGAACACATATAACCAATGTGTTTCCTCCCCAATCATGCTCCTCATAAAAAAAATAACGACATCAACAATTGGAACCATGATTAACATCAATATGAAGGAAATACTGAAGGTTTCATGTGGTGCGGGAAGGTACCAACAGTTCCCCATGAAGTTACAACGCAATTTTTCTAACTGTTGCTTCAAAAAATTACAAGGCAAGTGGTTGTTGGATACATGGTTTTCTATGTATGTTATTTAATTTACTAATGAATATTATATGGTTGTGTACTACAATTGAGCACACATGAAGTAATGCAACACTTACCGATGGCCATATAAGAGATGGTGGTCTCCATCATGCATTCTAGCCCATTGTTGATCATGGAGCTCAATGAAAAGCTTGCCCTCTTCTGGAGCAATGCACGACATATAAGTGGTAAGAGTATGGAGATCACTAAATGCAACAACAAGACCTTTACCATGTAGTAAAAGTAAGATCATGATAGGACCCATGAAAAAACTCTCCATAATGATATGACATACTCTCATGAAGAGAAATGAATCATGTGCTGCATGAATATCCTTCCTCATGTACTTGGAAATCCAAGCCAAGAAGAACATATCACAACAATAGATCTCTCCATCCATTACTCCATATTTCTCACCTCCCCCTTGTCCATCAAGTGCATCAAGAGTGGAATGATCCTGTAGACACTCCATCCATAAGTCCATGCTCAAAAGTGACCACGTTGTTGGCCTATGAAAATAGGCTCCTGCCAATACATAGCTCCATTATTTGACATGTTCATTATCAAAGACATCTTCCATAATGTTGCTACAAAAAGGAATCTCCTTCCAAAGTGGAAGTACTTCAAGATCATCCAAGGCTAAGGATTAGCCCCTTTGCACCATGATAGTGCCATATTCTACTCCTGCAACATCATGCAAAGTGTGAGAGAAAATTTTCTCTTTCTCTCCTAAAAACATTCAAAGCAAAAAAAAAAATTGTTGCCTTCCCATACCTCCATCATATAAATAATGTGGTGAAAACATGGTGATTGATATGAATAATGTCATATCAACACAATGTGTCCATACTCCTTACTACCCAATGGTGCAAGCATCCTGCCACACATCTCTCCCACACATACCCTTAGAAAGAGGATGATGGCCAAACTCTTTCAAGAGTAGCCAATGCAGCCAAGCCTCCTGCTGCCCAGTATCATAGATCTACAAGTAACTTTATAGCTTCTTTCTCATCATCCACATCCACTCAATCACTTGTGGATCATGGATCTCATTCTACAAATACTTGGTATCCTCCCATTGTAGGACACCAACCTTCTCAGATCTTTGAAGAAATTTTCACTTCATGGAATTTTGAAGTGCACCTCCCATGGGATCTCTTGATGAGACCTCCTCCTCATGAATGGCCTTGCAAAACCAATGGAGTCTTGGATCTGCTGCAAGTAGAAGTCTCTCTCTATGTTGTGGCATGCTCATTGAGAAAGTCTCTCTCTCTCTCCTTGAAGGCTCTAGGTTGAGAATTTTGCTCAACAAGGTACTCACTCAGTATCTGATGATCCAAGTTTCTTCCATGCCCTTTGTCTTCTTCTTCATGATAATAGGAAATGCATGGTCCTTCCTCTTCTTGAAACCCTCTAGGAGTTTCTTGGCATATCTTCTCCTTCACAGCTTAACCTCTGGGGAGAGGTTCTTTCTAGATCTAAAAAGTTATGAGAGTAAAATCATCGTCTCCATCATTCTTATCTTGCTCCTTTTGATAGATGGAAATCACAGGCTGAGCCAAAGATCATGCTTTGATACCACTGTAATATCCCAAATTGGAACTGGCAACAAGACATTTCTGGAAAACACATTTTCCAGTAATAGATGCTACAAAAATGGAAAACAACACATGGATCCCTTAGATCTAATAATCTAAGACCAAAATACGAGAGGAGATCAAGAACAAATATTTCTAGGTGGGTTAAACAGGTCTCCCCACACCTAGTATGTCTAGAAAATTCCCAATGAAGGGACTGCAGAAATACAAAGATAACACTGCTGGAAAATAATGTATTTCAGCCCAATACTTGTAGGAGATCAATATGAAGGCTCATACATCAGCTATAAATCAGAAAAATAGATTTATAAAGCAGCTTATATAGTGTATGACAGAAATGAGAAGGTTATACAAGAAGAAACCGTCAAAATGAGGTGCTACAACCACAAGAAATGTCTGAATAATCTTGGCAGCATTGTTTTCATTGGCTAAAGCAGTAGTATGTTACAACTCATATCTATAGAAAATCTATATACAAAATGATATATCTATTTTAGATCTGTATACAAGAAAGGCTCCTTTATACACTCCCTTTGGGGATTTCAACAAAACATAAATAACATTGAGGTGATCTGAGATCTAAGTCACAGATCTACAGTAATATTCAGAAAAATCTGAAGCATATGAAGTATAGAAGATCATATCTGAAACATACATGGATTGGGTGGCCAATACACAGATCACCATATTGAGAGGAAGAATCCAATCACGAGATATCTCTCCTCCAAGATGATGCCAAAACTCCCTACAACTCTGATCTTGAAAATAACGCAATACAGGGAAAGTGACTGTGTTTTGGACTTTGAGAATACTTTGGCCTGATGCCAAGATATGGATCTAGAGCTCCAAGGGTCTAGAACACTCTTATCAAAGGGATAGAAGACTTTCCTAGTGAAAATGGGTACTAGAGATGCATATATCTGGAAAGATCTATCCTCCACTTGCTGCAGTTCACAAAGACAACCCAATCCTAAACAGGATCAACGCTGTAGGTGCAATATTAAGCTTGGCTAGCTGCCATATAGTGGACAAAACAAACAAGGATCCTCCAAGAGCTGCTCAAGGAAGGAGGTGGGATTTGCCCTCACGAAAACCCAATGCTAAACAACATTATTCTCAGCTAAACAGCTAGAGAATGATATATGTATAACCAGACAATATATTCATAAAATAACATATCATGAACAACCCTCTCATGCTGCTCTCCTCTTACTTTTATAATATATAAGCCTTGTCAAACCCTAAACCACTTCAATGAGTTAGCTCCTTCCACATGTGGAGCCTCCATATAGAACTGCGTTGTAGATTTGGTCAAGGTTGACCCAGTCTCATAGTTCAAACCCATTCACACCTGCAAGTGTCTATTTTATATGGCCTAGATATGTCTTTGTTCACATGGGAATTTATTTATTCATTATTTTCAGGAGTTTTACATGTCCTCCTTTACTCATTTATTCAATCAATAGAAAATGAAATATAATTTTATATTCCCCTTAGCTTCGGCTAAGTAGGAATATTACATCAATCCAAATAAGAAGGGACAACTAGCACTTAGTCTCCTAAGTGTCTCTATCTTCTGGCATGAAGATATTTACTTCTCCTTGAATAATTCCTAAATCAATTTAGGATATTTTGTATTATTTTTTGTATAAATACTTTAGAAACTTGAACTGTTAGGGTGGATTCCTAAATATTTGTATAGTTCTAATTGATCAAAATACCTAAGAGTTCATTGTACAATTTTCAAGTTAGTAGACTGGACAAGTAATAAAGGCATTGCATTACAGGATTCATGTGTTGAGGCACTTCAGTGAAGTACATTTCAATTGTTAAATGTTATTTTTCTTTTATATTACATTAAACTTGTATGTTTGTCAAATTTAAGTGTTATAATAGGAATATTATTGTAGAAATTGTTTATGTACACTCTCTTCTGAACTATTATTCATTTTAATTTTTTCTTTTGATATCTAGATCTGAGAATCCTTAATTTCTCTCCCATCTCGGTTGACCTATTTCTCCTTCCTTCATCATTCTGGTTTAAGGAATCCTTAACTGCTCCTTGATCCTGATTGAAAACCAATTCACCACTCAGCCTAAAATATCTGATACTGCTCAACTGACCTGCCCTTTGAACACTTCCTTTTGAACCTTATCTTATCCATTTTTCTTGGCATCTTGACTCCATAGCCCAATGGAAAAGTAGACAATAAAATTATCCATCTAAATCAATAATTCCACCAAACCAAATAAAAAATCAAACCCAATCAATCTTTCATAATTAGCCTAAAATCAACTAAAAACAACAAATTTAAATCATAAAGAGAGAGCCCTCTCTGAGCATTAGGAAGGCTATATCCTGATCTCAGAAGTAGGTTTTTGGTTACCTCTAAAATTTATTGAACAATCATAACAACCCCAAGAAATTATTGGAGTGATAAGACCTCCAAAGTTAGTAATATTCCATACCTTAAGAGACCATATCAAATGTTGATCTTCATGCTCAATTATCATTTCTTCAACTAGCATATTCTAAACTTCAAAAGAAATCGTGCTTATACAACAAGTCATATTCCCACAACTTTTTCTTCCTAGAATAATTTGAAAACATGAATCAAATTTACCAACAAAAAAAATTCAAATTCATGCATACCTTTTTCTTCAGCTAGCCATCTAGTCAAAAATTTCTTCTTATCTCGAATATGAGTCTTCCTCCATGTCGAATTGTACCTGAAAACTGTTAAGAAACTTGCTCTCAAAATATGAAAGTATAGAATATTCCTGCAATGTCATCGTGATTCTTCCTATACAAATTGAATAATCTCTCATGATTTCTTTCTTGTAGAGTATCTTTGAGATCCTCTCTTGCTATGACATGATACAAAGATTTGATGCATGCATGTGTCCTACTACTAGATGACTTATTTTATGAATACCTAAATTCTTCATATTCATATGTTGCTATCTATGATGCCAAAATTAATACTTCTACATGATCTACTCTCCAAATTACAAACCTCATTAGGATGGAGCTACTAGAAGAGATCCTTGGGATCTTCAACCTTAGGCTTCTTTTAAGGTTATTTTCCTTCTTCAACTACGTGAGCTCCATCCCTTTCCTTTGAGGATTATTAGGAAAGTATCTCTTGAAGTGTCCATAATCATTACATTCAAATATATGTATTTTGGATATATTATCTTCTTTTGACGAGGTTCGAACTTCCCAAACCTCCTTTTCTTCAACTTATTTACTTTAGCAGCAAAGGCTTCAGACTTACCATTGGGATCAATGTTTTCCTTTTCCTTCAATTTAGTTTCTTCCAAGATGCATTGAGACCAAAAATAAGTTTGGAGTGTCTTTCCATGAGTACATATTAGTCACAAAAGTGTGCCATTATGGAGGTAGATCATTGAGCACATAGATTATCAATTTCCCATCTGAAATTTTTTTTACAAGAGCTTCGAGTTAATACCTCAATTGAGATGTATTCACCAGGTATGAGGAGATGTCTTCATAAAAGGTAGCCTTGCCTTGTAGAAGCAAATCCTCAAATATATCTTCTATATTGATGTGCGTACTTCATATATGATCTTGATTTATGGAGGAACGCAAAAAAATAAACATATAACCATATATACAAAGATGCAGCGGAAACAACACTTCATTTCATTAATATCAAAGAACTGAAATTTGCTTACAAACAGAATGGAAATAAAACTAGCTAGGGCGCTGGTAGTTATCTCTGAGAAGAGATGTGGAAGCTACAGGCCTCTGAACTGAGTTACAATGAGGCTCAAGGGACTATTTATTATCGAGAAACAATGGAGAACTCTAAACATCCAAAAACCTAACCCTAGGAGATGAAGTGCCAAGACTATGGGCCCCGTTTGGGTAAATTGGTATTTCAACTTCCTAGGGACGTAACTTTGGCATACTATCTCCATTTGACGCACATGGTACATCATTAGAAAGATCTATCCAAGGACTACAACTTTCGCCATGAATATCTATTCTGGAATGGAATGATATTTGTTGGAGGTGCGATGCCCAAAAAATGTCGTTTAGGGCCTCAAAATGGCTCCGGAAGTTCAGGACCCGAAAAACTGCTAAAAATAGTAAGTTGTGCCGAAACTGAAAAAAATGAAAAAGTAAATGGTGGGGCCCCAAGTGGAATAGGCGAGTGGCCACGAATATCCACCTAGATCATTCCTCCCTCGCTAAGAAGCAATGGTCCCCATTGCGTTGAGTTCTTCCATGAGATGAGGAAACTTCTGCTGAACATGGTCCCCGGTGAACCACTTGCCTTGGTGCAAGAGTTGGCCAGCTTTGACAACCCGATACAGTTGGATGTTCTGTTGGCGAGTGCTCTTTATTTTCATGTCCCTGATACAATCTGTGGTGGCCTGTTCCATGCAGCATGGGTTTAACTTTGTTGGTGTGAGTTGTTCTGCAATGTCTGAGGTGTCCAGTAGAGGTGGGAAGTAAGGACGAAGGCGATCCACATTGAAGACTGGGTGCAGACCAAGGAATGGTGGAATACTAAGCTCGAAGGCATTGTTCCCTACAACCTTGGTGATGGTGCACGGCCCGTATCAGAGCGAGCGAAGCTTGCGGTGGGGTCCAGTGAGGCGCTCCTTCTGCAAATGTAGCCATACTTTGTCGCCCACCTGGAATTTTTGTGGCACCTGGTGTTGATCATGGCGTTGCTTGTACTTGGCATTGGCTTTGTCCAATATATCATGAACCTATTGGCGGATGTGTTGAATGCACTCGGTGAAGCTACTTGCTTTGTCAACTTCAGACTAGACATGAGCTGAATTGGCCTGAGCAACTACAAATGGTATGGCTACGTCAATAGGACATAGTGGCTGGAATCCAGAGCCCACCTGAAAGGGGCTATGGTCAATTGAACTATGGAGAGCCCGATTATAACTATGTTTTACATATGGGAGGCTCTCGTCACATGTGCATGGATTCTTTGAATTGTACATGCGCAGAATGTGTACAAGCATTTTGTTGACGACCTCTGTCTAGCCATCTGTTCGGGGATGGAAAGATGTGGACTTGGTGAGCTTGGTATCCAACATTGAACAGAGGCTGGACCAAAATGTGCTGAGGAACCTGCTATCCCGATTTGATATGATAGACTTTGGGATCCCAAAGTGCACCCACACTCGTTCAAAGAAGAGTTTAGCGGTGGCTTCTGCTATGATATTCTTCTTGCAGGCTGCCATGATGGCCATCTTCGAGAATCTGTCGACGACCACGAAAACACAGTCATTTCCCTGCTTAGTAGAAGGCCGGCCTGACACGTAATCCATGGAGATGGATTCCCAAGGCCGACTAGGGGTAGGTAGCGGAGTATATAAGCCTTTCTTCTTGATGGTCAGTTTGGCAATGGCACAAGCAGTGCAGGATCTGATGTGCTTCTCGACATCCTTTCAAAGGTTAGAAGCCCCGATAAAAATAACCCGTAAGGTTATCTTGTTTTCTCAGCACGAAATGCCCTGTTTGTCTGAAAATTTGTAGGTGTGCTTCATATCATCTTGGCATGCTGCAGCAAGGAACAAAAAGGTGTGTCCCGGAGTGACAAAAAGTGCATCTTGGAGGTGAAAATTTGGAACTTGCATACCCCCCAAGAGTGCCTTGTAAGTGTGGCTGAATTCTGGGTCACTCTCATAGAGAAGTGGCCAATCAGAAGTCTCATGCCCACAAGAGTTGAGCACGGTGGTGAGCGCCACGATCGGTGGTCGGTTGAGGCAATCTACAATATTATTGGTGCTACCCTTCTTGTACATGATATTCAAATGAAACTGTTGCAGATATGTGGACCAATTCTGATGGCGATCATTCTACAACTTCCCTTGTGTCTATATGAACTGTAGGGGTCGGTGGTCTATGTGGATGATTGTTTCCTTCCCCAAAATGTAATTCTTCCATTGTCAACAAGCTTGCACAATGGAATACATTTCTTTTTCATAAGTGGGATACTTGTGAACTGTGTCAGACAATGTCTCATTGTGATATGCCATTGGATGTCCCTGTTGAGCAAGAACTGCCCCAATAGCTTAGTCAGAGGCATCTGTCTTGATCTCAAATGGCCATTGCAAGTCTGGTAATGTGAGCACTGGGGCAGAACATAGGCGATTTTTCAATTCTGTGAACGCGTTCTGTTGAGGTTCCGACCAAAATAATTTTTTTCTTGCTCCTCCCTTGGTGACTTGACTCAAGGGCCAAGTGATATGAGAGAATCCCAACACGAATCTATGGTATAAATTAGCAAGACCCAGAAAGCTGTGAAGATCTGTTATAGTGGTTGGGGCTGGCCAATCCCGAATGACTTGGATCTTGGTTGGATCCACATGCACCCCCCTTTCATCAATAATGTATCCCAGATATTGAACCTGGGTCATGCCAAATGTGCACTTCTCCAAATTGGCACACAACTTGTGTTGCCGCAGTGTTTGGAGGACTTGTCGGATGTGGTGAAGGTGCTCTTCCCAAGTCTGGATGAAGATCAGAATGTCATCCAAGTACACCACTACGAATGAGTTGGTGAATGGCTGCAAGATGTCGTCCATCATCCTCATGAAGGTTGCGGGAGCATTCGTCAAACCGAAAGGCATGACCAGCCATTCGAAAAGGCCTTCCTTGGCTTTGAAGGCAGTCTTCCACACATCAGAGGGTTCAATTGGTACCTGGTGATACCCAGACTTCAGGTCGATCTTGCTAAAATATTTTTCACCTTTGAGTTGATCCAGAAGGTCATCAATCCATGGGATTGGGTACCTATTTCAGACAATGATCTTGTTCAGCGCCCGATAGTCAATACAGAGTCTCCACGTCCCATCCTTCTTCTGTACCAACATGATCAGGCTCCCACAGGGCGCTGAACTTGGTCTGATGTCACCTTTCTGCAATAGCTCCTGAATCTACCTCTTGATTTCATCATTCTCCAGAAAAGAGCGCTGATAGATCGGTCCATTGGGTAGCGGTGCACCTGGGGTCAGATCAATCGGGTGCTTGACCTGATAGTACAGAGGAACCCCTGTGGGTGAGGTGAAGATGTCCTCATACTCCTTCACAACCTTATCCATTTGTTGTTGTTGTGTAGAGGAGCCCTGTCTGGAGGTCGTGGCCACAATCTTCTTATTTCCCTGAGGGTGGATCATCTGGAAAACGAATTTCCTAGTTTGGGAAATGAGCTTACTGCATTGTTTTGTAGTAACCAAAGAGATAGTAGCAGGAGGTTGTACCTCTGGTATCCTATACAACTTATTTCCCAAAGTAAAAATAACAGCACGAGGTTGAGACTCATAGACATAATGACGCTTCCACAAGTATGGTTGTCCTAATAATACATCAAAAACATCAATAGGAGCAACGTCACATAATACCTCATCCAGGAATGGCTTAATGCTATAAGGAAGGTGGCACTGCTGGTGTTATAGCATCATTTTTCACCCTCATGTGATTCATGATTGTCTCTTTGGCCTTCGGCACCCATTCCCACAGACTTGAACAAAATTCATAAAAACAGTGTTAAAAATCCCATACGTGGGTATGCCCAGACTTTTCCGCATGTATACGCAAGTCCATACACACTTTTCCGCGTATGCCATTAAAATCATTAAACAATATATAAAAATTCCCTATTTTCGGGTTGGGTTGATGGTTACTCCAGTAGTTCAACCACCTCAGTACATGGCCAATTATTTCCAACTGATTGAAACTACTTTGAGGGAGTATAAAAGCCCCTCATGTGCATGGCCTAAGGGAGAGAGAAATTTATAGACATTATACTCTGTTGGAATCCCAATTCAAGTCTGATTTCCCATGCCTCCTGCACTTTCCCAGATTTTTACAGGAAACCCTTGTTTCCTAGAGATGTTCATCCATTTATATGTCATCTCGTGTGCACAAGTCTTGAAAGTGTCTTAGCGAGGCCAGGGCGGGACGGATCCAGATGACGGTCTATTCGCAGATCATGGAAGGATTCAGGTGATCTCTCCACTTTTTACTACTGTACATGATGTTCGTAATGAAGAAGAACCATCTTGTTCCTAAATTCACGTGTTAATATATGCTTGCATATGTGAAATGATTATTATTTAAGCATTTATTATTGTTTATATGATGTTTCACATGGATTTCACTGACATTTAGGATAGATATATGTTGTACAACTAGATTTCCATGCACGTTTCTTCTTGGTTTTCAGGTTGAGGAGGAAAAAGGGTTGCTAGGGGTTTGGACCCCACAGGATCTACATCAAACGTAGGATTACGGGTGAGTTCTACTATCGATGTTATCTAGTTTTTAGCAAACAAGTGTGGTTGTGTGAGTCCTTCTTGAGTAGCATGCCCTGATCTGTGGAGGTTTTGACCCAAAAAACCTCTACGAAGTTATTTCCCGAAATAGAACTGGTGACTCCACTGGGGATCGCATTCTTGTGATTCCCCTGTTGGGTGGTTTCAGCTGTTTGAAAGGTTTCCAATAGATTTAACTATTATTTCCAGTCCAGTTAACTTTTTCTCAGTAAGACTGAAGACCTGGTTCTTTATCCAGGCTTAATATTTTTTATTTTTCATTATTTACCTTTATACACGCGATTTTTTCTGTACACAGTCGCGTATACACGCAGTTTTTGTTAAAGTAAGTCGCATATACACGGGTTTCCTTTGACACGGGTGCGTATGCACGCTTGTTGAAAATCTGATAAGTAGCATATGCCTGGGAAAATTTGAAATTTTTGATTTCTCGACTTTTTAGTCTTGTCGGCCTGTGGAGACCTGTTCCTGCAGTGTCTTTATAGCCTCTGGATTGTGTTGATAGTGGTATTCGGTCTTTTTCTCTCTTGTTTGGTGGAAGACTGGCCTATTAGGCAAATCTTGTTTTTTAGTGCTTGCATTTCTGGTTCGAGTACCAAGATCTCTTTCTGGGCATTCTTGGTTGTTCTTCTTAATCAGAATAGAGAGCTTCTGCTCATATACTCTTTCCTCATTTTATGTTTTGCCTTGCACTTGGATTTTTGCCTGCTTTCGGTTAGTTTTCTTGAGTTCATTTGACTAGGTCTTGTTGCAATTTTTGAAGAGTCTTTCTTGGTTCTTTGAAGTTTTTGTTTGCTGCAAGGTTGTACTATTCTTCTGGGCTGAGTTACTGAGTTTCTTGTCTTCTTTTGCTCATATAAATCTTGCTACTAAGTGGCACTATAAGATTTGGAGCGTTTTTGAAGTTTTTCTTGAAATTCAGAGTTGTTTGGCCTGGTAATTGGATAGTTTTCTTGGTCTCTTCGAGCTCTTCTTTTTATAAAATTCAAAAGCTCAAAAAACATTTTGTTTTGTCATTTGCTTTTGTTTTGCATTTTTGTTTTCGTTTCGTTACATCTTTTGAAGCTTTGTTGAGATTTCTTGCCTTTGGTTTTTGACTTGATTTGGGAAGGGAATTGTCATTGGTTTCTTCCTCTTGTGTCAAGCATTTTTTGGTGTCTTTATACTGAGAGTTTCTGATTTTGGGAACTAGTTTAGTGGACAACCGAAAAGTGATAAAACTGAAGGATTCTTGGGAAATTTCTCTTTGCTTTGTTAGATTTTGCATCTTAGAATTTGCATGCTCTTAGTTATTTGCATTAGGTGCACTTAAGCATTTGTAGTCTTTTTCATAGATTTTGCGAGTGTGAGTTTGATATTTGAAAAGAAAAAATATATATATAGTCTCGTAGAACCCGTGTAGAAATTTATTTTCATCGAAAGGAAATTACTGCATTTGGATGTAGTTTGGTTTTCATTAATTTCTTTTCTGCGTCTTAAAACATCACAAGTTTCACTTCCATATCCCATTGACCTAATATAACAGCCAATTAAAATAAGCGCTATAATTTAAAAACAACTAGCAAGTTTTTATTAAGTGTCATACACCAACTAGCTAGGTTGTAGGGCCTTGGATTAGGTGAGTGGAGAGTTAACTCTCCAAGGCCGCTCAAACTAAAACATAGAAGTTTATTAATTGAGCGAAATCCAACTCCATTAGGTGGACCGGGAAAGCTCTCCTCCAGAGAGTCAAGCGCGAGGGGAAGTGAAGGCCGAGAAGAGAGATACCCCCTCTCTGATTTGCTGGATCTTGCCTCAAGACCGTTCCGCCTGGCTTCTGACACGGATTGGTGCCCATAGTTGCCATTCCTAGGTTCCACACAGGTGACTGCGGGGGGGAATACCCGTGATACCTAAGGGAGACGTCGTATCACTTCCAGCAGTACTTCTGGGGGGTGCCCTTGCGAAGCTTGGGTACTTGTGCCAACAAAGGCTGTTGTTAGGAGGTCTGCGTAACTATTTCTGTTACCTTCGCTAGTAGGCCTGGGCAGTAATTATCCCAGACTACTTTCGGGAGGTCCTATTTTTTGCTTTCCCGTATTTTGGTGTCCGGTCCTAATCACCCGGAGCGGAAATACCTGAAGGCTGCTTGCTTGGCTGTATCTTAGGGATTTTTGTAGTGAGTGCTCTTTGCTCCTAGCTTGCTTAGCTTTATACTTTTTTGAGTCTAATTAAAATTTGTTAAAGTGGCTGATCAAGCGCCTCGTTGATCGAGGAGAATCCGGGGGTTATCTCCCGAGAGTGCAGAGCCTTCTTCAAGAAGGCGTAGGAGTAACATAGCAGGTGAATATCACCCTGTGGCGTCTAACGCAATGGACAGAGATCCTCCACAAGGGCTTGAAGGTTTCGTAGTTGGTTCTGGTGTTGGTTCCAAGAGGAGCGTTCCGCTCACCTCGAGAGTCTTATTTCCGGGAGAGTTAGGAATAGAAGTAGAGGAAGTACCTGAGTCTCCTCAGTCACTTCCATCTCCTCTTCCTCCTGATTATCCGTTTGTTGTTGAGTACATCGGACCTGAGTCTGCAAGACCAGAAGATCCTCCATTTTATTCATACCTTTCGATGGCCACGACTGGGAACGCGGCTTCTGCTGTGAGTGTTGCGGGCATTCAGACTCCTGCTTCAGTTGAAGGAGGAGGCACTATTGCTATATCTACGATTGCTTCTAGTACTGCTGTGTTTGGATCTGGTTTCACCCAAGCACATGCTTCTCAATCTGGTCCCTTCTGTTTTGGAATGCCCACTAGTGGGATTCCTCCTTTTTCCTTTTCCGCTGCTGCAGCTGCATCTACACCCATGTCTTCCATGGCTAGTGGGTCAGCTTCTTTTCAAGGGTTCCCCTTCGGAACTGGGCATATTCCTAGTTCAAATCCTTCTTTAAGGTCTTTTCCTTTTACTTCTGAGACTCAGAGTTTTAAACCTTGGTCTGGAGGTTAGATTTCGACTACTTTTACAGGTTGGAACCCTGTATTTACAACAGTGGGGGCAGGGAATCAGTTTTAAGCTGGTCACCAAGGGAATGCTTCTTTCCCTTCGTCGAGTGCTTATCAGACTTTTTCCCCTCTTTCTAATGCTTGGAACTCCTATCAGGGGCTTTCTTCTTCATTCAATACTCCGGGAGGGGGAACTGGTCCGGTCTTTGGTAACTCTACGTTGTGAGGGGGTCCTTCTCCAAATGTTGGGTCTTTTGGCCCAACATTTTCTACGAGTCCTTTTTGGCAACCTGGTGCCTCATCAAATCCAGGGTACTCTTTTCAGAATGTTGGGAATTCATCCCATCAAGGATGGAATCCTCAGGCTCTGCCTCGTTTACCTTTTCTGGAAACGTTAAACTTGCCAGATCAGTCGAAATTGACAAATGATCTGATCTGATATAGTCCTGGGTGGCCTCCGGTTCCCACCAAACTACCTTTAGACATTCCAAAGTTTGAAGACAAGAATGGAGAGGACCCGGCTGACCATATCACCACCTTCCATTTATGGTGTTCTTCTAACTCCCTGATCAACGATTCGATTAGGTTGAGATTGTTTCAACGCACCTTAATTGGAAACGCTTCCAAGAGGTATATTTAGTTAACTGGGGGCAGTTTTGCCACGTTTGGAGATCTGGCTACAACATTTCTAAATCATTTCCAGTTGCCTGTCCGTTATGATGTTGGGACTGAAATCCTAGCTAATTTTAAACAGGACGATGCAACCCACATTTCTGATCATATTCAGGAATGGCGGAGAAGGAAGAGGCTTATCAAAGCTCATATTCCAGGAGAATTCCTTTTGGAATGGTTTCTGAAATCTCTGCAGTCAGATATTTCTAAGGATGTATCCTTGTCCGGGGTATTTTCCGAGGAGCAAGCCATTTTTAGGGCCCAGTAGCTTGAATTGATATATTCTCAGTTTGGGGTCCTTCATAAATATTTTCCTAATGCTCCTCGCTCCAAATTGGACTTATCAAAGACTAAACTCGGTCCTCATGGTGATGGACTTATTGGGTCGATCAATAGTGGTGCAAAAAACCTGCTTAGTCAATTGCAACAGTTGTCTATACAATCTGCTTCTTCTGGTCAGGCTGTGCCTACTGAATCATCGCCTTCTCAATCTTTGTCGGTAAATGCTGTTCAGACTTCTAACCCTAAAGAAAATCAATAATCCGAAGGGAAGAAGAAGGGATGTAATAAGAAAAAGGGCAAGAATGGGAAGGGTAATGCAAATAAATCCAACGATCATGTTGGCGAGGGTCCAAAGGATAAAAAGAAAGTTAAGTTTCCATGCAAGTTATGTGCTGGAGACCATCTTACTCACCTTTTCCCTAAAATTCAGGATGTGCAACACTTGTTAGCTCAGTAGGGTTCTTCTAGTTCCCAGGCTGTGTTGACAAACCCTTTTCCCCAAGGGCAACAGCTAGTTGTTGGCGCGAATCAAAATACTGGGGCTGCCTCTGGGGGCACCCAGGAAGGGGAAATTCCATCAAACATATACATGATGAGTGCTCATGTGGATGTCGCCATGAGATCCAGTGATTATGGCGAAGATGAGTCTTCGAAAGCCAAGGATGCTCCCGATGCTACTGAGCCGCTTCACATTACGAAGCTTACTATTGAGCCTATACCTCGGATGCCCAAAGCATCTACTAAGCATATGACGATTAATACAAATGCCAGGTCTGCCCAGAACTAATCTATTGTACAAGATCTGGCGTAGAGTCCTTGTGCCATGTCAGCTCTTGAGGTGCTCCAGTCTTGTCCGGCTCAGCGCAGTGCTCTGCTCACTGCTATTGGGGTTGTCGATCCAAAGAACTCTCTTATGATTACATTCGATATGACTAATTTTAAAAAGAGACTCCCCCATCATATGGATTTTCATATTAAATCATCGTACCGGAAATGCAATATTTTCCGGATGGTCGTTGATGAGGGTGCTTCCACATGTGTGATGTCTCTCACATGTTGGAAGGGAATTGGATCTCCCGCAGCTGTTCCATCTGCTACTCTTCTGACGGCGTTTGATGGTCATTCTCACAGACCGCATGGTATTGTTCCAGCTTTGCCCATCTATGTTGGGGGCAAAACTGTAAATATAGAGGTTGAGATAGTTGATGCAAGCTTGGACTACAACCTTCTGTTGGGGAGAAACTGGATTTATGAGATGGATGCTATTGCATCTTCATTATTTCAGATTATTTATTTCCCTCACGAAGGGAGGATTGTTACAGTGGATCAACTAGACTGTCCTCCTGTAGACTTGAATGCATCTGCTGACTCAACCATTCCAAAGTTGGATAAGTCCAAGTCGCCTATTGAGAATTTAGGAGTTGGAATGTATTCTTCGTTGATGGGTACTTTTGATATTCCACCTCCTACTATTCATATAAATGCAATTTCATTCTCTAGGGCTCCTCTTCGAAGAGAGTTCTTCAGAACTCATTATTTTTCAGACCCTTGGACCTTACCTTCCCCTACAACCACATTAGTGGAAGGTCAAGTGGGTGGAATGGAATTTCCGATGTCTGCAGCTGAGATTTCTTATCAATATATTTTTGACTCTGCAGAGTTCATTCCAGCTCCTCTCTCTCCGGAGGAATTGGATGGTGATGTGGCTCCGGCTTGGACACTTAGTTCTTCTTCTGCCCAGGATTGCCTTGATACCACTCTTCCATATGAAGAGGCCATCCTGGAAGCTATGACTGGTATAGATAGACCGTGGGATGACTTGCATCATCGGTCTTACTTTTTACCTGATTTGAGCGAAGTTGAATCAAGTTTTCCAAGTCCTGTGTCTCCTGGTCCTGTTCGCCCAGTCCTGAACCCTTTAGCACCAACACAGGTATATGCTGAAGGGAACATGGTTGTCATTTATCCAACTATCCTGGTGAACATTTCTAGGGATCCCAATGTTATAGAGAATGTCTTCATCGGAGCTGAATGTTCCCCTAAAGAGATTCAGATTTACACCGATCTCTTTAAAGAGTATAGGGACGTTTTCGCTTGGTCTTATGAGGAAATACCTGGTATAGATCCATCTATTGCCCAGGATGAGATCAAGACTTACGAAAATTCTAAGCCTGTGAGGCAAAAACTTCGTCCGGTCAATCCTAGGAAGGCTGCAGCTATCAAAGCTGAGGTGGAGAAGCTGCTTAAGGCGGGATTTATTTTCCCTGTTCCTTTGACTGAATGGGTTTCGAACCTTGTTCCCGTAGTTAAAAAACAAGGAACAATTCGATTTTGCATCGATTTCAGAGACCTTAATAAAGCATGTCCGAAAGATAATTACCCTACACCATTTATAGATCATATCATTGATGAGTGTGCCAGTATTGATATTTTCTCCTTCATGGATGGTTTCTCCTGATATAATCAAATTACTATCCGTCCTGAAGATCAGCATAAGACTACCTTTATTTGTCCCTGGGGTACGTTTGCTTACAAGAAGATGCCTTTTGGTCTTAAAAATGCTAGGGCTACGTTTTAGCGGTCCATTTCATATGCCTTCCACAACATCAAACAGATTATCGAGGCATATTTGGATGATTTAGCTGCTCATTCTCGAAAGAGAATGGGTCATCCTGCTCACCTCCGTCAAGTATTTGAACGATGTCATTTCTACAATATTAGGTTGAATCCGAACAAGTTTGTTTTCGCGGTCACATCCGGTCATTTATTGGGATTCATTGTGTCTAGGGAAGGGATTAGGGTAGATCCCTTCAAGGTTGAGGCAATACTTCGGTTGCCTCCCCCGTCATCTATTCCTCAACTTCAAAGTCTACAAGGAAATGCTAATTTTCTTCGGAGGTTTATCGTGAATTATGTTGAAGTTACCAAAGGATTTATGAGATTTTTGAAGAAGGGAGTTCCATTTTTTTGGGATGAATTTGCTCAGCGCTCATTCGATGCTTTGAAAAAAGCATTGACCTCTGCAGCTTTATTGAGTCACCTGATTATAGCAGGGATTTCTTTTATATCTTGCAGTAGCAGAATCTACCATTGGTATGGTTCTGGTTCAGGAAGATGATGCTCTTGTAGAGCATGTTATATACTATCTTAGTCGAGGCTTGGTAGGACCTGAACTCCGGTATACTTCGATAGAAAAGTTGGCTTTAGCAGCTGTTCATGATGTGCAGCGACTCAGACATTACATTCTTCTACGAAAAACTTATGTTTTGGCAGCAGCCAATCCATTTCAGTTTATCCTCAGTAGGCGAGTGATTGGGGGAAAATACAATAGATGGATTGTGATTTTGCAGGAATTCTATCTTGAGTTGATGTCTGCCAAGTCCAAGAAATCATTAGTTTTCGTGGAATTGATTTCTGAATTGCCCTGTGGAGAAGAGATAGTCTATGATGAATCTTTCCTGGATGAACATTTATTCCTCATCTCTCCACAGGATCCTTGGTATGGAGATATTATTGTGTATCTTCAGACCGCAAAGTTTCCCTCTACTTTTTTGAAAGATGAGTGCCGTAAGTTGCGTCACTCGGCTAAGAATTACTTGATCATTGGTGATGCTTTATACCATCGACAGGTTGATTCAATCCTGAGACATTTCTTAACTCTCGAAGAAGTTGAGGCTGTGATGAATGATTGCCACAGTGGAGCTTGTGGTGGTCATTTATCTGGGCTTGCTACAGCCCAAAAAATCTTGCGTGCTGGGTAATTTTGGCCTTCGATTTTCAAAGATTGTGTGGAGTCGGTCAAAAAGTGTCATCCGTGTCAAGTTTATACTCGAAAAAAACGCGCTCATCTAGCTCCGGTTTTTCCAATCATTACTTTCGGTCCCTTTACAAAGTGGGGTATTTATTATACTACTTGTAACCCGCCTTTGGCTAAAGGTCACAAGTACATTATTGTAACAGTAGACTACTTTACGAAGTGGATCGAGGCTATGCCTACTTTGGGGAATGATGGTGAGACTGCAGCTCTTTTTCTTTTCAACCAGGTTATTGCTCATTTTGGTATTCCTAGAGAGATTGTCACTGATCATAGCAGTCATTTTCAGAATAGCATGATGGCTGAGTTGGCTCTAAAATTAGGTTTCCGACAAGAGCATCCATCTCCGTATTATCCTCAGGCCAATGGGCAAGTGGAAGCCGTGAATAAATCCTTGAAGACAATTCTTCAAAGGATAATTAATAAAGCTCGATCCAACTGGAATATCATGCTATATCCTACACTTTGGGCATACAGGACGTCAGTGAAAACTGCAACTTGCTTTACTCCGTTTCAGCTAGTTTATGGGTTGGAATCCGTATTTCCCATTGAATGTGAGATTCCTTCTCTTCAGTTAGCTGTTGAACTCCTTCCTGACACTTCTAGTCTTGAAGAACGTCTCCTTCACCTGGAACATCTCGATGAGTAGCATCGGGATGCCGCCACGAAGAATGAAGCGCATAAAAACCGAGTTAAAGTTCAGTACGATAAGGCGGTCAAGCCTAGGGTCTTTTCAGAAGGTGACCTTGTTTTTTTCTATGCCCAAGAAAAAGATGCCCTGGGGGCTGGAAAGTTTAAGTCTATGTGGTATGGCCCCTTTATCGTTAAAAAAGTCCTTAAAAAAGGAGCATATACCTTGGTTGATTTCAAAGGGAATGAGTTGCCGGAGTCTAGAAATGGGCTCTATTTGAAAAAGTATTATGCCTAGGCTTCGGCCTGGAATTTTTCTTTTGTATATAGTAGTTTTGCTTTGTACATATCTAGTTTTTCGATCTTTGATGGGATGGTGATGTTTTTGATCTGCTTTGGCAGGTTGTGTCCGATGTCATGAGTCATTTTGGTTTCACCGATGGTGCTAGTAGACACACCCGGAACTTGGCTTCCGCGGCTTGGGTGCTTCATCATCCATCCAGTCAGCTGTTAGTATCAAGACGAGTCTATATTGGTCCTTCTTCCAATAATATAGCAGAATACACTGCAGTTATTTATCTACTCTCGGAGGCAATATCTTTGGGTGTTGATTCGTTGGCAGTTTTCTTCGACTCCTAGCTAGTGGTATCGCAGTTGAACAATACTTATCGGGTTCGAGATCCATTTTTACTCCGGTCGTTCTTGAGGGTACGTTTATTACAAAGATCATTTCAATTTTTAACTTTCATTCATATTCCTCGAGCTGAAAATTGGATGGCAGACTCATTAGCTAATCAAGCAATTGATTGGCATATTAATCATTCCATACAATAAAATTTATTAATCAAAAAAATCATACAATTTTATTCATTTGTCACATCACATCAAACATCGCTGTATATATATTATCAGAGTGTTCAAAAACTATACAAAATTTGGATCCATAAGTCATACAAAATTTGGGCTTATGCCCGATCATGTTCAAATCTCAAAAAATATACAGTCATCCGATAAGTCATATATATCTACTCCTGTGGTCCCTGCCCAGAAGTTGTGTTCCTATAGAACATGATCGCAGTCGCGACTCGGCGGAATAACCACACCCAGTCATGAGGTACTCCTACTACTCGTCTCTGGATGGCCTTGGGTAGATCTTCCACTGCAAAAATAGGCACTTGGCGGGTTAAACCCTCCAAGTTCCTCTGTACAGCATGGAGGGTTCTCTCTGAGTCTACTGTATCCGCCTCGCCTCGACAGCGCTTGTGTCGAGGGTAACCATCAGGACGAACTGGTCCAATATATTTTTCATGATCATTATGATGTTGTAAGTCACTTTGAATCCAAACAAAAACATGTTTTATTTTTTCATACATATTGAAAAAAATCCAAAAAAATCATATAATTTAAAAAAATTGCAAACTTACCGACTGTACCCCATGCCGTGCCAGGTGGAATGACGAGGTCTGGATCGCCACGGAAATCCATCCCGACATAGGGATAGTCCTCCACAACGATGATTTTTTCTCCCCACCATTGGAAGAACTCATCATCCCAGGTGGTTCGAAGAACTTCACTTCCCCCCAGTCTCTTCATCAAGTCAGCCCATCGAGCAATTCTTGGGTCCCTTGGACTGCTGATAGAAGAGATCACTTTGGGTCTCAGTCCAGGAATATTCTCGAAGAAGAATGTCATCAACATTATACCATATCGGAAATGTTTTGTCTTTGTTTTTCGGATGGAAGTCAATTGTTGTTTCATGTTCATTAGTAGGGTTGTGCACCAATCATATACATGAGTTAAGCATTCCATAGCTATACTCATTTGAGTCCTGGATGCCTGGTGTAGGGAAGAAAAACCTGCTACCCTGCCAATGGTAAAAAGGAGGATTTTCATGTGCAAGTATCTTAAATATTTGATAGGAATTTGAGTCCCAACTTTCTTGGAACCCTCTACACAGTAGATGTGGACGTAATCTTCCACGATGAGCCCTCCCAAAGGTTTGCCATGTAAGTCTACTAGCTCCCCCCTCCGAGAGAGTCCAGTAATAAAATAGATATCTTCCACTTCGATACGTATGGGCATTTGATCTATTATGAAACAATCTTCTTCCGGTTCCCAATAATTCACAAGCATTTCGAGCAACCGGACATTACTCTTCATATTTGGCATTTTGAAAAATTTGAGCAATCCACAATTTCGGAGAATATTGAGCGATAATTGGTCTTGCATTACTTCATTGTCAATGGCATTGTTCTCATGTTCCCTCCATGATATAGTCATCCTGCAAAAATTCAATAATTTGTCCATTAGAATCACTTTTTTTCATTTCGGGTTGCGCATACGCGACTTTCTCTATACACAGTCATGTATATACCCGACTTGGTCAATATAAACCCGCGTATGTGCAGAACCGTAATTTTAAACAAGTAATCCTACAGTGAAATTTCCAAATTTTAAACTTATGAACAGACAAAATTAATAACAAGGATGGATTAAGAGCTTACATAACAAATTCGGAAAAGTTTGATGGTCGATTGCTCTTGTCTTGACAAAAGAGACTTTTTCTCCAGAGCTCTTTTTCCCAATTCAGCAAGTCACAATGAACCAAATATGAGGTAACTTGTCTATTTATGCCCAAAAAGTTGAAAATTTTCGCAAAAAGTTGTTATGCTTATTTTTTCAATCTATCTTAAGCTGCATAACCTAGATCCTTGGAAGTGCCCAGATTGGTATATTTTCAGGTACATTTTGATGAACTCGAGATTTTTTCCAGTTTTTGATCCATGACTATTGACCCGTCATGGCAAGTATATGATCTTCACTGGCATATAGGTTAGGGAATCCACTTTCCATTACATTTTGCATACTAGCCTCCATTCTGATTACTTGCCATAGGTTCAATCCCATCAGGTCATGAGTATTTCACCCATTTCACTCGCCGATTATTTAATCATTACTTGGTGCTAGAGCCTTCCTTTACATGGGCTTCCTAGTTAGTTCCTCGCTATCACTTGTTGCCCATGCTGCGTTTTATGTAGGCTCGGGAGTCCTCTTTAGTCCCGCCATGACTTATGTGTTGAAGCTTCATTCTTCTTCTTCTCCACTATTATTTTTCTGGCTATTACCCTAGAGGCTCCCTGGTGTGTTGAGTTGTATTATTGCATTGCATATTGGCTACTTGTTTATCTTGGCCTTTAGCCGGCTTCATTTTTGGACTCGATGTTTAAGCCAACTTTTGACCTTGACTATTTGTACAAGTTAACCATTGCATGCATTTAGCTGTCGCGACTTGACACCCTTTTACCCATGGATGGAACATTCCTCTGAGTATCGCTTACCAGTTTCTGCCACCTTGCATTGAGCATAGGATTGTTCCTATCCCAGGACCTAGTGCATCTATTTCTTGATACTCGTTCTATCCATTGCACTATAACATTCTTTTATTCTTTTTCAGGCTTATTATATGAAAAAGACAAAAAAATCAAATATAACAAAAAGAGCAGGAATGGGATGTAACTTCGTAATTTCATGGCAGTACAGTGTCAGTTTGTTGCCCTTGAACAAAGCACATACACTTATATATTTTCTTCATTTGGGATGGTTTTAGTTTTGACCTAGGTTCAACCTTTGCCTGGTTTCACTGGTCGGTTCTCCCCCGGTTGGTTATCTCTTCCAATCATATGGAGAGTTTGCTTTTGCCTTCTGCATAAAAGACTTATACAGTGTCACTTTTTACTGCCATGGTCATCACGAGTCGTGCTTTTGTTCAAGGGAAGTCTAACCAGAGTCGTCCATTCTGCGGTGTCTCTTGACTCATTATTCAGTCGGCCTTCTCGATATTGTCAGTATCTTGTTTTATCACATCAGATGTTTTGGTCTTCTACTCGTGCTAGTTTGAGAAGGTCCCCATTGACTTCTCGCTGGCGGGTTTGTCTCTCATCGACTACGACACATTGCTCTGAGAGTAAATCTAGAGTTGCACCCTGGCCCTGTTTCCATCATTGATAGGTGACCTTGTGCTCAGCATTTGATCATCATTATGGGTCTTTGACTGAGTGGTTTCCCCTGTGTTCTACATTAGCATACATTATCACACTTGGGATTCATGTCGTACCTTGATTTCCATTTGACCCTATCGGTGGATATCTCACCTCTGTGTCAGCTTTTATTATTGGTTGGTTCAGAGGGTTTCTTCCGTGCGCTAGCTTCATCTTGTGCATGTCAGAAACGTACTTTGGTTTCGTTCCGTCACTCTTCTTTGTTCGATTCCTTCCAAATTTTGGCCTGCGGGTTACACTCGCGCTGGACTGATATGGGATGCCTTAATGCCTTCCTTCCAGTAGATCTTTTCCCATCAAATCCGACTCATTGCTCTAGGAATAAGATCTAGAGTCTTTTTTGTCAGTACCTTAGGGTTTGCAGTCATTAGTGGTAGACACTTCGCTATCGACAGTGGGGATTCATCATTGCCTCCTGATTGGTAGATTCTTCCAAGTGTTTGACTTCAACTCATTCATTCTCACTTGTTAGATTGTAATGGGGCACCTTGACACTCATTTTCATTATTGGTGGGTTTTCTCGCGTTGGTTAACGGTTTACATTATTGACCGGTAATCCAATGATTTCTCACATGGTCAACTTTAGCTCATTTATTCCCATTGTGTAGAATTGTGCCGTCGAGATCGGTGAAGACCTAGGGTTGCATCAACATTTTTTGGTTCACTTTTGACAGTCCATTCAGTTTCTACCAGTGATGTCGTCCACCCTTATATGTTGCAGTGTCAGTACAGCAGCATCTTATATGTTGGCTCCTGAGTTGCGTGATTGGACCATGTGTTCCACCCCTTATGATTTGGTACTTGGAGATTCAGTTACTTTTATGATCAGACATCCAGTTTTAGCATCATTGATCAGCTTTCTATATGTGATACTTGGACATTGATTCCAACTTGTACTTTTGGGCCATGCTCAGATGATTCATTGTGTACTTCCAGTTCAGTTATACTTGTATACATTCTGGATTCATCATGTAATTTTTATATGCTGTATTTTCGACTGAGCATGGGTATGCCCACCTCAGCATGAGTTGACTCTCTGTTTTCTTTCATTGGTTTTTGGCAGACTGAAATCTGGTGAAGACCTCTCTTGTCCTTGCGAAGTTCTTTCTATGTGCATAATACATTTCGGCCATCATGTACCCCTTCTGACCTCATATATTAGGGGGCATCTGTTATAGCATCATTTTTCACCCTCATGTGATTTGTGATTGTCTCTTTGGCCTTGGGCACCCATTCCCACAGACTTGAGCAAAATTCATAAAAAACAGTGTTAAAAATCCCATACAAGGGTATGCCCAAACTTTTCCGCGTATATACACGGGTCCATACACACTTTTCCACGTATGCCATTAAAATCATTAAAAATATATATAAAAATTCCCTATTTTCGAGCTGGGTTGATGGTTACTCTAGTAGTTCAACCGCCTCAGTACGTGGCAAACTATTTCCAACTGATTGAAACTACTTTGAGGGAGTATAAAAGCCCCTCATGTGCATGGCCTAAGGGAGAGAGAAATTTATAGATATTATACTCTGTTGAAATCCCAATTCAAGTCTGATTTCCAGTGCCTCCTGCACTTTCCCAGATTTTTACAGGAAACCCTTGTTTCCTGGAGATGTTCATCCATTTACATGTCATCTCATGTGCACAAGTCTTGAAAGTATCTTAGCGAGGCAAGGGCGGGACGGATCCAGACGACGGTCTGTTCAAAGATCATGGAAGGATTCAGGTGATCTCTCCACTTTTTACTACTGTACATGATGTTCGTAATGAAGAAGAACCATCTTGTTCCTGAATTCACGTGTTAATATCTGCTTGCATATGTGAAAAGATTATTATTTAAGAATTTATTATTGTTTATATGATGTTTCACATGGATTTCACTGAAACTTAGGATAGATATATGTTGTACAACTAGATTTTCGTGCACATTTCTTCTTGGTTTTTAGGTTGAGGAGGAAGAAGGGTTGCTGGGGGTTTGGACCCCGCGAGATCTACATCAAACGTAGGATTACGGGTGAGTTCTACTATCGATGTTATCTAGTTTTTAGCAAACAAGTGTGGTTGTGTGAGTCCTTCTTGAGTAGCATGCCCTGATCTGTGGAGGTTTTGACCCAAAAAACCTCTAGGGAATTATTTCCCAAAACAGCTGGCTGACGCGGAGATCTCGTCCTTGGTGAAGCCACTCAGTGGTGTATGGATGTGGGTGAGCTGTGGTCGGCAAGCCCAACCGCTTCACAATGTCTAATGAAATGAGGTTCTTTTGGCTCCCATTGTCAAAAATGAACTGTACAAGGGAGCCCTTTACCCACATCTGGGAGTGGAAGAGACGTTCCTCCTCCTCTGGATCTTCTGGTTCCTCCTTCTGGATCTTTGTAGTGGCAACAGTGGCATTGGGCTCTGCATCAATAATATGTTTCTCTTTTTCATTCCCCTTTTTAGGTTCTGATTCGGATTCGGAGCATGCATCTGACTCAAAAGCCCTCATCTCGGCCACTAGCGACTGCTTGGCCCGACACTCACTTGTGTTGTGAGTGGAGCTCTTATGGAACTCTCACCACTTTCTCATGTCCTTCTTTGGCTTTGTGGTGTTTTTATTTTCTTGTGGCTTCGACAGGTTGTCTTTAGCCGCCATGCCTTGGCTCTGTCCTTTGTTCTGTATTTTGGAAGCACCTTTCCTTTGCTTTTGATTCGCAAATCCAAAGTCTCGCTTCTTCTGTTTGAATTTCTGCTCAATCTTGGCAGCATACCAGTATGTTGTACCAAGCGAGGAGATGTCGAGGAACTCCATTTCCTCCTGAATGTATCTGTGCAAATAGCTGCGATACTTTAGCACCATATGTTTCTCTGAATATTTGATACCCAACTTTGTGCGCAAGGTATGGAACAGATTCGTCAGCTCATGCACATCTTGATCCCTTTGTTGTCGCAGTGTGGTCCATTGTATGTAATTGTCCTCATATCTCCCCACGGGATAGTACTGTTCCTTGATGGCGTCTCGGAAAGAATTCCAAGTTGGTATGACTGAGAAAAAAGAGGGTTCTATCTGGTCCTTGTTCTCATAGTAGGTTTCCCACCAGTCCTTAACATGGGGGGTAGCTTTGAGGAGTGCAAAAAAAATCTTCTCACGGTCTGAAAAGTCATGAACATAGAAATATCCTTCTAATAGATTCAACCATCTATCTACAGCATCTGAGTCTATTTGACCCTCAAATATGGGAATGTCAAAATTTACTTTTACCTTAAAAGGATTCACGCCTCTAGAGTGGCTGCTGGATGGAGATGTGCCGCCAGTGGGCAGCCGTTGAAGGATCTGATCAAAGTTATCCATCATCGCACTCCTTTGTTTTTCGAGCGCCTCCTCGAGCAATATTTTGATAGGATATCCTACTCCCTCATATTTATTTTCATCCCCCATGGGTTTCCATCAAGTTTTGCGAGGTTGATCTTGTAAAGGTTCCACCAGATCAAGCCCTAGCTCCTTATACCCCAACCTCGTTGGGGACATGCAAAGAAGGATCGAGAAAAATCAGACCGCTCTGATACCATTGATATGGATTTATGCAGGAACACAAAATAATAAACACATAAACATAAATATAGAGATGCAGCGGAAACAACACTTCATTTCATTAATATCAAAGAACTAAAATTTGCTTACAGACAGAATGGAAATAAAACTAGCTAGGGTGCTGGTAGCTATCTCTGAGAAGATATGTGGAGGATACAGGCCTCTGAACTGAGTTACAATGAGGCTCCAGGGCCTATTTATTATTGAGAAATAATGGATAACTCTAAACATCCAAAAACCTAACCCTAGGAGATGAAGCACCAAGACTATGGGCCCCGTTTGGGTAAATTGGTGTTTCAACTTCCCAGGGATGTAACCTTGGCATACTATCTCCGTTTGATGCACATGGTACATCATTAGAATGATCTATCTGAGGACTACAACTTTCACCATGAATATCTATTCCAAAATGGAATGATATTCTCTAGAGGCACAATGCCCAAAAAATTTTGTTTAGGGCCTCAAAACGGCTCCGAAAGTTCAGGACCCGAAAAACTGCTAAAAATAGTAATTTGTGCCGAAATTGAAAAAACTGAAAAAGGCAATGGTGGGGCCACAAGTAGAATAGGCGGGCGGCCACCAATATCCACCTGGATCAATATAGCTTAGTCAACCTATCATATATGTCTTTTTACTTATCAAATTCTACAACAAATGGAATAACGTGATCCTTGATTGTTTCAATAAGGATTATTTGATCCCTTGTTTCATCCTTGAAGTATTTTTTCTAGTCTTTGATATTTCTCTTACCTAGTTCTACAAATTTTCCTAGGACATGGTAAATGACATCATTTTATATGAGGATAAGATCTATCATGTTCTTCCATGCTTGGAAGTTGGATGTCCCATCAAGCTTATTAATTTCTTTGCAGAATGAATACATAGTATTAGATGCTTGATACATAGAGAGAAGTACAAAAATTATCTGAATTTGACAATGGCTTTAAGGTTCACTTAAATTGTAGGCTTTCTTTAAATGGTCCCAAGACTAATATGCCAAGGTGCTGCTCCTTTTGTCTTCTAGTTAGGGTACATTGTAGTTACCACTAGAATCTTTCTAACTCAAGCTTAATCTATTAGAAATAATTGTGGATTCCTTATCATCAACATATATGTAATTCACTACTTTAACAATAGATTTGGTACTTATCTTAAGGCTATTAATCTGTGCAAATACTCTGCAACTTCGGCCCGCTGGTTAGGGCTTACAATAGTGACTGCAAAAATCTTAAGACTAGGCTTAAAATTCCACTCCAACCTATGATCTCCTTTTAATTTCTAGGTGACTTCTTCCCTGGCCTAAAGTTATACTTCTAAGACATTGTATGCCTACCAAACCTAAGCCTACATTACTTACCTTTCTTGAAAAGGTAGACAGAACCTTCAACCTAGGTTAGGAATTTTCTCAGGCTACCTCTAGAGGTTTCTACGCCTCTTCAAATACTCCAGAACCCTTGAATTTGTAGCACAAAGTTTCAGATATTTTTAGCTGCTTTTATAGCCTTGTACTAGCCCTAAAACCCTCCCGAGGTAGATTTTACAAAAAAATCGATATTTTTCATAGAGGTATTCAAGTGCCCAAAGTTTCCTTTTATCCCACGTTCAACCTTCAACTCTTACTTTGCTTCGCTCTTGATTAATTCAGCCTTCAAAGAATTTAGAAACAACCTATTTTTCTTGACTTGGAAACCCTTTGGAATTAAAACAACAGTGATCTTCCAACTACTTATGACCTTGACCTTAGCTCTAATACCATGTTGATAGATTTGTTACACCATTTTTTGGTCATCTAACTCTTCATCATTAGATGGACCCAAGTACACCATGTAAGACCAGTTTTACCCCAAGTAAAACTGCTTTCACTATGTTAATTAGGAAACCCCAAAAGGAATAATTAATTAAACCATAATTTAATTATTATTCCCAGTCATGTTTAAACCAAAAACAAAGAAATTAATGAGATAAACCCATAGTTATCTTATTATTTTCTAGGAATAATTATTTAAATCTTATTTAGATAATATTCCTTGTTAAATATGACCAACTCAACCACCATTAATCAAATAAATCATTATTTATTTGATTATATCCCAACCACTTCCTTAAAAAGATAAATAAATCATTTATTTATTTATTTTTCACTAATCAAGGGATTTGACCCAAGTCAAACACCCTTTTCCTCCAACAAATAATAATAAAATATTCCATAGAGGTGGATCTAGATGTGATTAACATTATTTTAATCATGCACCAAGATCTAGAAGGACCCAATATTTTGTTATAAATAGGAGGGTTTTCCCCATCATTCTTCACCTTTTTTTGCATACTAGATCACTCTGGATCTATACACTCGGTCTCATTTTCTGCCATTGTTGCTCCCATTGAGCTCTACCTTCTACATTGGGTTTTCTACATCTACAAGAGAGAGAAAGCTTAGATCTGAAGTGCCGAGGACTACAAAGAACCCATCCCATTGAGGAGATCTGGATACACCTTCCTGTTTCCTCCCAGGTGCCCTGTAATATAAAAATCGACCAAAAACAATCAGAATGTCTGTTCAAGGATGCAATGGAGCAAACCTATTTTACTCAAGCACGTCTTCATTTATAAATCTGCTTGCTGCCATGAATTACTAAGAGAAGATCTGATGTTTCTACCCATTATTGTTGTTAGGGCTATTAGTTATGCGTAGCTAAAGTGGTTCTTTTTCGTACGCTTCGACAAAGAATTCATACTAACAAATGGCGACTCCACACGTGTTTTAAATTACGACCGCTGTCGTTTTTCATATTCCTGCATATCCAGCTACTTCAGGCCCTAGGGCTTCTTTTTTAGCTGCTTAGTTTTTCTCTTTTCATGTCATTTTTTTCACATAAAACCCAAACCTAAAATTTCTAACTTCCGTGTGTTTCTGGCCCTATTGCGCAGGTAAGCGACACCAGCCGCACCTGAGACGGCAATTTTTCAGAAAATCTGCCGCCGAAACAGCCGGAACGGGGGAGTCGCACCTTTTGGCCCAAAACCTGCGACCTGGACGCACTTTTCAGCCTGTAACCTGCGACCTCAACCAAAATCAGGTCAGAACCTGCGACCTGCCTTTTTTCCAGCATTTTTTCTGTAATTTTTCTGGGTTCTGCTGCAGCCTCTGCCAGGGTTTTCCAGCCTCTGTCTCAGCCCGCCTTGACCAAGATCTGATCTGATTTTACTCATCTAAGTGGGAACCCAGCCCCTTAGGGTTTTAGTACCCTCCACTTTTTGTGGAAGAGTTTCAGCTGTTTCAGCCGTCGGTTTCAGAGCTTCAGCCCTTTCTTTTTCCAGATCTGTGACCTCACTTCCAGATCCATCGAAATCAGCCTCTTTTCCTTTCAAATCACCTCTTGTCGTTTTGTTTGGACCTCCCCTAAAGGCCTCTGCCTTGCCCCCCCCGGCGTTTTGCTGATTTCCCTTTTTCCAGCCACCTTGCCTCTGTCTCTTGGCTGTGATCTGCACCCCTTATCTGCAGCTTTATCCTCCAGATCTCTGTCCCCTTTGACCCTAGATCTGTTGAGCTTCCCTTGTGTGTGTTCCCATAGTTTTTCCCTTTCTTTTCAGCATAGTTTTGAGAGACCCACCTTCTTGGGTTAAATAGATGCATACGTAGCTGTTATTTTTCTGTTATTTCAGCATTTTATTCTGTTCTCTGTAGGTTTATTTTCAGCTACGCAGCACACTTTTTTGCTCTCAACAACGGAAAGGGTTTAAAAATTAAAATTAACGCACACCACACACTGACCCTAAGTGAAGAAGCGCCTGGTTTACACCGCTTGGCAAAGACTCTAAAATCAATTGTCACTGCACCTTATCTGCCCTTGACCTTCTTGATTCTGTCCCTTTCTGCCCTTGTCGGTTTCCTTCTTCCTGTCATCATTTCGCCCCCAAGGCGCCTTTCCCGGAGACTTCTTGGCCTTCATCCTCAGTTTCCGGTTGATCGACCTGCTCCGCACCGTCGTCGTCGAGCCAGTCCACCTTCGAGTCTGCACTCCGACTCCTCTCCTGATTCATCGGATCCCCCTTCTCCTTCCGGTTCTCCCCCTCCGACTCCTTTTACCTTCACCATGTCCGGATCAGGGCCTAATGCTAGCGGTTCTCCCGGCCCCAATGCCAGCCCTACTTCTAGCGGAACCGTCACAACCACTACTCCGGCCACCCCTGTGCTGCCGTACATTGCAGGCCTCAGCCTCCCCGATTTCCATCAGTTGATTAACGACCCCATTCACCATAATACTACCTGGCCCACTATGCCTACCAAGTTACCCTCTGATATCCCTAAGTTCGAGGGCCTTAATGGCGAAGACCCAACCAATCACGTCTGGTCTTTCCACATGTGGTGTTCCTCCAACTCCATTACCGATGACTCCATCCGTCTTCGTTTGTTCCAACGCACGCTTACCGGCGAAGCTTCTAAATGGTATGTCGAACAGGCCACTTCCTCCCATACCACGTTCGAGACTCTTGCCCAAGCCTTCTTGTCGTACTTCCGGCTCCCTCTCCGATACGACACTGGTACGGAGCTCTTGACTTCATTTAAGCAATCCTCTTCCACACGCCTTTCTGCCCATGTTCAGGAATGGCGACGAAGACGGAGCTTATGTCGAACCCCTCCCTTTGAAGATCGGGTTTACATGGACTGGTTCCTTCGCACCCTCCCGTCTCCCATCGGCAAAGATGTCGCCTCTCACTTTCCTCAATCTGAAGAAGCCGCCCTCCAAATAGCTTTAAAATATGACCTTATCTATGCTCAATCTGGTTATGTTTATACCATTCTTCCTGACATCCCCAGGCCCGGTGGCGTTGACGCCCCGGGGGCATCTCATTCCGCCGACGGTATTGTTGGATCTCTTTCCCACCCCTCTGCTCACCCTCCTATGAGCCATGGCCTTCCTCAGGGGGGGGCCAGCACCTCTAGCACTCTGCCCCCTCCCGGCAACATGTATCCAGGATATGGCATGCCTCCTCCTTTTGCCCAACCTCCTGCTTAACTCAATGCTGCCCAACCCAACCCTTACTTTTATCCGCAGCCTGGTGCGCCAGCTCCTCCAGCATATGCGCTTCCGCCTCCCTTGCCTCCTCACCACCTGCAACAGCCCTTACAACCCCCTCCAGGGCAAGTATTTGCACAGCAGGGTGCGTTTAATCCCCCTTCTTCTCAAAGAAGGCGGAGAGGCAACCGAAACCCATCTGCCCCCGGTAACCGAGGACCCAATTCTGGTCTGGACCCTAACACTAGCAACCAGCCTCAGGGCATTCCGCCCAGGCCCGATAGGCTGCTTCGCACAAACAAGCCCTGTTCGTGTTGCGGTGTTTACGGTCACTACACTCACGATTGCCCTCTCTTACCCCAGATGCGACAGATGTGGGAGTCTCAAGCCACATTGCGCAGACAACACGCCTCCCCTCAAGCTCCTCCTAATGTGGCCACTACCCAGCCAGCTGTGTTCACTGATCCTTTCCCTCAACAGGGATTCATGGCTACCCAACCCCCTGACAGCCATGCAGCCACACCCTCGTCCATTTCTGGTTCCTCTGACTACCAGATCCTCATGATGCACTCCGATCCGTCCCCTTCCGTCAACCTTCACCTTCAAACTCGGTCTCGCCAGTACCCCAAGCCCCCTGCTCAGTCTGCTCCCGAGCCTCCATCTTCAGGTTCTACAGAGCCTCTTTCGACATCCGGTGGCCCCTTACACATCCCTCAACCCAAAGTTGAGGTTCACCCAAAGATTCCAAAGGGTCCCTTACGCCGAAATGCTGCCTCCGGTCGAGCCGCTCAATCGTACAGTATAGTAGATGATTTGGCACAATCCCCTGCTGCCATTTCCACACTGGAACTCCTCCAGTCGTGCCCTTCTCAAAGGAAGGCTCTACTATATGCCGTGGGCGCTGTTGATCCTGCTGATGACCAAATGATTGTTTTCGACGCCACTCAATCGGACCACCCTCCTCTTCCTCCTTCCGTTGCTTTCCAAATCCCAGTCAAAATCCGGAACGCCACTGTATCCTGGTGTATAATTGATGAGGGGGCATCCACCTGTGTGATGTCCGCTTCGGTTTGGAAGCAACTCGGATCCCCTGAGTTGGCCCCTTCCACGATCACCCTTCGAGCGTGGGATGGTCATGCCTCCCAGCCTATTGGCCTGTTTCGTAACTGTCCCATCACCCTCGCCGGTAAGATTGTTTGTGTTGATGTCGAAGTCATTGACGCCCCTCTAGACTACAACATCCTATTGGGGCGAAGCTACACCTATGCCATGTCTGCTGTCCCATCCGCGGTCTTCCGTAAGATGTCTTTTCCACATAACGGGAAGATAGTCACCATTGACCGGCTATCGTATCATGAGTCATCGTCTCAGTCCTCCTCCGAGACGACCATCTCTTCTGTAGCCAACAAGCAAACTGTCGATTCCTTGACCAGTGTCTCCCACGGCGTTTATAAAGATTCCACCTTGCTTGGTACTTTTCCTCACCTTCCTCCCCCTCCCGTTACTGATCCCAGCTTGTCGAATGTTTGCATGATGCAATCGTCTCAGGCTGCCCATAAACGGCCTGCCTCGGCTAGCCCGCACCCTCCTCCCCGCCCTCCGCAACCCGCTCCTAGCCATTCATCTCCGCCAGCCGGACCTCCTCCTTCCGGCCCTCCCCCTACAGCTGGTATCCCCGAACCTCTTTATCCTCCAGGCTCGGTCCCCCCTGGCCTTAACCATCTTGGAGCCGTACCTCCTGGTCATTACCCTGCTGGACAGATCCCCTTCTTGGCTCCCCCTCCCAGAGTATATTCCGTCCCCGTCATGGCCACCCTTTCTCTCCCTAACTTAACCTTGGGTATTCCGGTTTGGTACCTTGACCCCCCAGCCGCCACCCCCCTGGTCACCCCAAACCTTACATGGCTTTGACACCGGTTCAACCGGTCCCCCTCGCTTCCTCCATAGCCACTGTGCCCCCAGCACCTCCACAGGACCCTTCTCCTGTTGTGACGGCTCCCGGGAAGACAGGCAAAGCCCGAAGGGGGGCAACCCATCACGATCCGGCCCCCCAACATCCGTTACCCCCCCACGACCACCAAAGCCCGCCATTCGATGCGCTTTGTGTGATGTCGTCGGTCATGCCACTCACATGTGTCCTGAATTGCCCCACCTCAAGCTTCTGGTCAACAAGACATTCCCCGACTCTGATCTCCCAGAAGTACATGTCACTATCCCCGACTCCCTCCCAAAACTCAAACACTTGCGCACAAACCACCCTTGTGCCTTGTGCGATTTTCACGGCCATTACACCCACCTCTGTCCCCGCCTTGATGAGTACCGTTCCTCCTTGGACTTGTACCGCCAATTCAAGGCCGCTTCGATCGGACCAGAGGACATTCACATTCCGCCTCCCGCTTTTAAGCCAACGGAGCCCTCGGTCACCATTTTGTACCTGTCATCATCCATGAGACCATTGGGGAACGTTCCATCTAAATCCTCCCCTGTTGTTTCGCTTGACCTTCCTTCAGCGGTCATGTTGGGCTCAACATCGGTAGATCCGTTATCTACTTACTCTTCGGTCACCCACTGTGACGATGCGCATGTGAACCTCTCTTCTCATGATGATGATTCAGGCCGCTTCACCACGTCAGGTAGTTCTTCTTCCACTAGTCACCCCATCTTCTATCACGATGATGACATTATGGAAGAAATTCCCACCCCTGACTTCATCTATTCCCCCTTACATCGAACCCATGCGTTCACACCACATCCACCTTGTGGTCATTACATCGAAACCCAATGTTTGGGTAAGAAGGCACCCACATTTGAGAGACCAAGAGAAGCCATTCTCCACCACTCTCCTAGTGTATCTGGTCGTGTTGACTCTAGACCCCATATTCTTCCACATTTAGAAGAACCTCTAGAGTCCCATATCACTTCAGATCACTCTCGGGACGATACCCCTTATCGTTCCCTCATCTTACATCAGCAACCCAGTCTCTTAGACATTATTATTGACCAACCTATAGCTTTTCTACGAGAGCATCGGTTCATTATCTCCAAATCCTCCTTTTGGGATAGTGACACCAGGTATGCCAATTCGGAAACTTAAAGTCCATTTGATCCCTATATGCAGTACCAAAAGAGATTGGTAACACTCCATTTCCTTTCTCAAACTGCATAAACATAACCAGAACAAATGGCACACCACATCATTAAAATGTGGTTAGATTCCCCTTTTTATAAATACATTTTGGCATGCCCACAGCATGTCACACAAACTCAAAAAATGGGGGCACCACCTGCCCCTACATACATCACTGGGGGCACCATACGCCCCCCATACATAGACTTACGACATGCCCATAGCATGTTCCAAAAAACTGGGGGCACCATACGCCCCCCCCCCCCCCCATACATATACATCCGACACGCCCATAGCATGTTACAAACAAAATCCAAAAATTGGGGGCACCATATGCCCCCCCATACATTCTGGGGGGCACCACTTGCCCCTACACACATCCGAGAGGGCACCATATGCCCCTATATCTGGCCAATACACGACGAACGCCCTGATCAGCCTGGATCTCTGTCCGAAGTGTTCCCAAATCCCTCTCTCTCCAATTGACCCGCAACTCTGCCAAACCTGCACAACCACATTCTTTTTGTCAGGGTACAGATCGGGAAAACCGTAACCACACACCACAACCCAACTCCCAGCCATCAAACAGCACCAAACCCCCCTCATCTCCCAGGTCGCAGTTTTCTGCCATTTTCTGGACCAGGTCGCACTTGTTGCCCTAATACCTGCGTCCTGGGTCGTACTTTTTGCCCCAAAAAAGTGCGACCCGACCATAGAGATGAAGGAGGGGCTGTTTCTGGGGGTTTTGGGCCCTCAACTGCAAATGTAATCCATCAAAATGCAAGAGCAAGGTTAGGCCTCTCGCCTCCAACTGACAGATCTCGAATCCAACGGTCGGTTTGTCCGCTACGTTCGCCGCAACATTTAGGGCCTTCTCTCCTCTCCACATTCACCACAGCAACACTAGCAAATGAATGATTTTGGAGGGAAAACTGCCTCATTAAAAGAGAACCCCTGTTTCTTCTTTCGACTGCTGCGACCACACCGTAGCCCCGTTCGACGAACCGTCAGCACCGCTGGATAGATATCACCGAGCTCTCAAATGGGTTTTACTTAGTTTTTGGTGATTTGATACTTCACCCGGACATTTTTTTTTTTCCACGAAGGGTCACTTCACCGCTACTTAAAATCGAATTTCCTCACTTACGCCACTTGTACTTGGGGCACCATATCGCCCCCTTACTTGTCCATGTTCGTGTTGATTTTCGTCATGAGTACCCACTTTGTACTCATGTTTCTATGACCCCCCATTGGGGCCTTTACTGTGTGGCGGCACTATACAGTCGCCCTTGTTTAGAGCATCCAAGTCGAGTCATCATTGCATTCATGGAGTCTACCCTGCACCCCACTATAGCCCTCCATCCTTCTTTGCTTGGTTCCTCCCTTGTGTCGCATATCATGACCTTCAGCCCCACTGTCCCCTGTCCCTTTCGATATTGTGTCAGTCGCTGCCATGTGATTCATGCCATTTATGCTCTAACAAGGGAAGTCGTCCATTCGCCACTCCACCCTTCCCATTTCCGCCATCATCATTAGTGTTAGTCTGTCCGTCGCTCTATTGCTATTCTCTCGTGCCTTAGTTGAGGATCTCTCATTGCCTCACCTAAGGCGGGCCTCCTTCTGTCGACCTCAACACACTTATTCCAGAAGCAAGGTCTAGAGGGTGGTGTACCTTGGTTCCAGCTCCCACTTTTGTTCGGTGCCTCGGATCAGGCAGAGGGATTTATTACCTCCCTTTGACTTGATTGCTTCTCCAGCTCCTTTCAGCATGATCGAGATTCGTATACTGGACAGTCCAGTGACCCAGCAGCAGCTCTTGATGATTCCCGGGCGTGTGTGAGATGTCTCAGCCCTCATGAGGGGGTGGCCCTGCAGGTAGCCCCCCACATGCCCGGATGACCTCTTCGTTGCAGCCTTTGATGCCGCTCCAGATTTTGATGATGTTGGCCTTAGCCACTTGCAGCACCTCTATGATTTGCATGTATCAGTCAGATTTTGTGAGCCCTTCCCCATTTACAGGGGGCATTTGGGTTGTATTTATCTCATGTACTCAGATGATATTGTACTAGTCCTGGCTGTTATCCCAGGCACAGCATGTATGTGAGACTCTTCATTGTATTTTTATCTGGCTCTTGATTATGCCAGCTGTACTCTATAGTTCGGTCCCTTGTTTACTGGACACACTATTCTTTTGTACTTTGTCACGGCGGGCATAGGTATGCCTCCCCCGCCGCCTTCAGCACAGGTACCCTCTCATAAAAAGAGACTTGTTGCACCTGCGAGTCTCGTCTCCTCAGGGTCTAGTCCTTTAGCACACTATCTACCTCACACTTCTCTCTCTGACATCCCCTTTTGTTGTCTGGTGATTGTATTCTTACAACGTACTTCGGTCATACGATTTGCTCCTGACACTCGCACGCTGGGGGGCAATCTATTACACCATTTTTTGGTCATCTAACCTTTCATCATTAGATGGACCCAAGTACACCATGTAAGACCAGTTTTACCCCAAGTAAAACTGCTTTCACTATGTTAATTAGGAAACCCCCAAAGGAATAATTAATTAAACCATAATTTAATTATTATTCCCAGTCATGTTTAACCCAAAAACAAAGAAATTAATGAGATAAACCCATAGTTATCTTATTATTTTCTAGGAATAATTATTTAAATAATATTCCTTGTTAAATATGACCAAATCAACCACCATTAATCAACTAAATCATTATTTATTTGATTATATCCCAACCACTTCCTTTAAAAGATAAATAAATCATTTATTTATTTATTTTTCACTAATCAAGGGATTTGACCCAAGTCAAACACCCTTTCCATCCAACAAATAATAATAAAATATTCCATAGAGGTGGATCTAGATGTGATTAACATTATTTTAATCATGCACCAAGATCTAGAAGGACCCAATATTTTGTTATAAATAGGAGGGTTTTCCCCATCATTCTTCACCTTTTGTTGCATAGAAGATCACTCTGGATCTATACACTTGGTCTCATTTCTACCATTTTTGCTCCCATTGAGCTCTACCTTCTACATTGGGTTTTCTACATCTACAAGAGAGAAAGCTTAGATCTGAAGTGCTGAGGACTACAAAGAACCCATCCCATTGAGGAGATCTGGATACACCTTCTTGTTTCCTCCCAGGTGCCCTGTAATATAAAAAATTCATTCAAAAATCGTGTTCTTGTCTTGTCTGTTGGATGCATGGAGCAAACTCTTTACTTTACTGCTTAATGTCTTTCTATTTATAGATCTGTTTGTTGCAGCGCTTTAACTACTAATTGCAGATCTGAAGATGTTTTGCAGCCATTATTGTTGTTAGGGCTATTAGTTATGCGTAGCTAAAGTGGTTCTTTTTCGTACACTTCGACGAAGAATTCATACTAACAAGATTTATTATGGAAACATGAATACAAACTTCTCTTATCTTGACAAATTACTTGTGATATTCATTTATCTTTTCTTCTTTATTATTATTATTATGCTTTTTATCATAAAATAAATTTCCAAACACTAAATATCACAAACAAGAAATAAGGACACAAGATATAGGCTCCAAGCCATATTAAAACCCCTCTAAGGGGAAAACCCAAAAAAAAAAATCTTATAGAATCAATTCAAATAAGACTTCCAACACTCAAGACCAAAATAGGACATCCATCAAGAACCAAGCCAACAATCAAACAGGACTTCTCTAAGGCAAATTAGACTTTCTAAGGACAATGAAGCAAAATATCTTCAAATAAAGGCTAGAAAAGCCTATCGACCTCTGAAAAAATCTTTACTACTTTTCCTGCAATTCTCAAAATTTTAGAGTATCCAGAAACTCTAATTACTTCGCACATGTGAGCTGTACTAGAAATAATTTCAGAGATCAAACATCATTAGGGTTTCTTCCTCATTTGTTAGGGTTTTCCTTACCTTCCAAGGCCTTCTCAGATCATTTCCAATTGTAGATCAAATTTGAGATGTGTGTATCAAATGTGGTTGAAGCTCCTCATTTAAATAGCCCTCTCTAGGCCGACTTCAACATAGCTGGCTGAGTTGGTCTTGGGGGTTCTCTAGACTATTCTCGAGACACAATAATAACTATTTTCTTGATACAAGTGACCAATAGGGTCTTTTCAAACAATTGACTCTGAATTATGTAGGTCCTAGCAGCATTAATATAATGCTTGACCTAATTGACAAAAGACTTGAACATGAAACCCATGCTTTACAAAATAATCTTCTTTTTGATATTTTGATACACATATGAGTCAAATGACAATTATGAAGACCAAAACTAGTTACATTTTCCAACATCCTCAACATGATCTTGTGATTCTTGTTTGATTGTGTATAGTTGTATCATTACTTGTGATTCAAATGTTGAAAATATTTGATTAAATATTGTTCTCCAGTCAGTTTGATATGAAAAATCAGTTTCTTTTTCAAGAAACAAAAGGGAAGAATGGAAGATGATAGAAATTGATCAAAGATGATAAATCATGAATTATATCATAAGATTAATGAAAGGAAACTATGGAAAAAATCCATCATAATGAAAATGTTGTTGATACTTTTGAATTAAAAACAATATGAACTAGTATCACTACATTTTGTACCTACTTCTGTGCAGAAAAAAGTTCTTGTTATTGCATATCAGAAGTCCTAGGCTAAGAGAGTGCTCTTTTGATGAATATAGAAAGTATGGGAAAAGCAAGCCCAAAATTAAACATATGGAAGAGCCATCGTTTAAATATTGGATGCACCCCCTAAATTTTAATTGGGTCGATGGTTACTTTTCCTCCATGTAAAATTAGTTAAGAAGATAAATCCATTCCATGATTCAAATAAATCCTCAAGATTTAATTAGAATACCCTTTATTACATATCCGCATCCTACATGTTTAGCGAGACATGAATTTTGTATTTTTATATTATTTCTTTACTAGGCATATATTTCAGTCAGCATGGCGAACATTCACACTATTGACTTGATTACATCACACAATCCATCGGCATTAAATTTTCAAAAATAAAATAGATTTGAAAGACCTTGAACTTTTAACGGCCAAAATTTGGTCATATTATTTACCTTCAGGGTTCACAACCACTTATTTCATTAGGACTGGAAATCCAATACAATGGGAAAGCAAGATGTTGGGTGCATAGTTTATGGTTGGTCAATGCTCTTTCATGATAGTCTTTGACATTGCAGGTGGTTTACTATTTTCTTCTAGACCTTGTTTGGAAGTTTGAAAGACATTCTTCCTCGAAGTGTTGGATAAGTATGGAGCTTGGTGACTTCATGTTATTGATGCATGAAGGGATTTTTTGTGCTTGGAGTAGAGTTCGGTATTTCACAATGAGAAATAACTCCCAAAATCACCATGAGAACATAAACTCCCTTGACATGTGAGCTCTTGGGTTGAGGGAGTGTATATGTAGGTGTGGGAGCCCTTAAGGTGACACATTATCTTGGATATGCATTGTCCTTACGGAGATACATGACCTTGGAGATGAATTGGAACTTAGGACCTTTGGAGGACTATTGGACCTTGGGGAGTAGTGATCATGCCATGGAGACCTTTGATCCTGACACCTGTCACGTAGAGTAGAGTGCTTCACATGGGTGGACCTACTTGTGTCTTGCAAATTTTCTTGTAGTGGACTAGGTCAACTTTTTATTGTAAAGCCCCTTTACCTCTCATATAAATAAAGGAAGGAGTGAGTTGTTATTCTAGTCAATCATGGACTTGTGAAAATTCATTTTCATACTTGGGTTATGGATGTATGAGCAGTGCTACTTGTTGAGCCCCAAAGATGTTCTTCTCTTTCACCACATTCCACCTCATTTTCTTTGTCCCTCATCAATTACATGCTTAACTGATCAATAGGATTAATTAAAATTGCTTTAAGAATTTATATAATGACTAAATTGCTATGTTTTCATGATTTTGTTGTTGTAGTAATGTTGACAAACACTCGGCTACAGAATACAAGCATTCTGTAGCCAGTCGTCTGTTCTGCAGCCATCCTCATGTTTATGTAGGTTCCAGGTGTCACTGAAAAGGAAAAGGCATATGGGTGAGATCCACAACACCTCCCCATCATCTCTTGCTCCCCACGAAGTCTGAGTTAAAGTTTCCAAGCGGTTATGCACGTAGAAGAGAAGCAGTTTCCTATCAAAACACAAACTCTACAGACGTCCGCAGTATAGCACAAGACTGTTAATAAGAGTTTTAATTTGATTAGAAGTGGGAAAGACACTTATCCCCATTTTTATCAAAGATTATTCATGTAACTTCATTATAAGTATGACTCCCGAGACCGAGAAACTGTTGGTTAGATTTTGTTTTTTTGCTAGATCTTTGAAGGTCGTAAATACTCTGTTTTGAAGAATTTCTCCTTTAATGAAAGAAACATCATTTTATTGCACGAGCTGAGTCAATATTGAGTATATTTTCGTACTAATCTGGTGGTAGAGGGCCCCTGCTACCTGAGGAGCTTTGTTCATATAATTTAGATAAGTAATTTAGCCTCGTTTCATTCCTAGTTTAATTGACTTTCCGAAATTTGAGTTTTTATTCATTTGCATTAGATGCTACAGCTTAGTCTCGTTCTTACATACTCTTCCAAAATATCACTAATGTCGAATGAGGTGTGACTGTAGTATTTTAGGAGTTAGTTTTACGTTCTTATGCTCAATTACATCAGTTGTACAGCGAGTCATGATCTTATAAACTCTTCCAAAATATCACTAATTTCGGATGGGACATAGCTGTGGTGTTGTAGAGCTTTGTTGTGTTCTGTTGAGTTTTATGCTTTCATGTTCATTTACATAACATGTTGTAGCCAGTCCTGTTCTACAAACTATTATAAAATACCACTAATTCTGAATGAGATAGAGCTGAAACATTCCAGTAATTAGTTTCATCCTTAGTCTAGTGGTAGCGCTCCAGAGGTAGATGTCATTTTAGTTTAATTCTGTCACTATATTTCAAGTTTGATAATGGCACTCTAGTTCAGTTTTGATTCATTGCATTTCAAGTTAGATTAGTGGCATTCTAGTTCAACTTTGTTCACTATATTTCAAGTTAGGTTAATGGCATTGTAGTTTAGTTGTGGTCACTGTGTTTCAAGTTTGACCAATTGCATTCTCAGTGTTATCCATTGTTCTTTAGGTTGTATTCATTGTCAATATTAAATTTCACGGCCTTCATAATCTACAAACTAATACTGTTCTGACTTTCTATTAATGTATCATCATATGAACAGGAAAAAGTTACTGATATCAGTTTAAGGCCTTGATTGTTCTGTAATCCTTTGCAAATTCACAATTAAACCTTTCTTTCCAAAAACTATTTTAGAAAATCTCTAACTTTTGAATAAAGTTTAGTGGTGACAAGTTGAGCTGCAGAATGAATTTATCTTAGCATGAAAAGTTAATTTAGAGTAGAAATCTTATTGTGTTACAAATAGTCTTTTTCCAATTGTGTTCCAATAAACTTCTAGCCATGGATGAGATTCTTTGTAATATTGTAAGATGATTGTGTACTTAAGAGAGCCTCATTTGTACTAAACTTGTTCTTTTCTCAAAACTATTCCAACATATTCCTAATGAATGAATTGGATGAGTTCATGCTATGAGTTATTAAGTTCATGTTGTGATTTGTTTCCTTACTAGGATTCATTATCAAGCTTTGCATTTTCTGTTCTTTAGTGTCATACATAGTTTAGAGTAGGTTTTTCTTTGTTTTAGTGGAACCATCCACTTCTCTTTACCAACAATTAGTTCTTTTCCTTCTTGACATAAAACCGTAAAACTAGAAACATCATAAAAACACTAAACACAATGTAGTGAGAAACAGATACCTAGGCACATATAGTGCACCACACTTCAGCAGTTTACTGACCCTAGTTGATAATTTATGACCTCAATTTAGGAACACTAATTTGAGCACAACATTTTGGCGCCGTTGTCAGGGAAGTGTAACTAGGTAGCCTTGTTTCTTACCACCCAAAAAAAATGATATGCGTAGAGGAAGAGACTCAAGGGGTAGATTCATAAGAAGCAGAAGCTTGATTCCTAGAACACCACTTGTTTCACCAAGACCTAGAGCCAGCACACCTCCAAATCAAACCCACATTCCATCCTTTACTAATCCTAGACTTCCAGAGAACTTAAGATCAGATATTCCATTAGAAAGACCTTCCACTTTACCCACTGAACCTGTCTTAGAAGGAGATTCAGGAACCCCTGCTAGGGACATAAACTTTTCAACTTCTACAGAAGAATCAACTATGGCAGAAGAAGGGGGAGGAGGAGTTTTTAATGGAGAACACACACTATTTGTAGGGGGTAGAGGTAGAGGTAGAGGAGAAGGAGGTAGAGGTGTAGAAGGAGAAGGAGGTAGAGGAAGAGGTAGAAGAGAAATGGGAAGCTCTTTTGGGTTCCTATAGTAGATGAAGAAACCAATACAACTATAAAAAACATTTCACCCTCTGTCCTTCCAAACTTTTATGGACTGAAAACTGAAGATCCTGAAACCTTCCTATTTGAATTTCAAGTCATTTGTAGAACCTATGACTACTTACAAGATGCTCAAAAAATTAAATTATTTCCTTCAACATTGAAAGGAGTAGCATTGAAGTGGTTTATGAGTTTGATCAATAGTTCTATTAGGACATGGGAAGACATGAAACAAGTATTTATAGAAAGGTATTTGGACTATTGTATGTCAGCCAACCATAAGGAGGAAGTGTTTAAAATGCTACAAAAAGAAGATGAAAATCTAGAAGATTTGTTGGAGAGATTTAACTACAACATCAAAAGAGCAAAAATGGAAAACCTAGACCAAGACACTTTGAAAGCTCTATTGTTGAAGACAATTAGGGATGAATGGTTAGATATCCTTAACATGATGGGAAAAGGGGATATATCTCAGCTTACATTACCTAAAATAGTTGAAATATGTATCAACCTTTCAAGAGGGAAATCTAAAACTGTAAAAGGACCAAGAAACCCTGCTCTTGCAAGGGCAAGTAAATCTGCTTCTGGGACAGTAAGTAGGGCAGAAATAGGACATATGCTTGATGAGTTCAAATGTGATATCTTGGGGAGTCCTAGTGAACAAATAGACACCCTTAAGTTACAAAACAAGCAAAAAGTTGGATCTGATGCCTTAGCAATTTTTTGTCCTAAATGTAGAAAGAAACATGCCTTGAGAGAGTGCCCTTTGGATGCCAAATTTTTGGAGACTTGTGTAATCTGTTCAGAAGAACATGAGACCAAGAGTTGTACTTCACTTCCTGGTCTTAAAACTGTCTTCCAAGAAGATACTCCTTCAAATTCCACAGAATCTCTCAATTTTGTCTCTAGAAGGCCTTGGCAAGGACCTCAAACACAAGGATTCCATGATCAGATGTACAATCAACCTCCACCAAATTGGAATTCTTGGCAGCAACCTTGGCCCCAATTTCAAAATAAATCACAAACTTGGGCGCAAGGAACACAAAATCCCTATGGAAGATACTCTCAGTATTATCAACATCCACCATCCTATCCACCATATCCACATTTCCCTCCTCAAAAAAAATTTCAAAAAAATCCTCAAAATCCATAACATCAAAATCAACCACTTCCATTACCATTTCCTCAGAAAACAAATCAGTTTCCTACCCAACCCATACCAAACCCCAACAATAAAAATCCTCAGAACACATTCATGATAGAAGGCCAACAGTTTCCAACTTATTTGATCACTCCTTTAGACCTTAGTGATGTTCAACTTAGGTCTGGAAGGATACTTGAAAAGAGGAAACCTTCTGTAATCATACAAGAGCAAGACAATTCTGTGGAAGATTCTCTACGGGAAAATAAAAGTCTTGAAGAGAATACAACTTTCCAAGACCCAAACATTGAAAAATCAAAACAAAAAGAACCAATAATTTCAACTCCTATATTAGAGTATCCATCAACATCCACTTCTACACTTCCCTTCCCAGAAAGATTACAAATTGATAGGGGTGTAGAAAAACAAATTATGGTGCCTAATTATGATTTCCTAGATTAGCTGAAAATTGTTTGTATTAAGATCCCATTATTGCAAGCCATCAAGGAAATTCCAATCTTAGCAAATACAATAAAGGAGCTGAGCATGAAGAAAACAAGAAAAAGAATAAGAGAGATAAATAAAATTCAACTGGCAGGAAAAATAGCAGATATCATGATGGGTAAGATTGCTATTCCAAAGTATCTAGACCCAGGAAATCCAGTTGTCAAAATTCACATCAATGGAATTGAAATCCAAAACACACTCATTGATTTAGGAGCAACAATCAATATTATGAGTAGACAAATCATGGATAAACTGAAACTTACTAATCTTCTTTTTACACCCACATTATTACATTTAGAAAAAAGATCTGTGATTAAACCTAATGGGGTAATAGAAGACATTCCAGTGTGCCTAGACTCTTGGGAGTATCCTGTGGATTTTATGATCCTAACTCCTAAGAATAATCTAGGAGGACATTCTATTATATTAGGAAAACCTTGGTTAGCTACAGCTGATGCTTTCATTAGCTATAGATCCGGTGATATGTACATCTCTAATGGTAGTTCAACTAAGAAATTTACCTTGTATCATCTAGCAAGAACAATTACAGAATTAGATGATACTCAATGGATAGAGGATGAAGAATACTTACAACCTCTCTTCACAATTTTAGAAATTAGTGAAGATAGCCAGATTCTGAATACCTTGGAAAACTTTGAATCCTCTTCGGAATATAAGCATGAACAATTTCAAGAAGAATCCAACATTGAGTTTTTGCCATCAAGGTAGATGTCTCTCTATTCCATGGATAAATTTGGAAGCTCTACAATTGAGATATTTCCAGGAAAAACTTCAAAACATAAACAAGAACCTAGAGAAATCTCAACAAGAAGAACTAGTCAAGATATTACAGAGACATTCTTCTGCATATGCATGGGAGTACACTGATATGAAAGGGATAAGCCCCAAGACTTGAACTCATCACATCTACATATAGGAAAATTGTAAACCAAGCAGACAACCTCAGAGAAGGATGAATCCAAATCTTAGGGAGATTGTTAAGGAAGAATTGCAAAAATTATTAAATGTTAACTTCATCTATCCCATTTCAGACAGTCAGTGGGTTTCTCCTTTGGTAATTGTACCAAATAAAAATGGTAAATGGAGGGTATGTATTGACTACCGGGAATTAAACAAAGCTACTCTTAAAGATCATTTTCCCTTACCTTTCATAGATCAGGTGTTAGATACATTAGCTGGAAAAAAGTACTTCTCATTCCTAGATGGGTTTAGTGGTTATAATAAAATCCAAGTAGCATTGGAAGATCAAGATAAAACCACATTTACCTGTCCTTGGGGTACCTATGCTTACCAAGTATTGCCATTTGGACTATGCAATGCACCCGCAACATTTCAAAGGGCAGTACTAGGAATTTTTTCAGATCTAATACATGATTGTGTAGAGGTATATATGGATGATTTCACAGTTTATGGAAACACATTTGAAGAAGCTTTAGCAAACTTGGAAAATGTCTTAAAAATATGTAAAGAAGCAAATCTTTCACTAAGTCATGAAAAATGTTTTATGATGCTTACTGAAGGAATTGTTTTGGGACATCACATTTCAGGGGATGGGATTAGAGTTGATGAGTCAAAAGTTGAAGTCATCTCTAACTTATCTATTCCAAGTTGTCAAAAATATGTTAGGAGTTTTCTAGGATTTACAGGATATTATCGAAGGTTTATAGAAAACTTCACCAAGATATCATCTCCACTTTTCAAATTACTTACCAAAGACTGTGAATTCAAGTGGAATCCCAATTGCCAGTTAGCCTTTGAGACCCTGAAAACAAAAATCTCTGAAGCACCTATTTTAAGGGGACCTAACTGGAAGCTACCTTTTCATATTTCAACAGATGCCTCAAATACAGCTCTAGGAGCAGTATTGGGACAAAAAGACTTGATTCCTTATGCCATCTACTATACCAGTAAAAAATTGACTCCTTCAAAGTTAAACTATACTGTAACTGAAAAAGAGTTTTTATTTGTTGTTCATGCCATAAACAAATTCAGACACTATAACAGGCTATGAAACTTTTGTTCACACAGATCACTCTGCAATTAGATATTTAATGAACAAATCAATTACTAATGGCAGAGTCATAAGATGGTTATTTCTTTTACAAGAATTCAACATTACCATTCTAGATAGGCCTGGAAAACAAAACATAGTAGATGATTTCCTATCTGGACTCCAAAACATCCGAGACAATACCCCAGTTGAAGATCAATTTCCTGATGAATATCTTTTTGCAATTTCTACTCAAACTCCTTGGTTTGCTGACATTGATAATTATTTAGTTTCAGGGAAATTTCCTTCAATAATGAATGCAAGAGACAAAAGAAATATCATTTATGACAGTGAAAAATACTCATGGGTTGCTAATGAGTTATACAAGACATGTCCAGATTTTATCATTAGGAGATGTGTTCGGGAAGATGAGATGCCTGAGATTCTCAAGGCATGTCATGATGAACCTTGTGGTGGACACTTTGCTGATAAAAGGACAGCCTATAAGATCCTTCATTTGGGATATTATTGGCCATCCCTTTTCAAAGATGCTAAAGAGTATGTCAAAAGGTGTGACAGTTGCCAAAGCGTAGGGAAACCTTCTCCTTCAGGTGAGATGCCATTGCAGCCTCAGGTACATATTGAACCTTTTGAAAAATGGGCTTTGGATTTTGTAGGACCTATTAGTCCTCCATCAAGACAAAAGAAATATATATTAGTTTTCACTAATTATGTTACCAAATGGGTAGAGGCCAAGCCATTACTTTCTGCTACTGAAGCATCTGTAGTTAATTTTCTTTTTGAGGATATTTTTACTCGTTTTTGTGTCCCAAGGGAAATTGTTACAGATCAAGGAGCTCAATTTACATCAAAGCTAGTGGAACAAATGATGGAGAGGTACAAAATCAGACACAGAAAATCTACTCCCTGTCATCCACAAGCAAATGGTCAAGTGGAATCTACTAATAAGGTCATTGAAGGGATCCTAACGAAGACTGTTCATTTGCATAGAAGAGATTGGGCAGATAGGCTTCCTTAAGCCTTGTGGGCCTATAGAACTACATGGAGAAGCATAACAGGCCATACTCCTTATGAACTTGTTTATGGAAATCAAGTTTTGTTTCCCATAGAATTCCAGATCCAAAGTTTCAAAATGACAGTTCAGCTAGGTCTTGATCTAACGGAGGCACAAAAGCACAGATTGGAGCAGATTAATGAATTGGATGAGATTAGACAAGATGCAGTTCAAAAAACAAGTATAGTCCAATAGCAAAGGAGTATATGGTATGACAAGTACATCAAGGAAAAGAAGTTCAAAGAAGGTGACTGGGCTCTCTTGTTTGATTCAAAGTTCAAGGATTTTCAAGGTAAATTCCAAACACATTGGCTTGGACCATATGAAATTATGAGAATTTTTGACAATGGAGTAATAAAAATCAGGACAATAGATGAAGAGAAGGTCACTTTTCTTGTGAATGGTCATAGATTGAAGCTGTATCACAAACCACTCTCAAGAGAAGAATTTGTCAAGAAATTCCAGGAAAATAGTGATGTGAAGTTAATGAAGAAGAATTTTTCTTCTTCATCAACTTAATTGAATTTTCTGAAGTCAGATAATTGAAATTTTTTTTTTTTTTAAAAATTAATAATAATAAAAAAATAAAGTATAAACATGAAAACTAATCTTTGATTAGCATGTTTATATAGAAAAGATAGAGTGAAAATCAAAATCTTTCTGACACTTTAGCTTTTCAATTTTGTTTTTTTCTCTGCAAGTAGCTATCATAAAATCATAAGCGATTCACATCCCACTTATGATCCATTTCACTCCATTCATCCATACTCCATTTCATTTCATACTCCATTTCATTTCATTCATCCATACTTAATTCATTTCATTCCATGGTCAACCTCATTTCCATCTCAGAGTTTTAAGATTGATTTCTTTCTGCAATTGAATAATACAGATCAGAAGTTGCAGGCCACTTTTTCACTCCACTTCATAATTGTGATTCATTTCATCGCATTATTCACTTCACCCATACTCCATTACACCATATTTCATTATCCATTTCATACAATATTCCATCATTCCATTCCATGTTTTAAGACTTATACAGGTACATTCTACAATCAATCAGACATTCTGTAGCCAATCAGACATTCTGCAGCCAGTCAAACATTCTGCAGCCAGAGACCCTGAAGGCATTATCCAGTAAAAATTTGATTTAGCAGCAAATTGATCCAGCATATTCAAAACAACAAGCAAAAAAAAAAATTTATTAGGAACTGAAGATCAATGATTGAGGACAAGGCATATCGAAACCACAAAGAAAATAAAAGGAAAGGCAAAGGTATGAAATTATTATGGTGAAAAATCATGAAAATTTTAGCATAGTTAAGTCATATATGATTCAAAAAGGTTATTTTAATTAGTCGTGTTGATCATGCCTATCAACCATATCATAAAAAATTTGAACAAAAAAAACCCTTCCATCTTGCCATACCTGATTATCATTTAAAACTTAATGGTTAAAGTACTGAAGTGATTTGATTAGTCACGTCATTAGGCCGAAGTATTTAATGATGATTTTGAATTGCTTAACGAAATATCTCTGCGGTCTTTTCTTCTGTGTTAGCTTTCAACTCATATGAACCACCTCACCGCATTATACTCGTTTCAAAACCACTCCATATCATTCATTTCCGCAGCCAATACTTAGCCATTCTGCTCTGTAAAATGGAGGAAACATCTTTGGGGCAGAAATATATCTTTAACAGCCATTTTCACCGTGAGAAAAGGAGCAGTAAACTGAAGGTTGGAAGAAAATCTATGGGTCTAATAGTGACGACTGAACTGGTTGGAACCAAGTACTTGGAGGGATATCCACAAATCAGATAAATGTTACAGCAAGCAGGTTGGTTGCAATTTTTGGAGAAATTTAGTGGTTTTCACAAAGAGGTGACTAAAACATTTGCAAGGTCCTTCAATGGAGCCGAGGTCGAAATAGGAGACATTAAATTCACTGTTATAGAGGCTTTCATTGCAGAGGCAACGGAAATACCTAGACAAGGAGAAAGGTGGTTCAAAAATAGGGAATTCCATAACGAAGCATGGAGGAAAATTCTTAAGACTCCAGGTATGGATATTTCCATTTTTAAAAAGGGTATTCCTAGCTCGGCATTAAAGAATAAGTGGAGGAACATGTTACTCATTTTGAAAAAATTTATCACCTGTGAAGGTAGATTTGGTACTCTCTATGTCTACCATATTCGGTTAATGATGCATTTCTTAGATGAGGAAATTAATTTGCCCTTTTTCCTACTTCATAGTCTGAAAAGAATGGCCTCAAACGTTCAAAAAAGGGTTCAATTTCTAGAAACAACTTTGTATCACCATGGTTTAGTCAAAATCTTAATTGAACATCATTTGAGGAAAATGGGAGAAAATTGGGAAGAATTTCTAGTGAGGATCCATTTTGAGGAACCCAAAGAATCTCCACCTGAAAGAAAACCTACAAGAAGAAGCAGGAGAAGGGAAACTTCCAAAACTATTGAAGCTGAAATTGGTAAATCAATTCAAGAGGACAGTGAAGAGACGAATTTTGAGAAGTTGGCTCAAATAAAGAAGCAACTTAAGAAGGAGAGGATAATAAAAATATATGCCAAAGAAAGAGGTGAAGGGCCATCTCAACCAAGACGGAGCCACAGACTTAGAGGTATACTAAAGAAAACAGAGGTTAGACAAACAGGGATCATAAACATTGAGGATGAAGAAACTCCAGAAATTGACCCAGCACAGCAACAAGTTTACAATTATATTGAGTCATTAGAGAGGAGAGCTTAAGAAAGTAGAGACAGAACTCCTAGCCCACCAAAATCTGAAATTGATGTGCTAAGAAGAGATAAGTATGAGTTAGAAGTACTCAATAGACACATCAAGAATGAGAATGACATCTTGAGGGAGCAAGTGAAACTAAAAAGTGATATGAATTCAACTCTCTATTTACAAATGGAGAAATTGTACAAGGCCAGTGAAAAATTGAAGAAAAAAAACAAAAAGCTAATCAGGGCACTTACAAATTTAAGATTCAAGTTAGTCATAAGGAAGCCCAGAAGACCATTGACTGTCAGGCAAAGCAGAAGAAGAGGGTTGGATGTCCTAGCAGAGGTCTCAGAGTACATGGAGTAGTTGCATGAGGACATGCAAAAACCTTGCAGTGGGGGTATGTTGAGCCCCAAAGATGTTCTTCTCTTTCACCACATTCCACTTCATTTTCTTTGTCCCTCATCGATTAGAGGCTTAACTGATCAATAGGATTAATTAAAATTGCTTTAAGAATTTATATAATGACTAACTTACTATGTTTTCATGATTTTGTTGGTGTAGTAATTTTGACTAAGACTCGGCTACAGAATACATGCATTCCATAGCCAGTCGTCTGTTCTGCAGCCATCCTCATGTTTATGTAGGTTCTAGGTGTCATCGGAAAGGAAAAGGAATATGGGTGAAATCCACAACACCTCCCCATCATCTCTTGCTCCCCACGAAGTCTGAGTTAAATTTTCCAAGTGGTTATGCATGTAGAAGAGAAGCAGTTTCCTATCAAAACACAGACTCTACAGATGTTCGCAGTAAAGCACAAGACTGTTAATAAGAGTTTCAATTTTATCAGAAGTGGTAAAGACACTTATCCCCACTTTTCTCAAAGAGTATTTATGTAACTTCATTATAAGTATGACTCCGGAGACCGAGAAACTGTTGGTTAGATTTTGTTTTGTTGCTAGATTTTTGAAGGCCATAAATACTCTGTTTTGAAGAATTTATCCTTTAATGAAAGAAACATCATTTTATTGCACGAGCTGAGTAAATCTTGAGTATATTTTCGTGCTACTCCAGTGGTAGAGGGCCCCTGCTACCTGAGGAGCTTTGTTCATATAATTTAGATAAGTAATTTAGCCTCGTTTCATTCCTAGTTTAATTGACTTTCTGAACTTTGAGTTTTTATTCATTTGCATTAGATGCTACAGTTTAGTCTCGTTCTTACGTATTCTTCCAAAATATCACTAATGTCGAATGAGGTGTGACTATAGTATTTTAGGAGTTAGTTTTATGTTCTTATGCTCAATTACATCAGTTGTACAACTAGTCATGATCTTATAAACTCTTCCAAAATATCACTAATTTCGGATGGGACATAGCTGTGGTGTTTTAGAGCTTTGTTGTGTTCTGTTGAATTTTATGCTTTCATGCTTATTTACATAACATGTTGCAGCCAGTCTCGTTCTACAAACTATTCCAAAATACCACTAATTATGAATGAGATAGAGCTGGAACATTCCAGTAATTAGTTGCATCCTTAGTCTAGTGGTAGCACTCCGGAGGTATATGTCATTTTAGTTTAATTCTGTCACTATATTTCAAGTTTGATAATGGCACTCTAGTTCAGTTTTGATTCACTTCATTTCAAGTTAGATTAGTGGCATTCTATTTCAACTTTGTTCACTATATTTCAAGTTAGGTTAATGGCATTGTAGTTTAGTTGTGGTCACTGTGTTTCAAGTTTGACCAATTGCATTCTCAATGTTATCCATTGTTCTTTAGGTTGTATTCATTGTCAATATTAAATTTCACGGCCTTCATAATCTACAAACTAATCTTGTTCTGACTTTCTATTAATGTATCATCATATGAACAGGAATAAGTTAGTGATATCAGTTCAAGGCCTTGATTGTTTTGCAATCCTTTGCAAATTTACAATTAAACCTTTATTTCCAAAAACTATTTTAGAAAATCTCTAACTTTTGAATAAGGTTTAGTGGTGACAAGTTGAGCTGTAGAATGAATTGATTTTAGCATGACAAGTTAATTTAGAGTAGAAATCTTATTGTGTTACAAATAGTCTTTTTCCAATTGTGTTCCAATAAACTTCTAGCCATGGATGAGATTCTTTGTAATATTGTAAGATGATTGTGTACTTAAGAGAGCCTCATTTGTACTAAAATTTCCTTTTCTCAAAACTATTCCAACATATTCCTAATGAATGAATTGGATGAGTTCATGCTATGAGTTATTGAGTTCATGTTGTGATTTGTTTCCTTACTAGGAGTCATTATCAAGCTTTGCATTTTCTGTTCTTTAGTGTCATACACAATTTAGAGTAGGTTTTGCTTTGTTTTAGTGTAACCATCCACTTCTCTTTACCAACACTTAGTTCTTTTTCTTCTTGACATAAAAGCATAAAACCAAAAACATCATAAAAACACTAAACACAATGTAGTGAGAAACAGATACCTAGGCACATATAGTGCACCACACTTCAGCAGTTTACTGACCCTGGTTGATAACTTATGACCTCAATTTAGGAACACTAAGTTGAGCACAACACTACTCTCTCTCTCTCTCTCCCCTTCAATATTATTTGTACTTTATGTGATTTTTCCTTAAGGTGATAGGCTTGCTTGGAGAATTCACCGGAAAAATTCATATATATATAAAGAATAAATGAAACCCATGAACATAATGAAAACCTATCATATAATTCTCCATGCTTTCGATAACCATAGATAGGGAAAACCAAGAGAAACCCTAGCTCCACCAAAGATACTCCGACAATCCTAAATCACCATGAGAAAAACCTCCATGTCAAAGTATCTTTGGTGGAGCCACTGTAAACAATAAGTTATTTTGGAATTATGTTATTACATATTTGACTTCCATCTTACCACTTCCTTGCAGACCTTGTCAATCCCATAAATTATGTTATTTCAAATATTTTACTTCCATATTTTCATAAATACAAAGTCCTCAATAATATATTTGAATTCTTCCATATTAATAGTTAGATCATATTCCAAGAAGATATAAATTTCTTGTACTGATCAACAATTGTCTCAAGGAGAACAATCATGTCACAAGCGGCAATTGAACTTGGTTGGAGAGGATATTAATTTATCCTCTCAAGTTCCTGAGATAGATCAAGAAAAATGTGTATAATCATACTCAAACACTAAGGATTTTTTATAATTTATCTCTTTATTGGACTCAAACTTTCTCAATTAGAAACAAATAATGATTGTTAAAATCCTTCAATACAAACTTCCATTTATATTTTTATGACTATTTATAATTATCACAAGTCATTGTTAGTGCCTTGCATGTCATTCCAATTACTATCATGATTTCACAAGCACATAATTACTATCCTCATGAACTGTGGTTCCTCTCTTACAATATACAAGAAAGGAAAATTTTTGGCTTCTGGCATGTCCCTAGTATAGATTTTCATTATTTTTATAAAATTCTTATGCCTTCCACATGAAGAAGAGGAGAAACAATATGACATACATACTAAATTTGTTGGCACAATGCTTTGTGATATTTCATTCAACTTGGAGTTTTATTTATCCATGATCGAATTGAATTTTTGCCCCAATCACACATCACAATATTCCTATTTCTAAATTTATGATATTCTCTTACACATTTTCATACATCTATGACACTCCAATTTTGCAATTAGGCATAGCTGAAGATTTTTGAAACTTACATATTACTTGTGCATTCATCACTCTCATAAACACGCAAATACCACTTTATCTTTTATGCTCTATTTAATTACATTAACTGGAGCAATCATCAAATGGTTAACGTCGAAAATGTGAATTGAATCAAATCTAGATAAAAACTAGGTCAAAATATTGGTTTTCCAAAAATACATAAATGATTCAAATTTAGCAAAAAACATATATATTAGTAGACATCCATATGAATCAAAACCATTATACAAAAATATTTCCATTTAATTTGAGTTTTCTTGGGTAGATATTTGGAGGTTTCCCAACATTAAATTCCTAAAGAATATGTTCTCCTAAGCCTGGCATGCACCATATCATAGTTAAAATCTAAAGTCTTTGGCACCCTTAAACTTGGCACTAGTCTAAGAATCCAATACCATACTAAGAGAAATTTTGTGCTAAGAGAGTTCACCATGCATTTACAGCCACACTTTTTCTTAAGGGTGAAAGTGGTTATGTGTCTCATAACTATGTTTGAAGGACAAATTTCCATATCATACAACAGAGGCAAGATTGAAATGCTTGTTATGTAGATAGAGGCATTGTTATGACATTGTTCACACACCAGCACTAAAAATGCAACATAATGTGTGCATCCTTAGATATGTTTGAGACTGCAATCTAACTGTTTAATAAATGCATGTATAAAACTTATATATAAGAAAAATAACCATCAATATTTTTCTTCTGGAATTTTTGGCTGAATTCACAATAGTATGTTAAAAGTGTCATTTCAATGCTTGGAAATTAGGATATATAAATGTGAGATATATACTCTACATATTTGGTTATCTACTTTTCAAATATAAGATTTTTACGGCTAGATGTTTGGGTTATCTAATTTCTTTAACTTTGAACTTTGAAGAAATTCCTAAATGGACTTTGTAAATACTCGACATATAGTGGTAAGAAAGTGGTACCGTAAACTGTGTTATTTCAAATATCGCTAAGGACATGGTGTAGTGCCTGAACCTACCCATGACCCCTCACCCATCCCCCTACAAATTGGGATGGGTGCAAAAACATGACCCTCACCTTATAGTCTCACAACAATGTGTTGTGAAATTTTCCATTGGTCATTTCTATGACACAATGGTCTATGATGTTTCTTCATTGGACTGTGTCAATCTCTTGATTGTTCTCCCTTACCAACAACAATGCCATGATATCTTTTTGTAGCTGCTACAACAACCTCCAAAATTTTGCTCCTTTTTAAAAGTTTTGAGCCCCTAACCTATTGGTAAAGATAGAGTAACCGCCAAGTGACAAAGTCGCAGAATTGATTAAACCACATTTTTTGTGACCTTGCGACCTTGCAAACCCCCCAGGTCACCAAGTTGCAAGGTCGCATTAAATATAAAACCTAGGAATTGCGACCATGCAACCCTACGACCCTGCGACCCTCGGGTGGCTAGGTCACAGGGTCACAAGGTCGCACATCACCTCAGCTAGACCTAATTTTCCACCCTGCTACCCTCATTAATTTACCCCAGGTGTGACCCCTTTATAAATAAAAGGGTAATGTAGGTCGCATTTGACCTATGCGCCAGAGCAATAAAACACCTCTGATAAACTAGCTGGAGTGTGTTTTTCCCGTGTAAGTTGCCTAATCCTCCTGTTGTTTCCTTTTTGGTTGATATTTACCTCTTTTACCCTCGCTCTTGTCTATTAAACCTCATCCTAGCTTCATTTAAACCTCGCAGGAACTCTGTGTAGAGCTTACACCCTCCCCATGGGTTTACTTCTCTCTTTTCCTTCTCTCAGAACTCTCCTTGCACTAGTCTATCTGAAGCTCCCTTCCTAATCCACCTGGACAAAAGAAAGCCTCAAGGCCTTGATGTGTGTTTTCCAGTTAATGTGTTGCATAACCTCAACATTTATACCTTGTGGAACTAAATCTCCATGAAGCCCATCCACAAAGCCCTAGCGCAACCCCGCAACTCTGCGACTAGGCGACCCCATGACCTGGTCACTAAGTTGCGAGGTCGCCAAGTCACTCATCACCTAGTACCAGCCCACCATGTGACCCCGTGACCAAGTAACCCAGCAACCTAGTTGTTAATTTTCCAAATTGTGCTTCCTTGAGAATTTGCATCGATCCAACCTAGCAACCCAGTGACCTGGTCGCAACTTGCGAGGTCGCGTTTCTTTGAAAGTTTGAACTAGCACAACTTAGCGAACCAATGACCTAGTCGTAAGGGAGCCAAGTCGTAAGTCTACCCATTTCCCTGAATCATAGTTAAGTAGAAGTAGCAGCATCCTAGGTATCTATAATTATGTCATCCGTCCTATCGTGGGATTGTTTCATGAATATGCCAAGGAACATCCAAGCCGAGCTTGAGTGTGTGTCCATATGTTTGGCCTCGAGTGATATGGGGACCCCGATGATGTGAAAAAGAGGCAAGAGTCCTGAACCAAAAATTTCAGAAGAAGGGATGCCTCCTTCCCTTCCTCCTATCTATGGAGACACCGCTTGTGTGTTCGAGAAAGGAGATAGCGTGAGTTTGTATCAGGTGTATGAAGAATTCATGAAGCCTGAATTTCCAGAAGACCTCCCAGACTGGAAGGTGTATGTTTAGGTCAAGAGGTCTAAAATACACTACGCAGGGTCCCATCCACCCATATTTCCATGCACGGAGATGATCTAATGTATCTTGCAAAAGGTTGACTCCAGAATCTGGGTCATTCGCGATCATTCAGGAAAATCATTTGCAAATATGAAGGGGAAAGATGTAGAGGTTTAATATGCACTCCCCACCCGGGAAAAAAATTTCAACACTGAATGGGATACTAATCATGCATTCCCCATATCTGATACCTTAAGGGGTTGGTGGGAGGACCCAGAAAAGTTCAAGTTCAGGAAGGATAAAAAATATAAAATAGCGAGCCTCAAGAAAGTCTACAAGTTGGCGGTGGCAATGTTATGCAGGATGTATGGCCGACAAGATGCCACCACGTTCAATGTTGCTTGGGTTTCCCCCATGTACGTTTTTACCACATATGGCACCCGCTTCAACTAGGCCAGCCTAATAGTAGCAGCCCTCAGGTCAAAGATATCATCAATGCAAGCACCCGATGAAGGGTGTGACTTTGAATTCTATATGGCCTCCTATCTGTTGGACGTAATATGCACAAGATATAAATTTATTGGATGGTGACATAACTGGGATGAAGAGCATGGAAGACCAATCCAAAAAGAGTTGCAAGTATTCTGGGCCTCTCAGTACAAGCAAGATATAGAGTCGATCTCACATAACTTCATCTCCACACTATACGGAAAATTGTTTGGAAAATATTTCTCATGCATGTCTAGGAGAACCATGGAGACAATAACCCAAGTGGCCAGTTGGTTTCCCATTACAGATAGTACTTTTATTAGGGCTTTCAGTTCGTATAAGGTGCCCCATGCACTACCTTAGTTCATCACTAATAAATTTCTCTTGCAAGAAGTGTGTTTCGAGATGAGGAGAAGATTTTCCAAGGTTCTCACCAAGGGCAAGAAAAAACCATGGCTGACAATCCCACTTACTTTCGATGCCTACACGGTCATTAATTTCAGAGAAGTAGAAGTAGAGGCTGAGGAAACTAAGGGTTTTCATTTGCTACCCATATCACACCAGACATATGATCCTAAAAGAATCATCCCCGTGCATTTCAAATGGGCCAAATTCAAATGGAATTGTGAGCACACAGAGTGCCCAGCCTATGATCAAATCAAGAACTAGTATAACAAGAATGGGGAGGCTTCTCTAGAAGAATCAACTGATCAAGAAGAGCAATACAATCAAACTTTAGAGGAAAGGATCCACGCGCTAGGAGGAGCCTCATCTTCCAAAGCCAAGAAACCAAGGATTGATACAGGGGGTATTCTTTCTAAACAGTAACAAGAGTGAAGAGACAAAGAAGCTAGGGCACAATGAGAAGCCGAGGAGAAGGCAAAAGAAGAAGAACTAAAAAGGACCCAATATTCCCTAACACAAAAGAAATAAGAGGACAAACAAAAGAAACAACCGAGTGAAGAGCAGAAAAATAAGCAGGCAGAAGAAGCCTACAGGAAAAAAGAGGAAGAGGAACAGAAGAGGAAAGGAGAGGAAGAGCAGAAAGAGGCTGAGCGCAAGCTAAAGAAAGAGAAGTATAGGAAAGAATTTGAGCACCATTTAAAATAAAAACAAGATAAAGAAGGAGATGAACACCAGTTGAAAGAAAAGAAAGATGAAGCGGAAGCTAAGCAAAGGAGGAAGGAGGAAGAAAGTCAGAAATCAAAGGAAGATTCCTTCAAGAAAGAATAAAGTAGCAAGACACCTCCTCCAGAAATAGGGAAATAGACAGAGCTGCCACACATCGAGGTGCCTCAGACAACCCCTGTGACCAATGTGCACTTTAATCTCTCAGAACTTGACACCTCCGAGGAACAGGGAGATGAAGTCTTGGATCTGACAAGGCTAACCTATGACCAGTTCACACACAATATCAAGCAAGATAAGAGAATATGCCTAGCACTGAATCCTGTCGCACCTCTTGCAGCCACAACGGAAAAGGACATAGTCTTGGATACCATAACAAATCCAATTATGATCGCATCATCGGGAACCGAATTTGCAGCCGACATGGAGGAAAACATTAGCAGAATGAGAAGAGAGATTATCTCTTTACAAAACAGGATGCAGACTTTAGAGCAGAGAGAAGCTCAGGCTGAACAAGATAAGAAGGGGCTGGAGGAAGAATTTCAGAGGCTAGAGTTCACAAGCACCCAAGCCAACGACTTGCCACTCACCATTCAAAGGGAGTTAGGAAATTTATAAGTCACTATGAAACAGGTATACGAAGAGATGTTCACAATCAAATAAACATTCTCTCCATTACTGAAATCACAAGAAAAAACCAAATAGAGGATTGCACAGCTAAAGGAGGCCTCTTCTGCTTTGGATAGTATCCTGGAATGGTCAAGCATATACCCACAGGCTCCTGACACTCTTCCTAGGAAGGACTGGGTTTGTAGACAGAATGATAAGGTGTAGATTCGAATGAAGATACATTCCAAACACAAGCTAGTCAAGGATCTAGAAAAGATAATGTCTTCATACGAACATCTGATCAGTGGGATTGACTCAATGGCAGAAAATCACCACATCCCTTCTCTAGGTAAGTTGGACACTGAGAAAATAAGAGAAGTTTCTCAGGACATTCAAACATGCCTGCAACCCATGAGACAAGCAGCTGCCTCTCAGGATCTCTCGGTCTCATAGGAAAATATCATACATTTCATCATCACTCCGGTCTAAATCTACACCAGACTAGCTTTTTTATCGAATCAAATCGCAGTGAAAAGTCACACCTTGATCCCATATGCTCTTGAATGCTTCCATAGACTGAAAGAAGATACTCCCCAGGTAACACCAGTTCCTGTATATTACCTTGCATGGCAAAAGTACCTCAAATATCAGCTACAAGTAGACATACCAAACCTCTCAATCACACAGTTACTTCCTTGACCAAGGAAAGGGCACAAGTCGCAGGTCACAAGAGGAGGAAAGTCGCAAGTCGTAGCAGCCAAAGGGTCGTTGGTCGCATCAGGAGCTTGGGGTTGCAAGTTGCAAATGTCCCTCAGGTCGTAAATTATGTCAATAGTCGAGAGTTTGAAAGGTCAGGCACACCTAAGGGTCGATTTTTTTCTATAAATACTCCCTCCAGGGAATTGTAAAGGATCTTTTTTTTGGGACTCCAAAGGGGCAAAGGAAATTGTATAGCGTTGAATACACCTTTCTGAGAATTAATACAAACAAATGTTTTGATTCCACTCTTGGATCTGATGAGGACTCATGTGTTAACACTATGAATATTTTTTTCTCATGTATCTGATATATTTTGTGATGAACTGATCTGCATTCTCTGCTTATATCATTTATACGTTCAGCTCACTTAATGTGTTAATGATATTAGGTTATTTAATTAGGAAATGTTAGCAACTTGGATATTAACATTTATCTTATCTTTGATAACGCTTAAGGAAGTGAAGGGTGTTTTGACCATAAAGAACTATTTCTTCTATGGATTGAACAGCTTCTACAAGCATGACCCTAATGATATGCTGCTAAAAGCATTTCCTTTGGCTACATGCTTTAACTCGCCTTGCTATTTGTAGTGTTTTAGGTTCATTGAGTCTCATCAACCATTTGTCTTGTATTATTAAAATAATCATGTGTTCATAGGTCTGCAGGGCTCATTTGTGTTTGAGAAAATCAGTATTCAACGGTAGTTGAACCCACACCCCGGACGGGATCCCTATCAGAAACGGTTTAGAGTCTAATCGGGACTTTTTACCGGGGAGATCCCTTACTGTTGGCCAGAGATTTCCTCCCATCAACAGATTTGGTACTAGAAGGAGGGCCTAAATGGCAGGCTCCCAACACACAAGTAACATCCCCTTGAAAACCTCGCAAGGGGAGATCATGTATGAAAACACTAGTCCTCCACCCCGTGAAAATTCTCTAGAGGATGAACCCCCTTATTATTAGATCACCGCAGACCAGCTGAGGGCCCTACACCTGATCACCCATGATATCATTAGAGGCTTGAAAAACATCCTAGCCACTAGTTCTCTAGTCAACTCCCAGACTCACGCAACTCATAAAACTCACCAGGGGGTCCTGGTCAATTCCATACCTTAGTTGATAGGTCTTATGATCAAGGATTATGCAGACGTAGTGGAGCGTAATTCAGCAAAGCTCCCTGATAGTCCTCAAGGGATTGAAGGAGACGACCCTGAAATTACTGAAATCCAACCTGACATTGGCCCTCAATCCGACCAAGCTTTGAATGATGACACTCAAGCAAATAACCAGCCTAGAGGAGCAATCGAGAGGGGCTGGGGAAACAGGGGTTGTGGAGACAAAGGCAGTGGACAAGGATAAAATATGGGCCACCCCCACCACAAATGAAACCAAAACATATTTCCCTTCCTTTATAACTGGAGAAATATTAGGAATTTAGGAAACCTCAGGAGAAATCAAGACATGCACTCACACCATGAGGGCGAAGCCTCCGGGTCTGGCATGTCGAGTGATTCTGAGAATGAAATGGGACATATCTACATACTTAACCACCAGCAGTCTAGGTGTGTGTAGCTGTTGGCTGGGATGGCACAATCTCCCCTAGGCCTCTATGGTCCCCTCCATGACATGCCCCGACACCCTAAGAAGCACCTCCCTAAGTTTGAGCTTGAGAAGAGTACGCTGGCCAAAGATCACATAAGCAACTTTTACTTGCCCTTTCCAATGATGAGAGTGTAGTCTGACGACGTAGCATGCCATATTTTCCCTCATACCTTAGAAAATAAGGCTGCTACATGGTACCATTCTCTCCCTATTGCTTCCATTTCTTCCTGGGAGAAATTTCGCTGCACCTTCCTCTAGAAGTTTTCAGAAGACAAGAATCTATCCATGCTCTTTACATAGCTTAGTACTTTGAAATTCCAGAAGAAGGAGAAAGTTAAAGACTTCATTCAACGCTTCACTACTATATTGAACAAATTCCCTCCGAACATGGCCCTGGATGATTCCGTCAGCATTGATGAATACACAAGGGCTCTCACTCAGGATATTGTCATGTTCGTAAAATGAAAAGCTAGAGATACCCTCGCAGAAAATTACACCACTACCCTTGCTGTAAAAAAGGACATGCTATCTATATGGGCCATTGACCATGATGGCCAAGATGATCCAAATCTGACCATGAAGAGAGTCCAATCCTCAACTCATAAGTTCGGAGATAAAGACAAAGATCCCTTTGACTTCGAAAGTATCATAAAGTCTCTCAAGATGTTAACGAATGAAGTCTCTGATATAAAGAGGAAAAACAACTACTCTACCTTAGCTACCAAAATGCAGAAACCTTTCTTTACAAATAATAACCCCAATGTCAACCAACCTCCGTCAAACTCAAATGCTAGCCTCAACGTTGATGAAATCGGGAAGGATAATTTCTTCTCTTTCCATCAAGCCTCCCACTCAAAGAAAACTTTCCCCCAGTGGATCAATAGCATGACTGCCACAGTGAATCAAATTTTAGAATATTATACCCTAGGGGATTTAGAGGAGGAGGTTATTTCATATAATGATGAAGCCACTCCCCTGGATGATGATATGGGTTCCACTATCCTTGCCTTCGAGGTGGTCTATGGGGAGAGACCCCCTCCCACAACTGAAATAAAATTGGCCAACGACACTAGATCCAAACCCCCTCAAAAATATAGCTTGAGGAGAAAAGGCCTGGTCCCAGAAAAATATTTTGAGGAGAAGATAAAATCTTTCTTACGGAAAATCTTGCCACCCAACGAAGAGAACCAAACCGCAACTCCAAAAAAATCTGGCCCAACCAATGGCCAAGTAAACCAAAAGGCTAGATAATCATCAAATTCCATGAAAGCCTCCACCAAACCTACCTCACACCCATATTCTGGCTATAACATTATCGAAGACATGAAGAAGACGTGGGCCAACATTTCCCTCTACGAACTCTTTCGCATTGCTAAGCAGCAAGATCTTATCCTCAAAGCATTTTCTAACCCACTGACAGCCAAACCCGTGAGTACCACATCTACCCAACCTGTTGTGAGCCCCCAATATATCGTGAACGCTGTTACTGAAAAATCTAGGGGATCCACAACCACTTTCCTCCTATCCTTCAATATTTTCAACTTCAATGTCCATAACTGCCTCGTCAATTCGGGTGCACCCACAAATGTTATGCTCTTGTCTGTATGCAAGAATTTAAACATCCATCCTATAAAACTAACGCCAAGATCATTCAACTTGATAGATATCAGGTTCCCATCATAGGTGAGTTGAATAACGTCATCATCTGCCTATCCTCTGAATCTAGGGTGCATCAGTGCATAGACATAGTGATCATGGACATCCCCAAAGCCTATGGTCTTCTCTTGAGTAAAGATTGGTCTAGAAAGCTGCAAGGATACTTTGCCACTGACTTCTCTCACCTGTGGCTGCCTTACAAGGGTAGGAAAAATCAAATCCAGGTCGAAAGTGAGCCTTACATGAAAAACGTGGTGACCCACCTGGACGCAACCAACGAACCAGTCAGTTTCGCACAAGAGGAACTTGGTATGTGTTTCTTAGAATCTTTGGTGCTACCAAATGATGCAGGGGAATTAGACACTAGCCAAAAATGTAGGAGGTTTTGTCCACATGTTGTGGCTAGGAGGTTTTGTCCACATGTTGTGGCTAGGAGGGTTCGAAATCATCTAAATTGTAACAGCTAGGTGTCAATACCTCAGCTGACTGTACCATTTATATTAGTCAAAGTTGTAGGAGTTGAATAGTTCAGTTAGTCCATCTGTCATGTTTTAGTTAGTTGAATTATTGTAATTAGGCTTTTGATTTTCTAAAACGTTCCTCACAGAGGAACTTAAGAGACGCATTGTAATGTACATAATTGTATTCCTCGGATGTATGGAAAAGAGAAGAGAAGGAGAAGAGAGCTTTTTTTTAATAAAATCTTCGTGTGTTAGAAATTATTTCCAGCTAAATAATTTTAGTGCTCGTTGGCCATTGAATTGTCTCGAACTGTTAATTGTGAAGAATTGTTTAACTGTGAGGCGATTATGTACTGGTAATTCCTCTTTTCTCTGTCTATTTGTTTTCTCGTGAATTGTTTGGATAAACTCTGCGAATTGAATTCCAACATATTCCTCTGTCTGTATTACTATGAAACTCCCCACCGAATGATCAGACCGAACTCTATTGAAATAAAACCGAGTTGTGAACCTGAGTTAAGGCATACGAAGGATTACGCAAATCGACGTGAACCATGGTTAATCACTATACCAAAACTCGTGAGCAGATTGACGAAACCACCCTGCCCATATCACACCGCTTTTCTGGAGCAAGTGGTTTTATCCCATCACGAGTGATTCCACAGAGAAGCTGATGCATGGCTAAGGGACAGACCCCCAAATTGCTTTTCCCTCACGCCATCGCGCGTTAAAGTTCGTATGAGGAAGCCGAGCGATATCGTGGAACACCGTTGATCTGGGAAGGAGCCATCAGACGGTTATCGCTTGAAAAATATGCGCAGATGATATCTGAGGTACTGTGAATGCATTTGATTGGGCTATTGATCATAGAGGTGGGGTCCGAAGCTAAAGGTTTATTACATGGTCATTTTTTTAAAAATTGTCAGTATTTATGTAAAGCGCGAAGGATTAAACCCTTGATTATAAGGTTTGGAGGTGGAATAGAATGCTCAAGACATATTTTACATTACATAATTTTTTGATTATGTTTATTTATCAAATTCTTCAAATTTTATAAATAAAACCAAAGAAAATAAGAAGACCACGTGGAGGTGAACCAAGTAAACTGAAGGGAAATGCTGACAGAATAACAGAGCTGGACTAGCTCTCCTTAAGGGTCGACTTTCAGTTTTGTTGTCATCATTTGTGGTATCAGAGTCGTTGTTTCCAAGTTTTTTTTGTAGAGAGCTGACATGGCAATCCGAGTTGGTAGAGGTGCTGGAAGAAGGAGACCTGTTGCCAACTCAGAGGTTTTGGGGATGTTGCAAAGGGTTGAGGCCAGAATGGATGCCATAGAGCGAAGACAGCCTAGAGATCCTGAAGACATCAGTGAACCTGAAATAGAGGAAGCGGAAGAAAATATTGAGATTCCTCCCGAAATGAGGCTCCTGAGAACTGTTTTTGGGTCTACAGTTAAGCCCAGAATTGAAGTGTCGATTTATGCAGGGGGACTGAATCCAAAGGACCTGGTGGACTAGATAAATGAAATTAATAAGTGCTTCGATTATGAAGAAATAAGTGAAGATAAAAAGGTCAAGTTTGCGGTGACAAAGATGAAAGGACATGCTGCACTCTGGTGGGATGGAGTGCAGGCAAAAAGAAGGAGAGTTGGCAAGAAACCTATCAAGAGCTGGACCAGAATGATGGCTAAATTAAAAGGTAAATTATTGCCTAGTGATTATCAGCTGACATTGTATAGGCAAATGCAGAACCTGAGACAAAGGTTGCTGACAATAAAAGAATACACAGAGGAATTCTACAGAGTAAGCATACGAGCTGGGTAATTCCAGGACACACCAGAGAAGACTGCTAGATATGTGAATGGTATCAAGCTAGAGATCCAAGATGAGATTGGTCTCCTGTCTCCTAAGACAGTTGAAGAGGCCTATGAGATGGCCTTGAAAGCAGAGGAAAAACTCCTAAGGAAACAGTCTGCCAAGAAGAGAGGTACTTTCAATGGAAAGGGAAGTGAGGGTGGTAGAGGAAAGCCTACTACACCCAGGGATGGAGCTAACAGTAGCTCACCTTAGAATGCATCTATAGAGGATGATGCAAGGGGAAGAAGGGGTTCTTACAGAGGAAAAGGAAGAGGAGGCAGAGACAGAGGTAGAGGTAGAGAGTTGAGGTGTTATAGATGTCAGCAAGTGGGACATAAGCACTATGAGTGTCCAGAGAATGTGGGTGCTGGTCCAAGAAATGTTTTTGTTGCCCAGGCTGGAGAAGAGGCAGAAATTGAAGAAGAAATTCTACCAGAGAGGGGAGAGTCCTTGGTGGTTAACAAGGTCCTATTGAAGCAACCCAAAGCGGCCACTGAGCTTGCACAAAGGAAGACTTTGTTTAGGAGCATATGCAAAGTCCAAGGGAAATGCTGCCAGCTAGTCATTGATGGTGGCATCACAGACAATCTGGTTTCCAATGAGGTGATAGAAAAGTTGAGGTTGAAGACAAGGGAGCATCCAACTCCCTACAGGGTGTCCTGGCTGCATAAAGGGCACCAGTTGGTTGTAAAAGAACAGTGTGAGATAGAGCTGCAAATGGGCAAATACAAAGATAAGGTACTGAGTGATGTAATGCCCATGGATGTGTGTCATATACTGTTGGGTAGACCTTGGCAGTTTGACAGAGTAGCAGTGCATGATGGCAAGAAGAACACTTACAAGTTCTTCAAGGATGGGGTACATCATACATTGATACCCATGGAAGAAGGAGAGTCATCCAGCAGAGTGATTGATTCGAAGACCTTGTTGCTAAGTAGGAAGGAATATCTGTAGCAGATAGAAGAAGAAAAGGTAAGTTTTTCTATAGCTTGCAAACCTAAAGTAGTTCTTACTTCTACAAATATTTCTGATTTTCCATTAGAAATCCAAGAGATGTTAGATGATTATTGTGACATTATTGTGTATTATTTACCTGATGAGTTGCCACCTATGATAAAATCGGCCATCAGATAGATTTTATTCCTGGTTAAAATCTGCCAAATAAGGCAGCCTACAGAATGACTCCCACAGAAAATGAGGAAATCGGGAGACAAGTACAGGAATTGGTGGACAAGGGACTGATCAGAGAAAGTTTGAGCCCATGTGAAGTAACAGCAGTCTTGAGCCCAAAGAAAGATGGGGGCTGGAGAATGTGTAATGATTCCAGAGCAATCAATAAGATCACAATCAGGTATAGATTCCCTTTGCCCATAGTTGAGGATTTAATGGACTGTTTGAGTGGTGCTAAATATTTTTCAAATATAGATTTAAAAAGTGGATACCATCAGATTAGAATAAGAGAGGGTGATCAGTGGAAAATTTACTTTAAAACAAATGAAGGACTGTATGAATGGATGGTAAATGCCTTTTGGGTTGTCAAATGCACCTAGCACTTTTATGAGACTTATGAATGAATTATTAAAGGAATTTATTGGTAAATTTGTGATAGTGTATCTGGATGATATATTAGTTTTCAGCAGAACTAAAGAAGAACATTTAAGGCATCTTAATCATGTCTTGAAAAAGGTGCACCAAGAGAAACTGCTGATAAATTTAAAAAAATTCTCATTCATGAAAGAAGAGTTGGTGTATTTGGGCTTTGTTGTTTTTGCAGAAGGATTGAAGATGGACCCAGAAAAGGTTAAGGCGATTGTGGAGTGGCCTTCACCCAGGAATGTTTTTGAAGTAAGAAGTTTCCATGGACTTGCCAGTTTTTACAGAAATTTTATAAGAAACTTCAGTAAGATCAATGCACCCATAATTGAGACAATAAAGAAGAGAAAAAAACCATTTAAGTGGACTGCTGAAGCAGAAAGAAATTTTAAACTTTTGAAGAAAAAGATAACTGAGAAGCCTGTTTTGATTCTGCCTGATTTTACTAAACCATTTCAAGTAAAATGTGATGCTAGTGGAGAGGCCATTGGAGCTGTGTTGAGTCAGGATGATAGGCCTGTAGCCTATTTCAGTGAAAAACTGAATGACACCAACATAAAGTATTCCTCTTATGAGAAGGAATTCTATGCAATTTTTCAGGCATTGAAAAAGTGGAGACATTATTTGATGTCCTGGGAATTTGTATTGTATTCTGACAATCATGCTTTGCAATATATTATACAGCAGCCCAAGTTGAAGCATAAGCATGCCAAATGGGTTGAGTATCTCCAAGGTTTTAATTTTTTTTTGAAACATATAAGTGGCCAAGCAAATAAAGTAGCTGATGCTTTGAGTAGGAGGCACATGCTAGTTCAAGAAACTAATTTTGAAGTTGTAGGATTTGATTTTCTCAAAGAATTGTACAAAACAGATTCAGATTTTAAGGAAGCATTTGAGGCATGTTGTAACCCTGTTTTGACAGATAGAAGCTAGTGGCTGGATTATTTCTTGCAGGAGGACTTACTATTCAAAATAAACCAACTGTGTGTACCAAAATGTTCCATGAGAGAAAATTTGATCAAAGAGAAGCATAGTGGTGGACTTGCTGGGCACTTTGGTACTGATAAAACCTATGAGCAGCTAAGTCACTTCTATTACTGGCCCAGGATGAGAACAAAAGTGGATAAGTTTGTGAATAATTGCAAAATTTGTCAATATGATAAAGGAAGGAGCCAGAACGTAGGATTGTACACTCCCTTGCCTATTCTAGACAGGCCTTGGGACATGGTGAGTATGGATTTTGTTCTAGGATTTCCCAAGACTCAGAGAGGGAATGATGCAGTCTTTTTTGTGGTGGACAGGTTCTCCAAAATGGCACATTTTATTCCATGCTATAAAACTAGTGATGCCACCCATGTTGCTAACTTGTTTTTCAAAGAAGTTGTTAGATTGCGTGGGTTGCCCAAGAGTATTGTTTCAGACAGAGACACCAGGTTTGTGGGTCATTTTTGGAGGACACTGTGGAAGAAACTTGGTACCAAACTGCGTTTCAGCTCAACTTATCATCCCCAGACTGATGGACAAACTGAGGTAGTGAATAGGAGTCTGGGAAATTTGTTGAGAAGTCTTGCAGGAGAGCATCCTAAGCAGTGGGACCATATTTTGTCCCAGGTAGAATATGCATATAATGACTCACCAAATAGGAGCACAGGGCAGAGCCCATTCCATATTTTTTATGGAATGCACCCCAGAGGAATATCAGAGTTAAGAAATATGGGAAGGGCAGAGCTAAAGAGTGCAGATGGTGAGGAATTTTCTTCAGAGATCCAGGCCATACATGAACAAGTGAAACATCAAATACAAGGCAGCAGTATCAAATACAAAAGTAGAGCAGACTTGAGAAGAAACGAAGTTCATTTTGAAGTAGGAGATCTGGTTTGGGCACACTTGAGAAAGGAGAGATTCCCAAAGAAGCAGTATAGCAAGTTGAATTTCAAAAATATTGGGCCATGCAAGATACTTAGAAAGTCTTTTGCAAATGCTTATGAGATTGAATTACCTCCTGATGTTGGAATATCTCCCATTTTTAATGTTGCAGATTTGTACAAGTATGACGATGATGGTGCAGAGGAAAGATCAACAAAAAAGGGACAGATTGAGTGGAAAGAGCAGCTACCTCTAGCGCAACCATTGCAACCAGAGAAGATATTGGAAAAAAGAGTGTTCAAGAGGACCAGAGGACAAGAGTACTTTCAGTACTTAATCAAATGGAAGGATAAGCCAGAGGAAGATGCCACTTGGAAGACTGAAGGAATGTTGCAGAAGATAGGCAGATCAATGGAAGAGCTCATGGACAGGAGCCCATGAAGAAAATTGCCCTCGGGAGTCTGATGCAGGGGCATTAGACACTAGCCAGCAATGTAGGAGGTTTTGTCTACATGTTGTGGCTAGGGGGGTTCGAAATCATCTAAATTGTAACAGCTAGGTGTAAATACCTCAGCTAACTATACCATTTATATTAGTCAGAGTTGTAGGAGTCGAATAGTTTAGTTAGTCCATTTTTCATGTTTCAGTTAGTTGAATTATTGTAATTAGGCTTTTGATTTTCTAAAATGGTCCTCATATAGGAACCAAAGAGATGCATTGTAATGTACATAATTGTATTCCTCGGATGTATTGAAAAGAGAAGAGAAGGAGAAGAGAGCTTTTCTGTAATAAAATCTCTGTGTGTTAACAATTGTTTCTAGTTAAATAATTTCAGTGCTCGTTGACCATTGAATTGTCTCGAACTGTTAATTGTGAAGAATTGTTTAACTGTGAGGCGATTTTGTACTGGTAATTCCGCTTTTCTCTATCTATTTTTTTCCCGTGAATTTTTTGGATAAAATCTGTGAATTGAATTCCAACACAGTACTTTGTCTGTATTACTATGAAACTCCCCACTGAATGATCGGACCGAACTCTATTGAAATAAAACCGAGTTGTGAACTTCAGTTAAGGCATACGAAGGATTACACAAACCGATGTGAACCGTGGTTAATCACTATACCAAAACTCGCGAGCAGATTGACGAAACCACCCTGCCCATATCGCATCGCTTTTCTGGAGCAAGCGGTTTTCTCCCATCGTGAGCGATTCCACAGAGAAGCTGACACGTGGCCAAGGGATGGACCCCCAAACCGCTTTTCCCTCATGCCATCACGCATTAAATTTCGTATGGGGAAGCCGAGCGATATCATGGAACGTCGTTGATATGGGAAGGATCCATCGGACGGTGATCGCTTGACAAATATGCGTGGACGATAACCGAGGTACTGTGCATGCATTTGATTGGGCTATTGATCATAGAGGTGGGGCCCGGAGCCAAAGGTTTATTACATGGTCATTTGTTTAAAAAGCATTAGTATTTATATAAAGCGCGAAGGATTAAACCCTTGATTATAAGGTTTGGAGGTGGAATAGAATGCTCGGGACATATTTTACCTTACAGAATTTGTTGATTATGTTTATTTATCAAATTTCTTGAATTTGATAAATAAAACCAAAGAAAATAAGAAGATCACATGCAGGTTAACCAAGTAAAATAAAGGGAAATGCTGGCAGAATAACAGAGCTAGACTAGCTCTCCTTAGGGGTCGACTTTCAGTTTTGTTGCCGTCACCAAACCCCTCAATCTCCGGTTGCTCAAGATGTCTAGTCAGAACCTTTCTTGGTCACGGAGGAACCCGCTACCCTGAGTACGTCTCCTATGTGCTCAGATAGCCTTATGAAATCAGAAGATGAATTGTGGACCTTGTACTATGATGGTTCCAAAACCCATGACGGGGATGGCATCGGTTGTATTCTACTGGACCCTCAAAAGAACAATTTTATAATCTCCTTTCGGTTAGAGTTCCAGCGCACAAATAATACAGGCGAGTATGAAGCATTTATTCTCAGGCCCAAGAAAGCCATAGATCTCCAAGTCCATTTTTTAAAGGTAATTGGAGACTCAGAGATTATCACCCATAAGGTACGTAACACCATCCATTGCTTTTCTTCGCATTTGAAAGGTTACAAGAAAGAGGTATGGCATTTAATTTTTTCTTTTGACACTTTCAGCATTAAATCTGTACATAGAATGTACAATGTATCAGCTGATACACTTGCCAATGCTACTTCTAGGTTCACCCCACTTAGAGATGGATTTTCTATTGAAATTATTACAAGCCATCCATACCATACAATGTCACTAATCTACGTGTTTTTAATGATGATCAATAGGTACTGGATTTCATGCTCAATACAGATGTATTGAAGGACGCAGTTATAGAAGAAGAGGATCATGATCAGGGCTTGCAAAAGGAACAAGGGGATCATAAGGGAAATCCCATACCCAAAGGGATCGTGTTGTTCGAATTTATTTTTGATTCACAGAACCGTTTTTTAGGACATCCCAACACGAAGGTGTAGATTTCCACATTAGCGAACCAACAAATAAACCTAGGGACGGAGAAGGAACCCAAATTCGTCAACCTTAGTAATGAATGCACCCCTCAGGAGAGGCAATATTTCACTGATTTATTCAAGAAATATCAAGATGTGTTTTCCTGGACATATGATGAGCTGCAAACCTATGACACACAAATCATTCACCATGTGATACCCATGAAAGAAGGAGTGAAACTATTCCAGCAAAAGCTGAGAAAATTACACCCTACTTTAGAGCCGATGATCCAAAAGGAACTGAAGAAACCCTTGGATGCGCATATAATTTTCAAAGTCTGACATTCAACATGGATGTCGAATTTGGTTCCAGTTCATAAGAAATCTGGCGAAATCCTTTTATGTGCAGACTTCTGAAATTTGAACAGAGCTTCGGACAAGGACAACTACTCGGTGCCCCCTACAAAGAATATCCTTCAAGTAGTATCGGGGTTGGAAATATTCTCTTTATTGGATGGTTTTTCAGGTTATAACCAAGTAATAGTGGCTTAACTTGACTGTCTGAAAACCACATTCAGAATTAAATGGGGAACTTTCAGATTCAGACGCATGCCCTTTGGCCTGATCATTGCTAGTGCAACTTTCGAGTGAGCCATGGACATCACCTTCCAAGGCCTCATAGGGAAAAGCGTGGTAGTATACCTTGACGACGTCACCATATTTTCAAAGTGTAGGTGTGACCATTTACATCACCTCAAGAAAAATTTTGAAAGGTGCCAAAAGTATGAGATCTCACTAAACTCGAAGAAAATCATTTTGTTGTCTTCAAAGGAAATATGTTGGGGCACATCATAACCTAGGATGGCATAGTGGTGGATCCAAAACGCGCAAAATTCATCGCCCAGATTCCTCCCCCAAGTGGCAAGAAGGCCATGCAATATTTCCTCGGAAAAGTCAAATTCATGCAAAAATTTATATCAGACTTCACCCAAATAGTGAAACCTCTGCAAGGTATGATCAAGAAGAATGCAAAATTCAAATGGAATTCTCCCGAGAAAGAAGCGTTCAATAACATAAAACAAGCCATCGTAGAAGCACCTGCCCTTCATAGTCTATATTTCAATAAAGGCTTTATCTTGTACACCTTCGCCTCACGTTCATCTCTCACGGCCATCCTCACTCAGAAAGATGGAAAAAATAATGAGCGGCCCATATCATTCATCAGCGCGGGATTGCAAGGTGCCGAGCTGAATTATCCAAATATTGACAATCATGCTTACGCGGTGTAAAAGGTATTCAAACACTTTAGGCCATATATTTTGAAGAGTCACGTCACAATATTTGTACCTCACCCATCTATTTGCTCACTTTTTGTACAACAAGAGCTAGGCAAGAGACGAGACAATTGGATGGATTGCCTTGAAGAGTATGACTTGGAATTCAAACTGGAACACACTATAAAGGGCCAAGGACTATGTCGGATGGTCGCAGAAGCCACAGAATCACAAGGAAATGAAGAGGAGAGTTTGGAACATGAAATCGACATGTATCAAACTGATAGTACACCCCGACAGAATACCTCCTCATGGTACGTTTATCTTCAGCAACATCTGAGCCAGGGTATCATGGACCCCACTTTAACCACCTAGCAAAAACATGCAATAGGACTGAAATCTACATCTTACTAGCTATTGCAGGGTTATTTGTTCCAAAAGCACCAAAACAGAGTTCTGCTACGCTGTTTGGAGTATGATGACGCACAGAAAGTCTTGAAAGAACTCCATGATGGTCCAGCCAGTGGGCACTATGCGGGGGACACCACTACTCACAAGATCATGCTCGCCAGTTTCTATTGGCCTACTCTGTTCAAATATGCACACACTTATGTTCATAAATGCCTACAATGTCAAAAGTTTTCCAACAGGGGAATACGGTCGTTCGCCCCGTTGGAGTTCGTCGCAGTGGAAGAACCTTTCCAGCAGTGGGGACTTGACGTGATTGGAGAAATATTGCCACACTGTTCCAAACAACATAGATACATCCTGATAGCTACGGACTGCTTCACAAGGTGGGTTGAAGCAATACCGTTGCATCAAATCAGCAATCAGGATGTAATAGCTTTCATCACTCAACACATCATGACCAATTTTGGCATTCCAACCTCCCTTGTTTTTGATAACGCAACGTATTTTTCATCATTCAATTTATATGAGTTTTCTCTAGAAAACGGTATAGTGCTCAAATACTCTGTCAACTATTACCCCCAAGGAAATGGGTTAGCCGATTCAACCAATAAGAACTTCATCAGTATCATAAAAAAGACTCTGTTGTCCCAACAACAAAATTGGCATAACGCACTACATAATGCCCTATGGGTTGATCAGGTCACACCCAAATCATCTTTGGGCACCTCCCCAATTTTTCTCGTGTACAGAAAAGAGCCTATCCTTCCTCCTAACTTGTCTCTCCCAGCCCTTCAATTATCTCAAGAAAATCATGGCACTCCTTGCTCTACCTTACAAGCCCGAATAGACACATTTTTGAAACTAGAGGAGGAAAGGCTAAAAACCCGGGAAAAATTCACCATCCACCAGAGTCAGATAAAACGATGGTTCGATAAGAAGTCTGCCGAAAACAAGGCTTTTGAAGTAGGCGACCTTGTCCTCAAATGGGGAAAAGCTCATGAAGAAAAAGGGAAACACTCCAAATTCCAGGTCCTGTGGATAGGTCTCTTCCAAGTCAAAGAAAAGGTCAGGTCCCACACTTACAGGCTACAAACCTTTTAAGGGAGGATTGAGGCCTTCCCGGTAAATGGGCATGACCTTAAACACTATTTCACCTGACAGCCCCAAGGGACTGTCACCATACCCTGTACCATAGTTTTGTTTTATTTTCTATTGTTTTTCGTTGTTTATGTTTTCAATAAATCACTTGTTTGAAGTAGGATCTCAATGACCCTTTCCCTTTGGCACCTCAAGTTGAAGGAGAGATGTATAACTTACTCAATTTGCATGTTGTGCCTGAATATATGCTGATGAATAATCTCCCCTAGAACACAAAAGTGGCACAAGATTGCCTGTGATTGGCACCGAATGGGCAGAACATGACCAAGTCCCAGGAACCAAATGTAGGTAGCTTACCTAGTATGCTAGCCCTAGGGACTGTTGTACAAAAACATCTTCGGTTAAATCGGTCGCTAGACAGAAAGGGAACAGAGAAAACCTCAGGTGACGAATGAGTATCTGGGAAAACCCAAAAATTCCTCATATAGACTAGGAGAAACCTCTCTTGCAAGCAAAATAATTCGGGATCCCTCATCTACCCAGGAAATACTTGACACAGTCAAATAAGTGCCTTGAGCACAGTCAAATAAGTGCCCTGTGCACATTCAAATAAGTAAAATTATCACATGAATAAAGGGTAAAGGATTGAGAGAGGCTTCCTATGCAGAGAGGCGATACGATGACTTTTTTCGGGTACTGACCAAGCTCGCTGGCAATGAAGCAACACCTGTGACTCTTAGGCTATGAATTCATTGGGACCACCAGGTTTGCTGGTAGCAAAGAAACACAATGAGGACGAAGTAACTATACCAGATCCTGCAAATCCTTGAAGTTACTCCAACCCTTTTCGTCCAGTCTCTAGGAATAAAAACATGGTGGACCAACTCCCTGGGACATGCAAACAGGTGGAGAAAACACGCAAGGTTCGAGGATGAAAGTAGTGGGACCCACGGGGTGAAAGGAAAAGCCTGCTAACACCCCCCTCCCCGCCCTCCTCAAGACGAAGCACCAGCAGAGATCCTGGGCCCTACCAGTGAATCGCGATTTGTTGTAGCCGCTACAACACCCTCCAAAATTTTGCCCCTTTTTAAAATTTGTGAGCCCCTAACCTATTGGTAAACATAGAGTCTAATCCAGGTTCACTTTTTAAAACTGCCAAGCCACAAAGTCACAGAATTGATTAAACCACATTTTTTATGACCTTGCGACCCCCTCAGATCTCCAAGTCACAAGGTTTCATATAAATCTAAAACCTAGGAATTACAACCATGTGACCTTGTGACCCTGCGACCCCCAGGTCGCTAGGTCAAAAGGTTGCAATGTCGCACATCACCTCAACTAAACCTAATTTGTGACCCCGTGAACCTTATTAATTGACCGCACGTGCGACCCCTTTATAAATAAAAGGGTCGCGTAGGTCGCATTTTGCCTGCGCGATGGTCAAGAAAATGTCGCTGACAAGCCTGCTGGATCACATTTTTCCTGGGTAAGTTGACTAATCCTCCTACTGTTTCCTTTTTGGTTGATTGTTGCCTCTTTTACCCTCGGTCTTGTCTATTAAACCTCATCCTAGCTTCATTTAAACCTTGCAGGAACTCTGTGTAGAGCTTACACCCTCCCCATGGCTTTATTTCTCTGTTTGCCTCCTCTGAAAACTCTCCTTGCACCAGTCTATCTCGAGCTCCCTTCCCAACCCACCTAGAGAAAACAAAGCCTCAAGGCCCTGATGTGTGTTTTTCACTTGATGTGTTGCATAACCTCAACATTTATACCCCGTGGAACTAAATCTCCGCGAAACCCATCCGCAAAGCCCTAGTGCGACCCCGTGACTCTGTGACTAGGCAACACCATGACCCCGCAACGTGGTCGCTAAGTTGCGAGGTCGCCAATTCGCTCATCACCGAGTACCATCCCACCATGCGACCCCATGACCTAGTGACCTAGCGACCTAGTCACTAAGTTTCCAAGTTGCCAGGTCATGCTTCCTTGAGTATTCACACTGACGCGACCTAGCAACCCAATGACCTCGTCGCAAGTCGCGAGGTCACGTTTCTTTGAAAGTTTGGACTGGCACGACTTAGCAACCCAGCGACCTAGTCGTAAGGTCGTAAAGTCGCAGGTCTATCCATTTCCCTGAATCATGGCTAAGCAGAAGTAGCAGCATCCTAGGTATCTATAATTATGTCATCCATCTTACCGTGGGACTGTTTCATGAATATGCCATGGAACATTGAATCCAAGCTCAAGTGTGTGTCCATCTCTTTGGCCTGGAGCGATATGGGGCCCCCGGCGATGTGAAAAAGAGGCAAGAGTCCTGAAGCAAAAATTTCATCAGAAGGGATGCCTCCTCCCCCTCCCTCATTCTATGGAGACACCACTTGCATGTTCGGGAAAGGAGATAGCATCAGTTTGGATCAGGTGTATGAAGAGTTCACAAAGCCTAAATTTCCATAAGACCTCCTAGCCCGACAGGTGTATGTTCAGGTCAAGAGTTCTAAACTACACTATGGAGGGTCCCATCCACCCATTTTTCCATGTGCAGAGATTATCGAATGGATCTTGCAAAAGGTCAACTCCAGAATCTGGTCATTCGAGATCATTTAGGAAAGTCATTTTCAAATCTAAAGGGGCAAGATGGAGAGGTTTACTATGCACTCCACACTCGGGAAAATACTTTCAACGTTGAATGGGCTACTACTCATGCAATCCCCATACATAATACCTTAAGTGGTTGGTGGGAGGACCTGGAAAAGTTCAATTTTAGGAAGGATTGGGAATATAAAAAATCAAACCTCAAGAAAGTCTACGAGTTGGTGGCCACAATGTTATGCAGGATGTATGGCCAACAAGATGCCACAACCTTCAATGGTACTTGGGTTTCCCTCATGTACGACGTTACCACATATGGCACCCGCTTCAACTGGGCCAGCCTAATGGTAGCAGCCCTCAGGTTAAACATATCATCAACGCAAGCACCTGATGAAGGGTGGGCCTTCGAATTCTATATGGCGTCTTATATATTGGACACATTATGCATGAGATGTAAATTTATCAGATGGTCGCATAACTAGGATGCAGAGCGTGGTAGTCCAATCCACAAAGAGTTGCAGGTATTTTGGGCCTCTAAGTACAAACAAGATATAGATTCAATCTCGCATAACTTCATCCCCGTGCTCTACGGAAATGTTTTTGGCAAAGATTGCCCATGCATGTCTAGGCGAGTCATGGAGAGAATAACCCAAGTGGCCAGCTGGCTTCCCATTAAAAATAGTAATTTTATCAGGGTTTTCGGTTCGTACAAGGCACCCCACACACTCCCTCAGTTCATCACTAATAAATTTCTCTTGCAATAAGTGTGTTACCAGATGACGAGCGGGTTTTCCAAGGTCCTCCCCAAGGGCAAGAAAAAACCATGGCTGACTCTCCCACTTACTATCAGTGCCTACACGGTCAGATATTTTAGATAAGTAGAAACAGGGACTATAAAGACCAAGGGTTTTCATTTGCCAACCGTATCACATCAGATGTATGATGCTGAAATAATCATCCCTTCACATTTTAAACGAGCCAAATTCAAATGGAATTTCCAGCACACGGAGTGCCCAGCCGAAGATCAAATGAATAACTAGTACAACAAAGACAGGGAGGTTGCGCCAGAAGAATCGACTGATCAGGAAGAACAAGATAATCAAACTTTAGAGGAAAGGATCCAAACGCTAGGAGGAGCCTCATCTTCCAAAGCCAAGAAACCAAGGACTAATACAGGTGGTATTCTTTCTAAGAAACAATGGGAACAATGATATAAATAAGTTAGGGCACAACAAGAACCCAAGGAGAAGGCAAAAGAAGAAGAACTCAAAAGGATTGAAGATGACATAGCACAACAGAAAGAAGAGGAAAAGAGAAATAAACAACTAAGGGAAGAGCAGAAAAAGAAGCAGGGAGAAGAATCCTGTAAGAAAAAAGAGGAAGAGGAAGAGAAGAGGAAAGAGGAGGAAGAGCGGAAAGAGGCCGAGCACAAGCTAAAGGAAGAGCATGACAGGAAAGAAGCTAAGCACCAGTTAAAAGAAAAAAAATATAAAGCAGAAGTTGAACTCCAGTTAAAATAAAAGCAGGATGAAGCGGAAGCCGAGCAAAGGAGGAAGGAGGAAGAAAGTCAGAAATCAAAGGAAGATTCCTCCAAGGAAGCAGAAAGAAGCAAGACACCTTGTCAAGAAACATGGAAACAGATGGAGCTTCCACACATTGAGGTGCATCAGACAACCCCTGTGACCAATGTGCGCTTTAATCTCTCGAAACTTGGCACCTCCGAGGAACAGGAAGATGAAGTTTTGGATCTGAAAAAGCTAACATATGACCAGTTCACACACAAGATCAGGCAATAGAAGAGAATATGCCTAGCGCCGAACCCTACCGCACCTCTTGCAGCCACAACGTAAAAGGACATAGTCTTGGATACTAGGACCAATCCAATTATGATTGCATCAGTGGGAACTACCTTTGTAGCGGCCATGGAGGAAGACGTTAGCAGAATGAGCAAAGAGATTCTCTATTTACAAAATAAGCTGCAAACTTCAGAGTAGAGAGAAGCTCAGGCTGAATAGGATAAGAAGGGGCTGGAAGAAGAATTTGAGAGGCTACAGTTCACAAGCACCCAAGCCAACGACTTGCCTATCACCATTCAAAGGGAGTTAGTCACTTTAGAAGTCACTATGAAACAGGTATACGAAGATATTTTCACAATAAAATAGACAATCGCTCCATTACTGAAAGCATAAGAGGAAACCAAACAGAGGACTGCACAGCTAAAGGATGCCTCTCCTACTTTGGATAGTATGCTGGAATGGTCAATCATATACCCACAGGCTCCTGACACTCTGCATAGGGAGGACTAGGTCTGAACACAGAATGATAAAATGCATATTCGAATGAAGATACAATCCAAAGACAAGCTAGTCAAGGATTTGGAAAAGGTAATGTCTTAATACGAGCATCTAATTAGCGGGATCAACTCAATGGTAGAAACTCACCACATCCCTTCTCTGGGTATGTTGGACATTGAGAAAACAAGAGAAGAAGTTTCTCAGGACAGTCAAAAATTCCTGTAACCCATGACACAAGCAGCTACCTCTCAGGATCTCCCACTCTCACAGGAAAATCCAATACAGTTCATCGTTACTCCAGTCTGAATCTACACCAAACTAGCTTCGTTATCGAATCAAATCACAGTGAAAAGGTCCACCTTGATCCTGGATGCTTTTGAATGATTCCATAGACTGAAAGAAGATACTCCCTAGGTAATTCTGTTTGCTGCAGATTACCTAGCATGGAAAAATTACCTCAAAGATCAGCAACAAGTAGACATACTAGACCACACAATCACACAGTTACTTCCTTGACCAAGGAAAAGGCAGAAGTCGCAGGTCGCAATAGCTAAAGGGTTGTAGGTCGCATCAGGAGCTTGGGGTTGCAAGTTGCAAATGTCCCTCAGGTCGCATAGTATGTCAACAGTCGGGAATTTGAAAATTCAGGGACACCCAAGGGTCGATTTTTTTCTATAAATACTCCCTCAAGGAATTGTAAAGGATAATTTTTTTTTTTTTGGGACTCCAAAGGACAAAAGAGAATTGTATAGCATTGAATACACCTTTCTGAGAATGAATACAAACAAATTTTTTCATTCCACTCTTGGATCTAATGAGGTCTCATGTGTTAATAGTATGAATATCTTTGTCTCATGTATCTAATATCTTTTATGATTAACTGATCTGCGTTCTTTGATATTAGCATTTATCTTATCTTTGAGAATGCTTAAGGAAGTGAAGGGTGTTTTGACCATAAAGAAATATTTCTTGTGTGGTTTGAACAACTTCTACAAGCATGACCCTAATGATATGCTGCTAACAGCATTTCCTTTGGCTACATCCTTTAACCCATCTTCCTATTTGTAGTGCTTTATGTTCATTGAGTCTCATTAACCATTTTTCTTGTATTACTCAAATAATCATGTGTTCATAGGTCTGCAGGGATTCTTTGTGTCCGAAAAAAGGAATATTCAGTGGTAACCCGACCCACACCCTGGTCGAGATCCCTATCACAAATGGTTTAGAGTATAATCGGGACTTTTTATCGGGGAGATCCCTTACTTTTGGCTAGACATTTCCTCCCGTCAACATATCTATAATGCTAAAATTCTAGATTTTCACAAAATACGTCTTGAATAAATACTTATTTGTATAGAATCTATACTTATGTTTAGGATTATATAATTTATTTTGGAGTTGTTCCTTTATGTTTTACTATAATCCTGATATTGACAAGCTTTAGCTCAATTTTTTCATCAATTGCACATAGAATATGCAAAAGGAAATGATTGTTAAAATGTGGCAAAAATTATGTTTCTCCTGATTTCTTTTTTTATTGTTCATGACAAGATAATCATGTTGTAGGAATGAGTTATCCTACAGTCTGTTTCAATTTTTGGATTTTATTTTCCTCCCCTTATTTTACAAGGATGTAGATTTCATTTTCCTATTTATGGTTTTTTCATGTATATTATCGAACCCCAAATGTTGGTAATGGAGCAGATCTTGAGAAGTAGTCGTGGACGCAGACTCTATCATAGGTTAATGTTACAATAGCACTTCCACCTAGCACCAAGAAAATTTTATTGGTCTGTGCATAAAGAATAATTATCTAATGGTAGGGTTGAAAGGTAAACCTCATGTCTTAGTTGTAATTCATTTATTTGTGTTTCTTAGTTGTAAGTCATGTTTGATTTTGAGCTTTATTAGATAAATTATTTCACTAATCCAATATGCATGGCCATTATTTCTCACCCAATGTAATTTACTTGACATGGTTGATATGACATTAAATTCTAGGCCATTTTTATTTTAAGTCAGAGATTATATTGATTAAAAGGATGTTCATATTTTGATTGGTTTATTGGGAGTGCTTTAAAAAAAAATTGTAAATCCCATGTGGATGTTATTTTTTTAGGGTGAGCTCTTTGCACTAGTAAGGTCAGATGAGTCCTAGAAAATAGGTATACATCAAGCACATCTCTGACATTTGTTGTGTATATGTTATTCTTTATATCATTCATGGATGGTTATTGATTGATTTAAAACAGACAATCGGAAGGTCCTGTCAATTCCCTTGACAAAACAAAATCAAATGGAGAGGTAGAATTGTGTTTTAGAGGGTGAGCCAGAAATATGATCTGAATCCAGATACATGACATATAGTGGAAAAAAATGATGTTATTAACAAGTCTTCCCTGCTAATAAGCTCTAAATGTTATACCACTACCCAAGATCCAGTTATCTACAATGGAAATAGTGACTAGCTTTAATATTTGTATGAATAGCGAATCTAGCCATTGTCCTGTTATTTTCCTAAGAATGATATTAATTTTTCAAACTCCAACTTGTTTGTTGTTGAACTAATCAAAGCTGTGATGACAAACATATAGTTTTAAAAGCTCTTTTTGAAATCTATTTTCTTGAGAAAACTTGTATTTTTATTTTATGTACCATAATTGCTACTGTGTGACATGTGCTATGATATAATTTCCTGGATAAATAGACATAATTTTATACAACGTAGTATTTTTTAAAACTAAAGAAATAGGATTTCCAAATACAAAGTCTATTAAGTAAGAACATATTTTAGACTTATTAGCTAAGTTATAATTATATATCGGTAGGGAATTTTGTGTATGTTGATGTTGTGTTGTCTCTTTCGTTTCTGTCGGGTAAGAATGGTTAATAAGGAATGTGTTCTTGAGCAGCAGTCATGGATCTTATTCTACAATCGACAGGGATCTCCATGGTTTAAGGCATGGAAACAAAAACACAGATGCTTTTCTTGTTTACTAAAATATTGTTGAGTTTAATTTATGTAGAATTTACAATCTATAAAGGTTTCAAGATATAATTTTAAAAGTATAATTATTTAAAGGGTGCTAGCTCAATGGAAGAGCACCTTCTTTACAAGAACGAGGTTGGTGGTTCGACTCCATCATACCTTGATATTCAGAGGAAATTGCGGTGATCATTTTTTGGTGGCGGATGCTATTTTGACCATTACAAATGAGTTTATGGTGACATTTTTTGACCCTCACCAAAATATGAAATGGTGATGGTCAACGAACGCCACCATATATACACATCAATAGTGGTGACCATGAAAGGTCTTGTTACACTAAAAATTGTCACCATGACATTTAGCTGTCTATATGGGTTCATCATTACCTATTTTATGCTACCTTGAAGGTCCAAAATTATAGAGTTCCTAAACCAAGTCTTCGAATTTGGAAAAATCTCATTAAAACCCTAAAAGCCTAACTCTACACTTTTCCTAGTCCTTATCTATGGTACCACATTTTCTTGCTCTATAAAATGCGGCACATCCTGCACGTTTTTCTTATTAAAACTACAAACCCCCGTAAAAGGTAAAATAAAAGAAAAGTAAGTTCTAGAAGCCCAGCTGGTCGAATATTCTCCCAGCTGGAAGCTTCTAGGTGCATAATATAGTCGAGCTTTGCCCCTTCGTTCATGAACCTCTATCCCTTAATTAATGGAGATTATCCCTTGGTATTTGGAGCTGAAATCCATTTTTGAGAGGACTTTATCCCCCTTTATTTGGAATTGAAACTACCTTCCTTCAGCTATAAATTGAGACCATGTTTCCGTCTCAAGGGTACTTAGAACTTGGTTGTCTTGAGGTGAATTGCTGAAGAAATTATTCTCTCCATACTTGGCATCAATGGTATGATAATGATTACATACTCATATCCACTGTTTTATGCTAGTTCGGAGAGGAGAAGGCTTGTCAAACCGAAGGAAAATGGTTGTTCAGGACCCCGGAAGAACCTGTATGACATCAAGACGACAAGGTTGTAAGGTTACTTCTTATCATACAAGCTAATACAAATGGATTCTATTTTCTCATTAAGTTTTTCGTGTATATATTTTATTAATTTAATTCTTAGATTCCTTGATCACTAAGATAGATTAGTGTTTCTGAATTATTATATCTTGCAGGTGCTTTTAATCCTTTTTCCTGTCTTTGAATGCAGTTCTTACATTCTGAATTGACCTTTTTTGGAATGACTGGATTGAAGATTACATCAAGCATTGGACTTTAGGTAGGAGCATCTCCTCTTACTTTGTTAATTAATAATTCTGAATCTCGAATGATCTAGAGAAAATGGTTTGCATTTGGTTGTTTTTTCTAGATATCCTTAGGATACTAGGGAGATCGCTCTTGTCTACAAAAACAAAAGAAAAAATATGAAAAATTATTAAGATACTCAGAAAAACCTCAAAGTAATGACCAAAGGAAATCAAATTAAGAATTTCTCAAAAAGAAACTCAAAACACCCAATTAACTTAACGTAGACTCATGAGATTGTAAAAGTTGTTGAAATAAATTCACACACGAGACTTTTGACAATCAAAACAAGTTTGGGCAAACACTGAAAATATAGTAATCTAGTTCAAGAAAGGAGAATCTTTAACTTTTCAAAATTTTTCCTTAAGTCCGCAGGTTTTAATACAAAAAAGTGTGGTCCCGCACTGTTTTTACACTAAAACTGCAGAGGTTACCGCACTGTTTTTAAACAAAAAGTGTGGAGGATAGAAAACATATAGAAAAAATAAAAATTTAAATCTTCTTTTCAAGGATTCTAAGAAATAATTTACCCAACGTAGTGTGGACTAATAAAAATAAGAAAATCTCTTCAAAAGTCAAACTCAAAAACAAAAAAGAAATCTAAGTTCATTTTCCCTAGCGGAGTCGCCATTTTGTTAGGCGGATTAATCCCTCTTACGGACAAGAGTGATCTCCCTAGTATCCTAAGGATACCTAGAAACAAACAATCAATTGCATACCATTTTATCTAGATCATTCATGATTCATAATTACTAATTAACAAAGTAAGAGGAGATGCTTCTATCTAAAGTCCAATTCTTGTTGTAATCTTCAATCCCGTCATTCCAAAAGAGGTCAATTCAGCATGTAAGACTTGCATTCAAAGACATGAAAATGGATTAAAAGCACCTACAAGATATAATAATTCAGAAAAACTAATCTATCTCAGTGATAAAGGAATATAAGAATTAAATTTACTCAAATAGATACATGAATAAATTAATGAGAAAATAGAATCCATTTGTATTGACTTGTATGATAAGAAGTAACCTTACAACCTTGTCGCCTTGATGTCATACAAGTTCTTCCAGGGTCCTGAACAGTCGTTTTCCTTTGGTTTGACAAGCCTTCTCTTCTCCGAACTAGCATAAAACTATGGATATGAGTATGTAATCGTTCTCATACCATTGATGCCAAGTGTGGAGAGAATAATTTCTTCAGCAATTCACCTCAAAAAAACCAAGTTCTAAGTACCCTTGAGACTGAAACATGGTCTCAATTTATAACTAAAGGAAGGTAGTTTCAGTTCCAAATAAAGGGGGATAAAGTACTCTCAAAAAGGGATTTTAGCTCCAAATACCAAGGGATAATCTCCATTAATGAAGGGATAGAGGTTCATGAATGAAGGGGCAAATCTTGACCAGATTACGCTTCTAGAAGCTTCCAGCTAGGAGAATATTCGACCAGCTGGGCTTCTAGAACTTACTTTTCTTTTATTTTACCTCTTACGGGGGTCTGAAATTTTAATAAGAAAAACATGTGGGATGTGTCTGTTACACTGAAATTTGTCACCATGAAATTTTAGTACTCCCTTAGAAGTCTACAATATCAAAGTTTCTAAAGTCAAGCCTTGAAATTAAGAGAAAAGCTCATAAAAGTCTTAGAAACTCTAGTATTGCACTTTCTCTTAGTTTTTCCTATGGTGCCGCACCTTTTGACTATAAATCCTGTGGAGCCAAACAGAAAGTTTATTCATTAAGGGTGCAGACCCCTGTAAAATATTAAAAAGGCGCAAGTAAAATATAGAAGCTCAATTTGAGTCATTTTTGGAAGCTTCCAGAAACATTCTTGCGGTGGAAAGTCTGCTCTTTTCAGGTACATGTATCCCATCCATTAAGGAGCTAACCCCTTGGTGTAAGGAACTAATCCCTTTGAAGGAGGATTCTATCCCTTCTTGTATGGAGCTGTAACTTCCTTTCTTTCACTATAAAAAGAGGCATAGGGCAGCCTCAAAGGGTTACAATTGATGAGTTAAAGTTTTAGTATTGTTGGAGGCGAAGTGTTGTTCAAACTTAGAGCCTTTTAGCTGAGATTTCATGTCGGAAAGATTACATACCTGTATGTATCTCGGTTGGAAGAGTGCAAGGCTAGTCAGAGTAAAGGAAATGCATGTTCTGGACCCCAGGAAGGCCTGTATGACATCAAGGCAAACATGGTTGTAAGGCACTTCTCTATTTAAGTTAATACAAATAAGTCTGTTTTTCTCAATAAGTTGTCAATTGATTGGTTTATTTTATGGACTCCTTGATCACCATAATAGATATGATATATGAATATATGCTATGCAGGTGCTATATTGATGTTTTTTTGTTTGTGATTGCAGATCTTCGAAGGCAACTCTTTCGGGCGACTGAAGGACGACTACTACAAATAAGCGTTGGATCAAAGGTAAGATCATAAAACCTTTATAATATTTAATTATGAATCACGGTATATCTAGAGAAAGATAGATTTAATTGTCCATTTGTTGCTAGCTATCCGCAGGACACTTGGGAGTTCTGTCTTATCCGCAAGAACGACTTATCCGTCCAACAAATTGGCGACTCCGTTGGGGAATGATTGGATTTTTGGTTTTCGTTTTGTTTTGACTTGAGAAAATGATTTTTCTGGTTCTTGATTGATGTATACTAGTTTGGGTGGCTTCGTTTAATTTTTATGTACTTTGAAAAGTTTTGAAAAGTTTTTTTTTCTTGAAGTTTTCTGATCTCCGCACTTTACATTCACGCACAGTGCGGTCATCTCCACAATTTTCTTGAGTAACCAGTGCGGTACCGCACCTATTTACTCTGGAGCCTACGGACCCTAGGAAAATTTTATGAAAACTTAAACTTTCCTTTTCAGACTTAGTCTAGATTTAATTTAGGATTCTTAGCATCAACTTAGATCTATATTTTTCTGTCAAAAAGCCTTGTTTATGAGTTTCTTTCAGCAAATTTTTCATCTCATCAATTTTCGTTAAGTTAATTGGGTGTTTTGAGTCTCTTTTTTGAGAAATTCTTAATTTGATTTCCTTTGGTCATTAATTGTGTATGAGTGTTAATCGCCTTTGAGTGTTTTTATTTTTTGATCTTTGGAACTCTCACCCAATTTTCTTTACTTACACTTGATTGGTTCTTAAATTACATTAGAATCATCTTGTGTTTGAGAATTATCTTTCATAGATCACATTTGCATAATTATAATTCTCATTTTCAGAATATGAATGAAAAATGTGCATAGATGACATTTCCATACTCTTCAAGTGAATTGTGCATAGATTACAACTGCATAGTTTATATTCTGAAACATCAATCATAGATTTAGATCAGTTTCTTTAATTTGAATTTATATGTTTTTATGCTTGTTTTAAAAAACACAAAAATAAAAAAACATGGAATTGATTAGCATTAGTTTTTCTTGATGAAATTAGTGCATTAGAGAATTTGATATATTTTATCTTAGTGATTATTTTTTTGCATTGTTGGAAGTGAATGGAAAATCTTTCCTTACTTTAATTAGGATTCATCGAATTAAAAATATTACATTATCATATTTGATTGCATTCAGTTTTGGGTCGGGTCATAACACCATTGGTTTCATATCCATTTACCCTTTGAGTAATAATAGCCTAAATAACACAACGCTTAATTAAAATTCATCTAGTAATTTTTACATTTCTAAGGCTCTTTTCACCAATATAGCTTAGGCTAGTGTCTTGGAATAGGTTTTAGTTAACTCTCCAAGACATTAAAACAAACAAGTAGTCAATCTTGTGGTAGGGAAATTCCAATAGTAGAATGTATGCTCTGGGAAGCTCCTCTTAAAGGAGTCAAGCATGAGAACATATTTGAACTATTGAGGTAATCAATCCTTCCTCATTGGGAAAGATAGGAGATATACACATATTAACAATGGTAAACCTCAGATTAACCATTGTCGAGGATCCTGTGGTCACTTGTCTTTAAACCTTGGATTATGTCAAGGAGCCTTCAAGGGGATTGAGCTTTGTTACTATGCCCTTACGTGTGTGTCGGATCTTAGACTGTTCCCCCAAGTATATTTGTTTTTGTTGGTAACCTTAGTGGCCATAATCTATAGGATTATTTCCCAAGGTGACGGTGGAGGGAATATCCCACTGTACCTGGAACAGATTTTGGCTAGAATCACTTAGACTCTCGTGAGGGTTATCTTCACTCGAGATGGGATAGTGGAGAAAATTGCACTGGTCTGTTTCATTAAGCAGGTTGTCGGGGTAACTGTTCCAACTGCCATTTCTGCATTAAAATTCTATGATGTTGGATTTCATCACCAACTAGTGTTTTTAGTGCAGGAATCTACTGTTTGTGTGTAGTTTGACTCCTAGATTTTATAGAACATGTTCATTTGCTTGTTTTTACTTTTTAGAGACCATAGGTGTGAATTGTGAATTTTAATTGTTAGGGGTGAATTGTGAATTGTTAATTGTTAGGGGTGAATTGTGAATTGTTAATTTTATTTTAAAATTGTTAATAAAATTCACTGAAGTTGAATGTAATGGAAACTATTCCAAAATTTACCAACCAAGGAACCCCTCTTAACGAGAATCCTAGTACTTTTCGTTGCTTTGGAAATGTTGGTCCTCCTTATATGGCTACATTGTCATTACCTGGATTTACAATAGGTTTACTAGTATGGTTATTTTCAACTTCGTTGGCCCCGAATACTCCAATTATTCCACCCCAACCGAATGCTTCACCTCAACAGAGTTCACCATCTCAACATCACCAACCTTCTGTTGACCCTTTACCTTCTTTTTCCAATATGCCTTCCTCCCTTTCTTCCTCTTCACTTGGGAAAACCCTTAACGCTAGTAACCAAGTGACTAAGAAGAAGAAGAAGCAAGATAAGAAAGAAGTCAACCAACCAACCATGGCTGCAAGTGTTAGTAATGTTGAGGAAACCTCCAACATGCATCGTAAAACCAAATACCCTTGCAAGATTTTTAAGGGTGACCACTTCCTTATCAATTGTCCTGGTATTCCAAAGGTCTTGGAAGTATGGTTAGAAAAATCTTATCAACTTACCATTGATCCATCAACCAGTGATAGTCAGGTTCTTAGGAAAAAGGGTAAAGTTAGGTTTCCTTGTAAGTTATGTAAATGGAGTCATCAAACTCACATTTTCCCTCACATGGATGAAGCCTCAAAATTGTTTGAAAACTTTACTGTTCCATAGCAAGAAATTCCAACAGGTTATCGTCAACTTTCTCCCAACCTACCGTCAACTGATAGAGGGATTGATCTAATTCCAAGTACAGTCGATCCCACTCTTCCATTGAAGAGTGAAACTCATATCACTCAGGTTGATGATCCATTAGTTGATCAAGTGGTCGATTCGATTTCATATTCGATCGATCCCGCTCTCCCTAAAGAGAGTGAACTTCATACTACTCCAGTTCTTCTTGTTACATCATATTCTTCTACGCCAAGGGGAATTTCACCTATTCCTATTGAACCCCCTCCAAGTACAGAGGTATTTTCCTTTGATTGGAATAGACTGATAGAACCTCGTCTTCCCTCCTCCATCCCTTTCCAAATCATTGTGAAGGCTTGCAGTAAGAATATGCATCTCACACATGTATATGAAGGTGCTTCTGTTAGTATTTTATCCTCAACTACTTGGAAATCTTTGGGTTCCCCTTAGCTTGTGCCTGTTACACAGAATCTGAAAGCTTTTAACAGAACCATTAGTTAACCTTTAGGGATCCTTCCTAAGTTTTCTATTACTTTGGAAGGTAAAATTGTCTGTATTGATCTTATTGTATTTTGAGGCCCCTTGGATTTCAATTTACTCCCTGGGCAGGACTATGTCTATGCAATGAAAGCTGTCGTATCGACACTCTTTTGCGTGATGTCTTTCCCTCACAATGGCAACATTGTGATTTTTTACCAACTTTCACTCCCTAGTCTTGATTCGACTACCAATAATCCGACATCCCTAAATGTTCCTTCTACTAAAGTGGTATCTACCCCGCCACGGGTTAATTATGTGGAAACCAGTCCCATGTTTTCAGTTACCGATGCAAGCGAGCCTCTCACTGTTTTCTTGTCTTCCTTTGACTTAGATCCTGTAATTGACATGGAAAACTATATGGGATTATTTGAACGTGATGTTCTTATCCCTTTTGAGTCCCTCAACATGTGCTCCTTCCAGAAAAATATTCTTCCTTTTGATGAAGACCTCTTGGAAGCCATGATCAAGGTGTGTCCATTAACATGTGTTTCTTCCAGTTGGAAGCCATGATCAAGTCTCGTGAGGAGAGTTCCTTTTACTGTGTCAACCTTGTTAAAAAATGAAACATGTAGGTGAGGATAGTTCATTTTAGTATGTCAACCTCATTAAAAAATGAATCAGTTAGTCGAGAGCATAGTTCATTTTCTTGTGTCAAGCTCATTAAAAAAAATGAAATAAGCTTCCAAGAGGAAAGTTCTTTTCCTATGTCAACCTCGTTAAAAAATGAAATAGACTCTTACAAGGATAGTTCCTTTTACTGTGTCAACCTCGTTAAAAAATGAATTAGTTGGTTAGAGGATAGTTCCTGTTACTGAGTCAACCTCATTAAAAAATGAATCAGGTATGAGGAGAGTTCTTTTCCTATGTCAACCTCATTAAAAAATGAATCAGTAGGTAGATTGTAGAGAGTAGATTGATAGATTAGAAATAAGTAGTTTCTGAGGATGGTTCCTGTTACTGAGTCAACCTCGTAAAAAAATAAATCAGGTATGAGGAAAGTTCCTTTTACTGTGTCAAACTCATTAAAAAAGAATCAGTGGATCAAGAGGAAATTTCCTTTTACTATGTCAACCTCATTAAAAAATGAATCAATGGGCCATGAGGTCAGTTCTTTTCCTGTGTCAACCTCATTGAAAAATGAATCAGTAGGTTATGTAGGTATATTGTAGAGAGTAGATATGAGGGCAGTTGTTTTACTGTGTCAACCTCGTTAAAAAATGAAACAGACCCATGAGGACAGTTCTTTTCCTGTGTCAACCTCATTAAAAAATGAATCAGTAGGTTATGTAGGTAGCTTAGAAATAATATTTTATGAGGATAGTTCCTTTTACTGTGTCAACCTTGTTAAAAAATGAAACAATCCTCTCCTATTCAATTCTAGTCTTTCATCCTATCTTATAAATCAACCTTCATTCCATCCAGCTTTTAGTAACCAGTAGTCTACTTAGTTGAATGAAATGAAGCTTGGGGGGCATGCGCTCTAGCAAGTTACACTTGAGGGGGCATTCAAACTTATCTCAAGCAAAGTTTTCCTACATTTCAAGCTTGTGTAAAAATGAAACCACTCTGAAGCATAGTTTTTCTCTATTTCAAGCTTTTGTAAAAATGAAACCTATCTTGAGTCGATTTCGGTTATTATTTTCAAGACTCGTTAAACTCATGAAAATCCCAAGATTATTTTTCTATATTTTATTCTCGTAAAACACATGAAAATGCTGAGTTATTTCCGTCTTTTCCTACTCGTTAATTAAATTGAAAGTCATCCATAGGAGTGCAATTTTATCACTTTTTAGAACTTGTTAAAATTTACAGAAAAAGCGAAACTACTTAGTATACTTTTATTACTTTTTCGGACTCTTGAAACTTAAGAAAAATCAAAACCTTTGAGTCCTCTTTTAAGCCCCTTTTAGACTCTCTAAAAATGAAAATATTGCCGAGTACTTGACTATTCGAACTCGTTAAAGGAAATGAACGGTCGTCCTTTCAGTATAAGTTTACCCCTTTTCCAGACTGAAATGGAATATTTACAAAAAAGGTATACGTTGACTAATCATGTTCAATAGAGTTCTCTCTCACATTATTTTATCCTTTTTCGGGCCTGAGAGACTAAATTTACAAAAAAGTACACCCATGGAGTTTTCTTAAGTTTTTTCTTCTGACTCCCTAAAAATGAAAAACACCGAGTTTCTCCTATACTGGACTCGTTAAAATTTAACAGTAAAGGATCTGTCAATTTCAAACAGGAACGTACCACTTCTTCTTAGGGTTTGATTTTAAACTAAGTTGGACTCACCCGAAGGATGAGCTTATAAAAAAAGCAAATTTTATCCTCCTCAAGCTTGTCAAAAAATAAAGAGGTACTTGCCAAAAATGGTGGGGGAAAAGAGAGAAAATAGATTCATTTGTTACACTATTATTTGTAAAAGCATTACACCAATCTTGAACATGACACTTTTTTCCTATCAGTTAATCAAACCACATTGAAGGTCTTCAGCCAGTTTCTGGGTATTAGGTTAGGGCAACTGTCACCAAACCATCTGCAGTGTCATTATGTGTTCAAGAGGACAATCAAACAAACCATTCATCTGCAAACATTTGTCTCCATTCACGTTGACCATCCCTGAGTCAGTCCTTGCAAAAAAATTCTTCAAAACTTGATCTATGGTTTCATGTCATGAGCTTGCTTACGATGGATCACCTTATATCGATGACAACTCACCATCTAGGAAGTTGATCTAGAATCCATCAGTACCTTAGAATCTTCATACCCTAATGGCAGGTTTCTCGCCTTCGACGACAGGTTGCATCATTGACCTTCGATCGAACAATTCCATGAAATGTTCAACTTCAGATCACTTATTCACATCTCATGGATTGTACTGAGTACTTTGAGAGCCATTTTTATTATTGGTGGTTTCTCTCACACTTGTTAACAGTTCACATCACTGACTGGTAATCAAGTGGGTTCTACCATGTTCGACTTCAACACATTTAATCTCATGGATAGAATCGTACTAGTTCGAGAAGTAGAAATCAAGATCCTGGATCTAGTTTCCACCATCCAGGCTGCGAGGAGTTTTATTTTTCATTATGCAGTAGAATATTCATTACAGATGGTTGCATCCATGCTGTGTCTACAATATTGATGTAATATTAAAATCATTTCTGTATCAATGATGATGGTTTTTTGATACATGATAGCAAAATATACCTACCTCGAAATGATAGATATATATATATATATATATATATATATATATATATATATATATATATATATATATATATATATATATATATATATATATATATATAACTTTGTGTATGTCTGTGTGTGTTGCATTTAATGTTTTTACAGGGTTCTGACTAGGGTGTCCACAGGCTGATCCTTGAAATGATAAAGCACATCACTCTTCGAATATTCTCAGACTTCGCACTTTAGGGGGCAATGTGTTACACTGAAATTTGTCACCATAACATTTTATTATCCCTTAGAAGTATACAATATCAAAGTTCCTAAAGTCAAGCCTTGAAATTAAGAGAAAATCTCATAAAAGTTTTAAAAACTCTAGTACCACACTTTCTCTTAGTTTTGCCTGTGGTGCCGCACCTTTTGGCTATAAATCCTACAAAGCCAAACGCACTGTTTATTCATTAAGGGTGCGGACCCCTATAAAAAATTAAAAAGGTGCAAGTAAAATCTAGAAGCTCAGTTTGTGTCATTTTTGGAAGCTTCTAGAAACATTCCTGCGGTGGAAAGTCTACTCTTTTCAGGTTCATGTATCCCATCCATTAAGGAGCTAACCCCTTGGTGTAAGGAACTAATCCCTTTGAAGGAGGATTCTATCCCTTCTTGTATGGGTCTGTAACTTCCTCTCTTTCACTATAAAAAGAGGCACAAGGCAGCCTCAAAGGGTTACAATTGATGAGTTAAAGTTTTAGTATTGTTGGAGGCGAAGTGCTGGTGAAACTTAGACCCTTTTAGCTGATATTTCATGTGGGAAAGATTACATACCTGTATGTATCTCAGTTGGAAGAGTGCAAGGATGTTTAGAGTAAAGGAAATGCCTATTCCAGACCTCAGGAAGGCCTGTATGACTTCAAGGCAAACACATTTGTAAGGCTCTTCTTTATTTAAGTTAATACAAATAAGTCTACTTTTCTCAATAAGTTGTCAATTGATTAGTTTATTTTATGGATTCTTTGATCACCATTATAGATATGATTTATGAATATATTCTATGTAGGTGCTATTTGATGTTTTTTTGTTTTTAATTGTATATCTTCGAAGGAAACTCTTTCGGGTGACTGAAGGACGAATACTACAAACAAGCATTGGATCAAAGGTAATATTTTAAAACCTTTATAACATTTAATTATCAATCGTGATATATCTAGAGAAAGATAGATTTAACTGTCCATTTGTTGCTAGCTGTCCGTAGGACACTTGGGAGGTCTGTCTTATCTGAAAGAATGACTTATCTGTCCAATAGTGTCGTGGTTTATAGAGCAAGAAAATGTGGTACCATGGGTAAGGACTAGGAAAAGTGCAGAGTTAGGCTTTTAGGGTTTTAATGAGCTTTTTCCAAATTCCAAGACTTGGTTTAGGAACTTTATAATTTTGGACTATCAAGGGAGCATAAAATAGGTAATGATGAACCCATATAGATAGCTAAATGTCATGGTGATAATTTTTAGTGTAACAGGTCTGTCACCATAAATCATTGTTGTTGATATAAAATGGTGAGGGTCACTGCTTGTCATTATAGTCATTATTCATGACAGACCTTGATGTCGCGAGTGATTTTATCATGATAGTTTTTGAACCTCACCAAATATGAAATGGTGACGGTCAACGAATGTCGCCATATATATTCACCAATAGTGATGACCATGAAAGGTCCATCACCATTGAATCATTGTTGTTCATATGAAATTGTGATGGTCACTATCTGCCATTATAATCAATATTTGTGATAACCTTGAATGTCATCACAAAACATACTTACAGTGATGCCACCTTTGGTGACATTTAGGTTTTTGGTGACCGAGGCTATTTTCCGTTACGATTCCTCATATGAAATGGGGATGGTCACTATCCATCATTATAAACCATTATTGGTGACGAACCTTGAATTTCACCAGAACACCTTTACTTTCGGTGGTGCCACATTTGGTGACATTTAGTTTTTGGTGAAGAAGGCTCTTTTGACCTTCACCAATGAGCTTATGGTGATATTTTCCTCCCCTCACTAATGTCATTTTTTCTTGTAGTTAAATTTACCCTTTCGTTCCTTTTAGACAATATCCTTGGTATCATCAATTACTGACTTTCTGCATAACTCTAGTTATAATAATTCACCACGTCGCATACCTTTTTACTCTATACCTAGAGGTAGTTACATGGCTTCACCAATAATGTCTACAGAGTCATCTATGTTTTCTTCATCACCAGAGACATTTTTGTACAATGGTTAATCTATTCTTGTTGGGTACCATTCACTCTCTGGCACTTTCTCAGGAGCGTCTCCATCTGCAGAAACTTTCACAAAATCAACTGGTCTCTATGAATCTACCACTGAACCTTTGACAACGAAACATGTCTATATATTTTCTAGAAATATTCCTCAAGCTAGCTCTCGAGGTGGCTATATAGTGCCTGGGGGGAAGTAGTCTTTCCAAGGGCAGTAATCCTTCGAAGGGAGGCATCCTCTCCAAGGGTAGCAACCTCTCCAAGGGGAGCAACCTATCCAAAGGTAGAAACATTTCCAAGGGTAGCGACCTTATCAAGAGCAGTCATCCTTTCAAGGAGGACAACCTTTTGTTGGAACTTATCCCTCGGTTGCAAGACCAAATATTTCTGGTAATTATCAAACTTAAGTTCCAATACCTCAAACTGGTTATGGTCAACCTTATTCTTCATAACCTTTGATGGTAACTCCTTACCCAGGAATTAATACTGTGTGGAATCCCTTGTTGAATAAACAGTCCTTGTAACCTACTTTCCAAGTACCTTATAATCAACCTGCTCAGTTAGCTAGAAAATTTGGTTTTACCCAAGTCCAACATCCTGTTCAAAGTGCACTTTAAATTACCCCATAGGTATTTGTGCCGAGTATTCAATAGGATGGTTTGATTAATCATATTACTCCTATCTAATCTATTGTGAAAATTTCTAATCAAGAACTGAGTACACCTATCCTTGGAGTTTCTCAAACACTTGTTCTTACAACCCTTCAAATGAAAACATCAATTGTTACATAGGAAATCCATTAGATTACTTCTCGTCAAATTGGACCTACAGTTCAGTCTATTCCTCAAACCTCTATAGGACAAACTGGTGCAACTACAGTTCCAACAAGTCTAACTTTTATTGGTCAAACCTTTCAAGGTCAGTTTGTTCAAATTCAACCATTTCAAGGGAAATTCCAATATGGAAAAATGGGACAAAATTTGATTTACCAGAGCCAACCATGCCCTAGTTATACATATCAAATACCAGCTCAATCTTAGTTCAGTATTGATAACCCTAGATACCCTAGAGGTATTAAAATCCCAACTGATCATGCTATTCCATGTTTTCCTGGATATCCACATCTGGGTACTGGCATTGTTCCTCAATGTTATCAGTTTGCACAACAAGACCCTAACCGGCGGTTACCGTTCATTGCAACTTTAGATTTATCGGACTTGTCTCGACTAGCAAATGATCTGATCTATTATCTTCCTTTTTAGTCGGAAATGCCCACTAATTTTCCCAGTGATATTTCAAATCTTGAAGGAAAATCAGGAGAAGACCCCTCAAATTATGTGATGACTTATCATATGTGGTGTGCATCCAACTCCTTAATCAATGATTCCATTCATTTGATACTTTTTTAGATAAATTTGATTGGCTTAGTTGCAAAGTGGTACATTGAGTTACCACATGGATCTTTCAATAATTTCAACGCCTTACAAATAGCCTTCCTAACTCATTTCCAATTTCCAGTCTGTTATTACAATGACATGAAACTTTTGACTTGATTAAAATAGAATACATATACATACATTTCAGATCACAGACACGAATGATGACATCGAGGATGTTTATTGAAATTTTTCATTCCAGATCAAATTTTGGTAGAATCGTTCATTAAATCATTACTTCCTAAGATTATTGAAGATGTAGCTAAGGGAGGTGTTGTAACATAAGAGTAGGTCATAGATCAAGCACAATACCTAGACCTCATTTACACACAGTCTAGTACTTTGTATGAAAAAAATCATGATTTACCATGCCCAGGCCAACTTACTGCAACTCCTTCTAGTTCTCATTCTGTAAACGGTGTAATTGGTAAAGTTAATATGACAAAGAGTAAGAAGAAATCATCTAAATCTACTTCTACAATCATAACTCTACCAGATTCAGCTAAAGGAGATCCTTCCCTAGAAAATTTTGCCCAGATTCATGTCGTAGACTCATCTAAAACCAAAGTTAAATCATCCAGCAATAAGAAGAACGGGAAGGGTAAAAATAAACAAAACACTTCTCCCAAATAGAAAGTTGAAAAAACCGAACCGTTAGACGAAAAAAAGGAAAACTCATTATCATTGTCTTATCTGTGATGATGATTACTACACCAAAGAATTCCCATATCGGTCTGAGGTATCAAAATTTTTCACAGGTTCACCCATGCTTGTTGTCTTGAAATATCCGTTTCCATCTCAAGATAGAAAATGATCGTATCTTCTTCCAATTCATTGGAAGATATCTTGATGATGTCCCAGGTCATGGTTGTGACATGATCTCAAGACTATGGATCTAATAGTCCTGTAACTGGGAAAGAAATTGAATCATCCAGTCAACCACCAATGTCAGCTCCTTCGGTTTCTGAACCATTGCAAATCGAGAAACCTAATCCTATTTTAGTGATTACACTGCCTGCCAAATGTGTACTTCGAAAATCAACTTTCAATCCATATGCGAGAGCTACTCAGAATTACATTATTGTTGAATATTTAGCCATATCCCCTTCAGCAATTTCAGTCCTCGAAGTGCTACAACCTTGTCCAGCTCAGAGGAAATTACTATTATCAACTATAGGAGCGATTGGTCCTCAAGACTCAAATATTATTTTCTTTGATCTCGAAAAATTTGTACCTAGACTCCCAGATCAAATGGCTTTTAAAATTCTGGTACTAGTCAAATCAAGGTGAGTTTTTCACACAGTAATTTATGAGGGAGCATATTTGTGCATTATTTCATTAGCTTGTTACTCCGACGATCAACCAACCACTGAATATTCTTAAATCCTTTGATGGAAGAGGTTTTCATCCATACGAAATACTCCAAAATCTGCCTATAGAAGTAGAAGAAAAAATCATAACACGTGAGGTGGAATTTGTTGATTCTCCTCTTGATTACAACCTTGTTTTGGGCTATTGTTTTTTCATCAGTCTTTTGAATGATAATGTTTCCTCATAAAGGAGAGATTGTTAAAATCGATCAATTTTCTTACTTTGCTTTAGACCCTACTTTTACAAATAGTATCCAACATGTCAGAAAAATGGTTATCTCTTACAAATATGTTGGGTTAGGAATATTTAAGGATTTCACTATCATGGGAACTTTCTCTACACCTTCTCCCAACGTTACGCGAACTATTTCCAATATCAATATGCTTACATCAAGCACAATGCGATTTGATGACACATGGAATGTGCCTTTAGAATCAAAATTTGACTCCTATGGTGGTGAGATGCCTTTAATTCCTTTTGAATCGGCACCAGTAAAATCATGTTCTAACAATCTATCAACTTATATTGATAAAATGAATGTGGTCAGTGAAGAGTCTTCTTCTTTATCAAGCTCGGCCTTGACATCATTTTCGAATAATTTTCAACAAGTGTTTTCAACTGATGAAAATATTCGAGAAATATTGTCATCAAATGAATTACCATGGGATGATTTCCATCATCGATCTTCTTTTTTACCTGACCTTGATAAACTTGAGAAGTATTTTTAATCCATATTTTCAATTGATTATGTCAAGGAACCTCAAAATCCTGTGTCCATTCTTCACTCAGATTCTAAGGAACATTTGGGAAATATTTCCTCCACAATTCCTATTGACATATTAATTAAACCCATAATAATTGAGAACATTCATATAGGTGCTTCTTGCTCGATTGAAGAGATCAAAATCTAGAAAGCACTATTTCAGAAATTCCGAGACATTTTTCCCTAGCCTTATGAAGAAATGCCAGGTATTGATCCTAACATTGTTATTCATGAACTTAAGACATACACGGATACTAAGCCTATTATATGGATATTATGTGCGATACATCCATAGAAAGTTGCTACAATTAAAGTTGAAGTTGAAAAATTAGTACGTGCGGGATTTATTTATCCTATTCCTTTAACGGATTGGGTATCTAACATAGTTCCCGTAACCAAGAAAAAAGGGACTATCATAGTATGTGTCGATTATTGTGATATTAACAAGGCCTATCCTAAAGACAATTATCCTACCCCTTATATTGACCAAATTATTGATGGCTATGCTGGAAACGAAATATTCTCGTTTATGGATGGCTTTTCGCGTTACACTCAAATCAACATACTCCCTGCTGATCAACCTAAAATGACATTTATATGTCCATGGGGCATGTTTGCATACTGTAAATTACCATTTGGACTAAAAACATTTGGTGCAAATTTTCAATTAGCTATGTCCTACACGTTTCACGATATCAAACATATTGTACAACCATGCTTGGATGACTTAGCTACTCATTCTTTACGCAAACAAGATCATCCTACACACTTACGTACCATTTTTATGAGATGTAGGCATTACAACATTCATTTAAATTCACACAAATGTGTATTTTGTGTACAATCAGGACGTTTACTTGGGTTCATTGTTTCAAAAGAAGGCATTCGTGTCGACCCATTGAAGGTTGAGGCTATTTTTAATCTACCTCCTCCTTCCACTCATCACCAACTCCAAAGTTTGCAAGAGAAAGAAAGCTTTTTGCATTGTTTTATCCTGAACTATGCGGAGTTAGCTAAAGGTTTTACCTAGTTGTTAAAAAAATGATGTTCGATTCATTTGGGACAAGCTTTCCAATAAATATTTTGATGTGCCTAAACACGTGTTGACCCATGCACCATTGTTGCATCCACCTGATTATCACGGAGATTAATTTTTGTATTTAGCTACATCTGATTCCACGATTGGAATGGTTCTAATTGTAGAGGATGATTATAATTACAATGAACATGCAATTTATTACCTAAGTTGGAATCTCAGCCCAATGAAAATCAATTATTCATGCGTGGAGAAATTGGCCTTGGAAGCTATTCAAGTTGTCCAACAATTTTGTCATTAAATATTGTTAAGAAAAACCATAGTTATATATAATTACAACTCGATGGTGTATATTTTCACGTAAAAATTGCTCGGGGGAAAATACTCTAAATGGATCATTATCTTGCAAGAATTTGATTTGGAGTTCAAGATCCAAGTCTATGAAATCATTGGTATTCACTGAACTTATGTATTATTTTCCCAATACTTAATCTGAAACAATGGAAGAAAACCATCTTACTGATGAATCTCTATTTATAATCAGTACATTAGATCATTGGTTTAGGGATATCATTATATATCTCCAGACCCAAACCTTTCAACCATAGCTTTCACGATCATATCGGCGGACAATTTGAAACCAATCACAACAATATAATATCATTGGCGACACTCTTTGTCGTCGTTGTGCCGATTCTATTTTTCGATGTTGTATAACTCATGAAGAGTTGAAAGGGTTTTGAATTACTACCACTCTAGAGCATACGATGGTCATATGTGTAGGTTTTCCATAGCCTAAATGTTATTGCGCGCTCGCTATTTTTGGTCATCACTATTCAAAGACTGTATTCTCACAGTTAGAAAATTCCACAATTGCCAGATTTTTAATCGAAAGATGTGTGTGCCTCAAGCTCCTCTTCACCCAATCATTGTTTTTAGTCCTTTTGCCAAATGGGGCATTGATTTTGTCAAATGTAACCATCACTCGGTCAGGGGGCATGGGTATATTATTCTCACCGTATATTACTTTACCAAATTAGATGAGGCGATGGCTACATTTGCATCTGATGGAAAAAATGCATAAATTTTCATATTCAATCATGTGATTTCTTGGTTCGGTGTCCCTCAAGCTATCATTACGAATCATGGAAGCCATTTTTGAAACATTATGATGACTTAAATTTCCGCTCAACTTTGCCTACACCATGATAATTCTACACCATATTACCCATAAGATAATGGTCAATTTGAGGCCATCAACAAGGGTTTAACCAACATAATTAAATGGATTGTCTGAACTCATAAAATAAATTGGCATACCATGATATTTTCGGCATTATGGGCATACCGTACCTCTGCAAAAAAATCCACAAGGTTCACTCCTTTTCATCCCGTTTATTGTTTGGAAGCTATGTTACCCATTGAATGTGAAATCTCGTCACTCAAATTAGCCATTGAATTATTACTAGCTACTTTTGAAGAGGAGAAACACTTCATATACCTGTCACAGTTAGATGAAACTCATCGCACCACTCCATTAGATGTCAAGGCTCGTAAAAAAATGTTAAATCTCAGTGTGATCAAAGTGTTAACCCTCGCATATATTCAAAAGGTGACCTAGTTCTAGTATACGATCAACTCACAAAAAACTAGGTGCTAGTGAATTCGAACAAATGTGGCATGGTCCTTATATTGTTAAGCGTGTTCTTGCAAAAGGATCCTATGAGTTAATCGATTATGATGGTGTATCTTTAGATAAAACCATAAATTTCCTTTATCTCAAGAGATATTATGCATGATTCTTTGTGTGAAGATCCTATTTGTACATTAGTTACAGTTTATAACAGTGTGCCTTATATTAGAAAAGTGTGTCTTAGGATTATTTATTTTTGCTTCACAAATTTTCGCTACTTTCGTTGATTATCTTGATTACTCTTGATACTGTAGATGTCGACACGCCTTCAAACTTACATTAGTTTTGTTGACAGTGCCATTCATAGTACACAGAACATCTCTTCTGTGGCATGGGTCATCTATTCACCCATCGGTGAGTTAGTCTCTATTCATGGGATATGCCTCGGTCAAACAACGAACAATATTGCAGAATATAGCACATTCGTTGAGCTATTATCTAATTCAATCACATTTGGTATTCAATGTTTCATTTTTAGGTTATATTTACAACTCATTGTATAACATTTAAATGTTGTTTACTCTATCAGAAATCCAGATTTGTAAAGAATGTTTTTGAGAGTCCGTCTCTTGGAAAGACAATTTGATTTCATTGAATATCAACACATTTGAAGAAACTTAAGCACTTTGGCTGATGCAATAGTTAATAAAGTTTTAAATAGACATATAGAACATTAAAATTAAAACAAAACAATATTTAATCCATATTGAACAAGATACTCAAAGATCGGAAGTAGTAATATCATTAGGTTAAAAATAGTTGTGTGTAAAAAATATTACATCGTCTATGATCATAGGTTTCAAAAACCTTATGATCTGAAGATCCTGATACAAAAAACAAAATTTCAACCTAGTTCGACCATCAGCTATCCATGATGATGATCATGATAGCATACTATGGCACGTGCCACCACAGATATCTCCTAAATGGGCTTGGAACACCAGTCACATGTCTCTAGAGCTTGAGAGCTATATCATTTGTCTATATCTTTAGGACATCAATATTCAACCTCTCTAGGTTGTGATCCAACTGTGTAATGATATTTTCCACATTGGTATGTGGTGTGCCTGCTATATGTTTCACATCTCGCCTATCAAAGCGACGAAGCGTTGTTGGTTGTGATGGGCCGACATCTGCATTCAAAAAATTCCAGTATTGGATGATATAAAACCAAATAAAAATTAGATAACATAAAAAACTTCAAAATTATTTTCTTTACCTCATGCATCCCACTATGCCCCAGGTGGAAGTGATGTGTAAGGATCACCTCTAAAATCCATCCCTGCTTAAGTAAAATCTTCAATCATAAAGATTTGGTTCCTAAGCAATATAAAGAATTGAGGAGTATAGCGAACCACTCCACCACCATCGCCACCATGGCGAGCCGTCAATGCTACCCATCAAAACATACATGGTTCCCTCGGTCGTGTGGGATCCATTGGAAAATGCTAAGGTGCAAGGAGTGGGATCCTCTCCAAATCGAAAGACACAAGTATGGCTCCATAGACAAATTTTTTTAACTTACCATTCTTTGCTCTTGTAAGTTGGCCCTTCATCTTAACCAACACTCGTTCACACTAGTTGAAAACTTTTCCCTCGGAACATTCAACAACATTCTTCCTTTGTGCTTTGGTAGCCACATGGAGAGTTCCACTCCCACACAACCTGGTAATTTTCAACGATCTTTAGGTTTATTTGCACAATATTTTTTATATAAATGTGACCATCCTTCAACTTTGGATGTTGGCTAAAATATTGATCCATATAAAATGTAGTGGGTAGACCACCTGGTCTTGTCCCTAAGAATGAAATCTCTCTCCGTATGTGAGGTAATCCAGTGATGAAATAGACATCCTTTGGCTCAATCACAAGCCTATGGTCTCTAACGATGAAACATTAATCTCGAACATTCCAAGCATTTACTATCCAGGTCATCAGCTCAACCTATGATTTCATACCTTGAATTGCCCAGAATTTATATAAGCCACAACTTTTTTAATGTGAAAATTGTTGCCCGATCATCCATGGCTGCATTAACATGAAGTTCATGCTCTCTTTCTCACCATTCCAACATTACTGATAACCTGCAAACCATCAATTAAGATAATTAGAAATCAATTGGAAGAATTTGTGCCATTTTTTATGGATAGAAACATGTTTTTCAAAACCCCACAATGTTTGCATAGGTTCTATGTGTACATAGTGCATTTTTTGACATGAGCTACACATAAAAAACACGGTGACCCGATGAATTTTTCTATTAAAAAGTCATCGGGGTGCACGTGTTTCACCATGAAAACTTGCGCACCCCCGAGGGAAGATTTAAAAACCTTGTTTCCCCCTAAAATGCCCTAAAAATTAAAATAAAAAAATAAACGGACGAAAAGCAAGATAATGATGATGTGGAATACTTGCGGCTGACGGTTCTTTAAATGGTTGGTTGGTTCTTCAAATATATGCTCCGAAAGATTTAGGGAAAAAACTCTTTCTGCTCTACTCGGAAAACTAAAAGGTGAAAATGATTTGTTTTAACTTCTTTTTATAATTTTAAAATGAGTAAAATAATATTATTTTGTTTATTTTCACTTTAGAAGTCAAAATAAAAAATTGTTTCATATTTTGAGAGAAAATATTTGAATTTTTTTGAGTTTTTTTTTGCAAGAAACAGGTTATGTATGGAAATAATCATTTTGACATTGAGTAAACTTTTAAAACTTTTTCAGACTATATAAAAATATGAAAAAGAAAAACCCTTGAGTCCTTTTTTAAGCCCTTTTCAGACTCTCTAAACATGAAAATATCGTCGAGTACTTGAGAATTAGATCTAATTAAACGTAATGAACGGTTGTCTATTCAGTATAATTTTACCCCTTTTTCAGACTAAATTAGTCTATTTACAAAAGAGGTATACGTTGACTAAGCATGGTCAACAGGTTTCTCTTCTACATTATTTTATCCTTTTTCAGGTTTGAGACAAAATTACGAAACATAACACTATGGATTTTAATTATGTTTTTCTTCTCACTCCCTAAAAATAAAAACATAGAGTTAATCCTATGCTAGACTCATTAAAATTAAAAATTATAGGACCTGTCGATCACAACAAGACCGAATCACTGCTTTGCAGGGTTCATTTAAAAAATACTATGATGGAATCATCCAAAGGATGAGCTTACACGAAAATAAAATGTTATCCTCCTCAAGCTTGACAAAAAAAAGAGGTACTTTCCAGTAATGGTGGGGGAAAAACTGAAAAAAAATAATCCATTCATTGTCTTTGTTTTAGAAAGAAGTATGTCGCTCATGAACATGACGCTTTGTCGCACTTGTACCTGGGTTGGGTAATCCTTTGTATTACAACTAATAAAACCACATTGAAAGTATTCAGCTAGTTTCTGGGTATTATCTTTAAGTCAAATGATTCTGAACCCTTTACAGTGTCTTTATGTGCTCAAGAGAAAGTTCAGTTTACCATTCATTGCAAACATTTGTCTCCATTCATGTTGACCATCCCTGAGTCAGTTCTTGAAAATATTTTCTTCAAAACTTGATATAATGGTTTCGTGTCATAGGTTTTCTTGCAATGAATCACTTTCTATCGACACCATCTCATTATCTAGAAAGTTGATTTGGAGTCCTATGAGTACCTTGGAATATGCATGCCCTAATGGCATTTTTCTCACCTTCAACGATAGCTTCTATTCATTGACCTTATATCAAATGATTCTATGATTGTTCAGCTGTAAATCATTCATTCACACTTCATAGATTGTTCTAAAGTACTTTGAGAGCCATTTTAATTATTGGTGGTTTCTCTCACACTTGTTAATGTTTCTCATCATTGACCGGTAATCAAGTGGTTTCTACCATGTTCTATTCTGACACAATGAATCGCTTGGATATATTCATACTAGTTCGAGAAGAGGAAATCAAGACCCTGGATCTATTTTCCACCATCTAGGCTACAAAGAGTTATATATTCATGATACAATATACTTCTTATGACATACGGTTGCGCCCATACTATGTCTACCCTTGATGTAATGCTGAAATAATATTTGTACCATAAAATTTAGTTATTCTTGCTCTGAGTATGGGAATTCCTACCTTAGTGATGATATATATTTGCATTGAATGTTTTTACAGGTTTTCAACCGTTGTCTCCAAGCCAATCCTTGAAATGATAAAGTGCTTCACTCTTTAGAAACGTTTTCTCAGACTTTGCACTATAGGGGGAAATCTATTACACATCATTTTGTCCCCATGAAATTTGACTATCAATATGGGCCTATCACCATCCATATCATATTCCCTTAGAGGTAAAAAAAACTAATGTTCCTGAACCGAGTCTTGGAAATTGGAGAAAATCTCTTTACAACCTTTAAAATATTACCTGCGCACTTTTTATAGCCTTTTCCTATGCATGCACTGATGCCTCTTCCATTAGTCATGGCGATCACCACTCTATTCTCCACTAAAACCAACGCACCTGAGTAAAAAGGAGGTAAATATAAAAATTAACTTCTAGAAGTCTAGATGGTCAAATATTCTCCCAACTAGAAGCCTCTAGATTTGCGCCAGTTCGAGCTTTATCCATCTACTCGTGGAGCTTATCCCTTGGCCAAGAAACCCAAATCCCTTCATGGGAGGAACTTATCCATCTCCTAATTGATATGAAACTACCTCAATCTCTCTATAAATTGAGCTAAATTTTTATGTTGAAGGCTAGATACTAATTTTTATAGAGTCTAAGCTGGAGAGAGTTCATAGAGTTCATAGTTTCTAAACTAGTATGTTTTTTTTGGCACATTGAAGATTTCACCTTTGTGAATATGACTTCATGTTGGTAATTCTAGAGAGGAAAGCCTATCAGAATGAAGGAAATGATTGCACAAAAACACGAGAAAAATATGTACAACATAAAGGCACAGGTTGTAATATTGCTCTTTTTAATTTCTGATATTAAATATGGTTCTCTTTTCTCATTGTCTTCTTTATGAATTCATGGAAATTATTTCAATAATTAGACTCCTTGATCACTAAGTTGGATTAGTATTTATGATTATTATATACTGTAGGTGCTTTGATCTTTTGTATTGTTTGTGATTGCAGGTTCTTCTCAACATTGAATAATTTCTTTAGAGTGAAATGAAAAAGTATGCATCAAACATCTCAGTTGAAAGGTAGGAGCATAATCTCCTTATTTCAAGGTTTTAATAATCTAAAATACAAATAGTCTAGAGAAAGAGACATTCAATGGATCTTTGTTTCTAGTTACTTTTTGGAGTACTAGGGAGATCACTCTTGTCTGCAAGAGAGATTAATCCAAAACACATCTAGTTATAATTAGATCCAGATTTTCCATATGTATCGATACAAAACAAAATTAACTACACCTTAGCATACCTTCACATAACAAGTTATGCCATTCGACCTTAAAAATGTCGGCGCCACCCTTCAGCGAGCCATGAACTACATATTTTAGGACTTCACTCATCTCATCCTCACCTATTTGGAAGACCTTACCATACAATCCAAGATGTGTGTTGACTGTTTGGAAGACATCCGCATCATTTTTCAAATATGTCAACATTACAAGATACGCTTGAACCCTATCAAGTGCGTTTTCTATGTTAACTTCAAAATATTGTTGGGATTCATCATCTCTCAACAAGGTACTAGATTTGACCCTCTCAAATTCTAGGAAATCAAAGAATTACCACCTCCAAAAACATTGAAACAATTACAAAGGCTCCAAGGTAAGAAAAAATTCTTACGATGCGTTGTCCTCGACTATGCTACTTGCGCACAAGGCTTCTTTCATCTCCTTCATCAAGACATCCCTTTCCAATCCGATGAATGGGCTCAAAAATCATTTGAAGCTTTAAAATATACATTATCTTTAACTCTTTTGATTAGCCCACCTGACCACAATAAAGACTCCACCTTATATTTATCTACATTAGATGTAACCATTGTTGGGATACTAGTCCAGGATGAACTAGAAAATAGGGAACACATAATTTATTACATGAGAAAGAACTTAACTGAGCCAGAATTGAGGTATAATACAAAATTAAAAATATCCTTAGAGCTATTACATGTAGTATAGAATCTTCAGCACTATATCATCCTTCAAACCACCAGTGTTGTAACAGCTATCAACCCTATGCGATATTTTCTCACTTGTCGTATGATGAATCACAAACACACCTGATGTGTAGTTATACTGTAAAAATTCGATCTATAGTTTAGCTCCACTAAAATAAACAAGGTGCTCATCCTTGCCAAATTCATCATGACTCTCCAAACAAAGACCCAAGTATCCCCTATTAATGATGCATTACCAGATGAACATTTTTTCTTAGTGTCAACGGGTGACCTTTGTATGGTGATATCTGAAACTTTTTACGAACTCAAAAGTTCAAGCCTCAGCTCAATCATGATGATCGAAGGTTCATATGCCATCAAGTGCAACATTACCTTCTTTTAGGGGATTTCCTTTACTGACAAGGCATCGACACCATCATGTGTCGATGCCTCACCCACGACCAAGTCGAGCAAGTCATGAATGAATATCAAGACAGGGCTTGCTATGACCACCACTCGAAGATGGACACTACTCAAAAAGTCCTACGTGTTGGTTACTTCCGGCCCACCCTCTTTCATGATTGCATCCAAGCATTCAAAAGATGTGATCAATGCCAACACTGTGCTCACAAGGCATGAGCCCCTCCAGCTCCCCTACACCCCATCATCATCACAGGCCACTTTTGAAAATGGGGCATACACTTCATGACATGTAACCCCCCATCATCTTGAAAACACTAATATATATTTGTGGTTGTAAATTGCTTCACCAAGTTGGTAGAATCCATGCCTACATAAAAAAACATCATGAAAACTCCCGCAATGTTTTTCTTCAACCATATCATCACACAGTTCAATGTCCCAAAGTAATTGGTATCATATCACAGGAAATATTTTGAAGATGAAATATTCCAGTAATTATCCCAACACCTTGGTTTTTCTCACAATTTTGCATCACCATACAACCCCTAGGCTAATTGTAAAGTAGAAGCTATCAAAAAAGTCCTCAAAACAATGTTGCAGCGTATGGTGAACAATCAGAAAAAAATTTGATACCACATGGTGTTCTCAGCCCTATGGGCATACCTCATAATGGTCAAATAATCAATAGGGTTCACACCCTTCCAACTCGTCTATGGGGTGGAGTTTTTTTTTCCCATTTAATGTTAAATCCCCACCCTACATTCAACTATCGAACTTCTCACTGATACTAAACCCCTAAAATAAGAGTTGGTACAGTTAGAACTTATCGACTAAAGTGTATGAGAGTATCTCCAACATAAAAAATCCCGTAAAAGGATTTTCAAAGCCTCGTTTAACCGCAACATTTCCCCTCGATCATTCACTGAGGGAGAATTATTCCTCAGCTATGATGTCGCCCAAGAAGCTTTAGGATCTGGGAAGTTCGAGACATTATGGAAGGGTCCATGTATTATCAATACATTTCCTCCTCAAGGGGGCATAAATTTTATCAGGGCCTGATGGGACATGCCTAAAATTTTTTTTCAATGGACTCTACCTTAAAAAAATCACTTGTTGGCTTGAGGGGTCCTGACCCAGGTTCGGAGTTAAGGTTAACAAACAAAACCCTCTTACTACTGGCCCTTTCAGCAATGACCTGCTTATGCAAGTCAAAGTCTCACCTAAAGAAGTATGGGGGGGTTTTGGAACCAGGTTTCCACACCTTGAGAGAGATTTGAATGATGTGGGTGCCCTACTATCCAAGATAACCATGAACAAACCTTCGCAACAGAAGCCCTAACCAGGAAACCCTTACAAACATATTTAGGTCAATTATGTAGAATATCTTTCACGCAGGTTAACACAGGATTCATAAGCCAAGTAATAACTCTTAAAAAGAAATATCATAGCCCAATAACATTAGATGCATCCAATAATCATTCATCTAAGCCCATAAATAATTGTGCAAGAGATCTAATAACAGAAAATACAGGAATTAAAAATAATATGAAAAAGCATTCATAACATAAAGAATAGATGCATTTCAGACTCAGATATCTGAAAGAACAATTCTTTATTCATATCAGTTTAGATCCTTCATACAAAAACCCTTTATTTCACCCACGCATATAGCCAACGGGTTCGTCATGCACACAGCTAGCAGGAGCCTTTTACCCAGACAAATCCACACAAAATATCACAACAGAGCCAAATCTATCATTCAACGTTCAAAATTATCCAAAACTTGACTTCTTCGACTCGATCTAGAATTCTATTTATACCTCTGGCCTATGCTAATCTAGGGTCTACAAACCATGTTTTGCAGCCCCTTGTTCTGCCCTTTTTACCCATTACAACTCATGAGGGGCTTTGACCCACCCCAAAGCCCCTTGACTTGTGTTGCATGCAACTAAAATTACAAAATATATTACAAAATATATAAAAATTGGTCATCAATCTCGAACTTAGGGGACCCCACTCCAACAGGCGCCCAACACAATCTTGTGACTCATCCCGAGTCACAGCAGCACTAGATTATTCATCTTTTTTTGGAGCTCCTCAATAGTAGCAACAAAGGCCGCCAAGACACCTTCACTCTGATCCATTGCATTGTGAACAGTCTCCATTAGCTTTTCCGAAGTCGGAAATTCTTTGTCCAAAGTGACGCTTTGAAAAGTTTGATTTGGAAAATATTACTACACCGCTGGATTGATGTCGCCAAGAGGTGTCGGATTGATTGTCAATTTTTTGAATTCTGACGCTGTCGAAATTTGGGTAGTAAGGAATCTTTAGATTCCCCCTAGATTCCTCAAATATGTTTCTTCACAACTGACTGTAAATATGTAGCTCAAAATAGGAATCTGACCTTGCCATTGAAATCCTTGCGAAATTCTAAGAAGAATGACTATAAAGTTGACCTCATTTAGATTCCGTATAATTTCAGACTCTAAGGAATCTAGAAGATTCCCTCAAGATTCTCGAAGATTCTCTTCTGCTGAGAATATTCAAATCTACTACTCAAAAGGTGAATCTGACCTCGCCATTACGTTCCCTGCGAAGATCGGAGAAAAAATACTGTAAACTTGAATGCATTTTGAAAAAGAGAGATTTTACCTCCTAAGAATCTTTGTGCATCAAAGGAACATTCTTTGTCTTGAACTGTGTGCCATCATTCTACCTCCTAGAACTGTGTCATGGTTCCACTATAAGGAACCTCGATCTCCATTTCATTCTTGGGCTCCTTCATCTTGTTTTGTTATGCCTCTATCCTCCATTCTACCCTGGACACACTACAACTAAGAATTTATAAGGTGGCGGGGTGGCAGACTCACAAAGCCACCACCCATGGCCTAACGGTTAAAGCAGAGAGATGGAGGAGGAGAGCTGAGGGGGTCAAATTCCACCCCCACAAATTTGGTGTGCAGAATGTTGGCATTACTTTTAAAATTGGCGTTGTTTGAAATATTAAATATGGTCCTACCATTTGTTTTGGGCGGTGGTTACGTTATGATGTATTTGGGTTGTATATAGTTGAATTGTATTAAATATGGGGCTGCCCGGTGGGGGCCATCCCACGTGGGCTGGGTGGGTTCAACTCCTGCCATCTCCAGTTTTTTACTCATCATGGTGCATACACAATGGCCACCACACATATGGGTGTTGGCTGTAATGTTCCTAAATTAGCCTCAGCTAATTTGGAACATTAATTTTTCCTTATTTACTTTGTATTTCATGATTAATGAATAAATTGTAAAGGAGGATGTCTAATCCTCTTGCAAATCAAGAATAAATCAGAGCTTATGTGAAAAGAGACATATTTAGGCCATTGGAATAAAATCTTGCAGGTGTGAAAGGGCCAATACCACCAAAGGAGACCCTATTTGACCAAGTCAACAATGCTGTCTAGGTTCATTGAACCTCCTTGATGGACTGCGATGTTCTAGAAGGGGTTCCCAAGTGTGAAAAGAACCAAAGGATGAAAGTGGTTTAGAGTTTGCCAAGAGACTCAAATGTTATAAAAGGAGGGTGAAGGCTCATGAGGAGGTTGTTGATCATATTTCATTTTCTGAGCTTGCTAAGGCAACTCCATTTCTCTTTGTTGTTTAGCAAGAGAAAGAGAGGATCTCCTCTTTAGGAATCCTCCATCCTTCTTTGAGTAGCTCTTGGAGGGAATTTTTCTAGATTGAACCACTATCAGGTTGGAGGCCAAGCTATGCTTACATAGACAGTGTTGGCTCACTGAGGGTTTTTCTACTGGTGTAATTTTAGTAAGTGGGATTCTATATCTGCAAGGATCTAGTTGTTTTTGGAGTCTCCTCTCAAGGAGGGTGTCTTGTGACCACCCAGAAGAGGGTCTCTGTTGTATTTTGATTTCAGATATGTATATTTCATTTGTTGTACTATTATTCTCAAGCTACTGTGTAGTCTCCTTGGATAGTTGCGTTATTTCCTATGTATTGCTTCATTATTGTTTAGATCTATCATTATACTTGTTTCTGGTGATTGAGGCTTGCCTCTCACCTTGAATATTTATGAAGTAGCTTGCTGATATCTCATGTTCATATCTGATGTATATTGTGAATAAATTCATCTTCATCAATTATTGAAGCTTTCTGCAGTTCTGTGTACAAAAAGTTAGATCTACACTTTCTAGTGCATTATTTTGTAAAACCCCTAAGGGGATCTTGATTGGAAGGCTGAGTAGTTTCCAGATCTGATATGGATCTGATGTTTCAGCCATGAATTTTCTGTAGATATTTAATCTCACATTATACTGCTGAAGCACACATAGAGGGACACTATCCATTCATTTCTGCACTTTCTACATACATAGCAGCTCATATTTCTGAAGATTTCTTTCTTATTTCCTCATGTAATTAACTGTATTTCTTGAGAAGCTCCATTAAAAGTATGATTTTCTGTTCTATACTATAATATATGTCTGATGGCTTATTTCCAATGACTCTCTGCTGAAACTGCGCAATTCTGAATTGGGTTCTTCTTCATTCCATCAGCTTTTCTCTTTAGCTGATTTTTAACTAGTCAGCTTCGTGGGAGATCTTTTTAAGGCCCTTAAACCCATTTTATTTTCCTAAATTATAGCATGGAGGTCCCACACAGCCAATACTAATGGATCCTATTCCTGTTCAGCATTATTCTTGCACCATTTTTCTTATACAGCGTTACCCTTGAGCCTCTTGCAGTGTTTCCCGCAAGTGGAATTTCCCTCTCCTTTCTTGTTTGGTTTTTGGCTCCTCTTTTGGATCCATTATTTAGATCTATATATATAAGGATCCCAAGGGTAGAAAATCCAAGAGGAGTGTGATTTTCCCACACTTGTTTTGTTCCATTAGTTTTCTATAGACAGAGTCTAGAACGGGCCAGGAAGCCTCTCGTTTTCACCCTCTCTTTAGAGGTGATATAATCAGTAAATGCCCTACCAGTCTATCTCTGATTTAGAATTTCTGGAGTGTTTCCATATTTTTGTGCACCCATAGTGGAATATCTTAATATATTCCCTATTGAGCTTATTTTTCCCTATTTGGAACATTACATTGGCATACATGTTTAATTCAACACATAAATGAGTATCGTTAGTATTTATATAGTTGTGAATTTGTTACAACATATATTCAACCCTTTATAAATATTAATGATATATTTTTGAATATTAATATTTGAATATTTTTAATACATCTTTTTTCACATTCGTTCAACTTTGAAATTATTTCCACTCCACCTTACTATGGTTGTTTTGAAATTTGCTTAATATAACCATAATTTATATTTATGGTTTTCATATTTTTAATGATTTTGTTTTATGTGAGTTTAATAATATATATATTTTTCTTTTTGTAGGATAAAAGAGGCCAGTGAAAGGATTCCATGTGTCAATGGCTAATGGGTTATCATGTGGGTCTCGTGTGCTCTCTGGGATGCCATGTGGCACACTCGGGCCCCTCTTTTTTCTCGTTTTATCAAAATTTAGAGAGCTATAAGTTGATCATATGGAGTCAGTTTTGAGTGCCTTCTACACTACTAGAAAGATCTCGCCAAGCTCTATGACTTGACATTGCTTCGAGAGTATTTTTAATACTTTGAACTTCGACCTATCATCAACCCTGTTGGTCTATTGAGGGTGTATGGAGCCACCTGGATCAATCCTCGCCACTAAGGAGATTTTGTTCCACCGAAAGCATGAACATAATCTACAGTTGCTGTGTACCTTGTCTACACCACAAGTGTCCTGAAAGTTCACCCTTCATTCTCCTTCACTTTGTCCTTCGAAGCCATAAGCGATGAGCTGACATCTGCATCCTCTGCAAACCTATGGTACAACATTTTGCAAATTACATGCTTAACTAAGTGACCAGTCTATGACCCAAACATTCCCCACACTTTCCATGATTTTATAACCATACTATGTGGTCAAGGTTACACCAAATGGAATCAATACCCCAGCTATCAATAAAAGGCCGAAATATCATTTTTTCTTCACAAGCGATGGAAAACACATCATCACTTTTACATTTTAAATTGCAACACATGATTTAAAATTGTGGCCAATACATCAAGAAAAACATTTATGAATCAACAGAGTGAACCATGATCAATGAGGTGGATTTTATTGTTGAACATTTTCATTGACTGGTTTCTGCACGGACACTTTTTCCTTCAAATGCTGCTCTAGATGTAGTCTGCAACACTTGTCTCTTTGATGGCCACTTCTGTCACAATAACTTCAATGAGTTTTCTTCCTCCATAACTGTTTAACCAATTTCTTTCCCTGTTGTCGAGAAGGCCTTACATGCCTCATAATCTTTCGTGTTGTCATGACTTATTTCCATGAATTATGCCATGAAAAACCACAAAAATGACAAGTTTTTCTATGCCATGACTTATGTCTATGATTATCAACATGATTATAATCAAAATGAACTAGATAATATCAAGACTTGTTATACCCTTCCTGGTGGTCTTTGGTGTGATGATGGTGACAAGAACTTTCCTCATCTCTTTCACTGTCATGTGCGCTGTCATAGGATGTAGGTGAAGTGTTCCCATCATTCTATTTCTCCAATGGTTTCAACCATGCATTGGGAGATTCTAATAACTTCGAGAATTTTCCTTTAGTGTACCCCAAACCTGCTAATTCAAGGTCTCTACATGACCTCCAATGGCTAAATCATGCCTTGGCCATTAATGCCAAGTCCTCCTCCTTTGTATCCCATATTGGTGAGGAGTCACATGCCAGTTCCTGTATTGGGTATCTCCACATTTCCCACAAAAATTATAGCATGTGAATATGAAACTGAAGAAACATCAATTTTTCTTACCTCAGATGTCTTTGCAGAAGCAGGTGGTGATGGTTTCTTCAAGCCTTTGTTGCACTTCAATTATTTCAAGGCCTCTTCTGCAACTCCTAGCTGAAGTTGCAGTCTTTTCTTCTTCACTTTCTCTTCTTAGATAAGCCTCATTAATTCAACATCCTTTGCTTGAAGGCTCTGGTCGTTACACTTCAATTCTTCTAATTCTTGTGTCGCAGCTTCCAATTGAAGCTGCAATCGCTACTTGTGCTCCTCCTCTTCTAGAAGTGTTTTCAACTCAACATTTTTTGTTGCTTGTTTATTATAATCTTCATACAACATGTCCATCCTTTTGGATGTCCTTAGCATCACCTCATACATGTATTTAACATCCTCCATTGTTGCACGTTCAATGGTTCACTATTGCAATTCACATCAACAAGAAGACCTCTCTGATACCACTTGATTTAGGTGCGTTAGGGACCAGATTTACCCATGATATTTTACTTATGTGATGTATTAGAATTTCATTTTATCAAAGCATTTATGGACACATGTGTAGATATAATTAAGAGGAAAACATGTCAACAATCACACAACAAAACGCAAGATTTTTAATTGCGGAGTTCGTCTAGTGTGGACTACATCTCCGAGCCTCGGTGTCTCGATGGTGTTGGCGGCTTCATTGGTTGCTGGAAAATGTGATGATGTACATGGGCGTTTTTTTCTTTTCATACAAGGAAATGTGCCCTCGACATGAGTGGCAAAGTCTCCCCTCAATACTTTCTGCTACAACGAACTCTCACTCATAACAAACCTCCTATCAACATGACAACCTCACACATGGTGAGTAAGAGTATCCCGCCATCAAGGCAAAAAATGGATCTCAGAACATAAATGACCATCCATGATGAATACATATCACATGTCATAAACATCAAGATTCTGCATCATACATCAAGCAGGAATAGACACGACATAAAATGTCTCACAATAATAATCAATGAAGTACATGGAAACAATGCTAAACATACCTCAACTCTGATCCTGGTTGAAAAATAGGCTGCTCAGTTGCTAGATCTAAATGCACCATAGAAGTCGTGGCATTGAATGGCATGAAATAGACAGTCCACACTCTGAAATCTGATAGTGTCATTCCAATTTGGAAAATGAATGAAAAATATATGGCTCGTATGGAAAATATGACTGCACCATTGGATTCGTGTCGCCGAAAGGTGTAGGATCGACTGTCAATTTTCTGAATTCTAGTACCCTCAAAATTTGGGTCGTAGGGAATATTTTAGATTACCCCTAGATTCCTCAAATATGCTGCTCCACGACTGACTGGAAATCTACAACTCAAACACAAAAATATGACCTCACCATTGAGATCTTTACGAAATTCTGAGAAGAATCAGTATAAAATTGACCTCGTTCTGACTCTAGTGAATTTTGACCTCTAAGGAATCTCGAATATTCCCTCAAGATTCTCAAATATTCTCTTCCATTGGGAATCTTCAAATCCACTATTCAAAAGGCAAATCTGACCTCGTAAATTATCCCACATATCAGAGACAGTAAATCGTCCATTGAGATTTGGACGACACTCAAGAATTTATACCAGACACAAAACATCAATCACATATTGTCACTCAAAGGCAAGTTTTTTTCCATGAGGATGGAGAAGAATGAATTTGTTGTTGGATTCACTACAAGGGTAAAGGACATGAAGGAAAGATTGGGTGACATAGGGGAGAAGGTGTATGATTCAAACATTATCTCAATTACTTTGAATGAGATGACAGATGAATACTAGATGTTCATCACAGGATTAACTGCACGAGATAAATCCCCTGCATTCAAAGAGATGACAGGAATTATTTTACAGGAAGAAGAGTGGCGACAGAATTTGAGACCACAGAGTGTCGATCTTTCTCTGATGGCGAAAAAGAATCCATACAAAGGGAGATAGCCACAGGGATAGAAATGTGGTGGTTCTTTTCAAAAGAGACCATTCAGAGGTGTGTCTGCAATTTATAGTAGTAACTATTCTGGCATTAAATTTTTATATTCTGGAAAATCAGTCATCAAGATAAGTTTTGTTTTAAGAGACAGACATATGAGGCTACAAATAAATAGAGAAAGCACACAGGACACTTTCCCGATGAAGGTCACAATCATGATTTATGACTGTTTGTAGTTGATTGTGCCCTGTCAGCATCTTAGAAGGATGAGGCCGAAATATGGTACGTTGATTCAGGAGCGTCTTCACATATGACTTGTAATAGAATTTGGTTTCATTTTTTTGAATAACTTACTAGTGGACATAAAATTTATCTAGGTGATGACAGAGGTTATGAGATTAAATGGTAGGATGATATTCCGATGATGATGCCTCGTGGTGATATTAGACATATTAAAAATTTAATGTATGTACCCAGGATCAGGAAGACCTTAATCTCTATGTCAATGATAACAGATCAACACCCACAAGTTGAATTCTTGAAAATATATTGTGTCATAAAGGACAATAAGAAGGAAGAAGTTTCATCAAGAGTGCGTGTAGGAAGTATGTATAGGTTGAATGTCAAGATCATGCCACACCAAGCTCTGGTTTCAACAGGATTGACATCCGAGAATATTTCGCATCATAGATTCAACCATCTTAACCTACAAGATCTCATGTTGCTTCAAAGGAAATGTATGGTTGATGAACTTCTTGCTTTTCATAATGTTCATTTAGATTGTGAGGGATGTGCATTAGGGAATATGCATAGGGAATAGTTTCATTTGAATGTTTATAGGAAGGAAAGGGATATTCTGGAGCTTTTGCATACATATGTGTGCGGACCTATGCAGACTACGTCACTAGGTGGTGCATATTTTTTTTTAAATTTTTTCTGATGATTGCACTATATTCTCCTAGATATATTTTATTAGTAAAAAGAGCGAGACATTTCAATTCTTTAAATAATTTACGAGTATGGTGGAGAAGCAGACAGAGAAACTCATAAAGATTATTCGTTCACATCAAGGGGGTGAATACAAGTTGGAAGAGTTCATGAAATTTTGCAGGGATCATGGGATTATTCAATAGTTCACAGTGCCTCAAACTCCGCAGCAAAATGAAATTGCAGAACAAAATAATAGAACCCTGGTGGAGTGTGCACGAAGTATGCTTCAAGGTAAGGGTCTATCAAATGATTTTTGGGCTGAAGAAATCAATATTGTTGTTTATTTAAAAAATAGGAGTCCTATTAAATGTCTTAATTTTAAAACTCCTTTTGAGGCACTTTATGGATATAAGCCAATAGTGAATCATTTAGGAGTGTTTGGGTAAAAAACAAATCTCCCATATAACCAAGGATGATAGAAAAAATTTAGATCCTAAGGCCATGAAATGCATATTTGTACGATATTATACCGATTTTAAAGCTTATAAGATGTTTAATCCTTTTACTCATAAATTTTTTACAAGTCGAGATGTCATATTTCATGAGCATGTTGAGGAAGGAAATAAGGAAAATAGTCTTGAAGAATGGCACATTCCATTGTTGATGGAAGAAAGCGGTGAGGAAAATCAACAACAACAACAACTACAGAAAGAAGAAGAGGTAGGCAATCTAGTCAATAATTCAAGCCTGCAAAGGTCTGAAGCAGATAGATTTGATGTGAGTCATTTACAAAGAATATCAGGTACGCAGACTCAACTATGAGCCATATTGAAAAACTATGCTTTAATGTAAAACATTTTAAATGTTATAGAGCCCACAAATTATAAAGAATTTTTTCAATCCCATGAGTGGATGGCTAGAATAAATGAAGAATTTGCATCTATTATTAGAAACAAGATTTGGGAACTAGTTGAATTTCCTGAAGGAAAAATACCCATAGGTTGAAAGTGGTTTTACAAACCTAAATTCAATGCAAATGGGAGTATAGAAATTTTTAAAGCTAGATTGGTAGCAAAGGGTTATTCAAAGAAAGAGGGAATTGAATATGAAGAAACATTTGCTCCTATAGCCAAACTTAATACTATTAGAATGTTAATTTCTTTAGCTACAAAATATCAGTGGAAGCTACACTAGTTAGATGTTAAGTCTGCATTTCTAAATGGTGATTTAAAAGAATAGGTTTATTTAGTCTAGCCTGAAGGGTTTGTTAACCAAGGCAGAAACATTTAGTGTGTAGATTGAAAAATGAACTTTATGGTTTAAAAAAAGCACCTAGGTCTTGGTACGAAAAGATTGATTCATTTTTCTTACAACATGGTCTTCATAGGAGTATGTATGATCCAAATCTATATACCATGTATGATGAAGAGATGCATATTATTTTGAATTCCTTGTATGTGGACTACATGATTACAAAAAGTAATGGAGATGCATTAATCAAAAAATTCAAATTGAAAATTTTACAGGTTTTTGAAATGAAAGACCTAAGAAGTTTACATTATTGTCTAGGGTTGGAATTATGGAGAGACTCTAGGCAGAATTTTCTTACTCAAGGGAAGCATGTCAAAGGGTTGCTCAAAAAGTTCAGAATAGAGTAGTGTAAGACAACATCAACACCTTTGAAGCAAAATTTAAAAATGTGCATTGACAATGGCTCTAAGGAGGTGGATGCCACCTTGTATACGCATCTAGTTGGTAGTCTGATATATTTAACTGCAAATAGACGAGACATAACATACTCTGTCAGTGTGATGAGCCAATTCATCCCTAAACCTCTTGAAAGTCATTGGGTGGCAGCAAAACGTGTGTTGAGGTATCTTCATGGTACTAGTAATTATGGTATTTTATACACTGATACATATGATGTTACTTTAGCAGGTTTTTCAGACTCTAATTAGGTAGGTAACCTGGTTGATAGATGATCTATCACATGTTATGCATTTGGTGTTGGATCTGGGGTCATAGCGTGGAGCATTAAAAGAAGAGCACTATGTCTTTATCTTCAGCCGAAGCTGAGTACCAAGCATTATGTGGAGCAACATGTGAAGCTATATGGTTGAGGAGGCTTCTCCATGGTGCGGGAGAAGAGAAGAAAGAGGCAAAGGGGAGAGTTGAAAATAATTAATATTATATTGTATTAATGGAGAAATAGTTACATAGTTGTAACGTAAATCCTTAAGCTAGAATTAGTTCCTAGGTTGTAAGAGCTTGTTCTCAACTCCCTATTCTCTTGTGATATATTTATTGTTGTATGAGTTTCTTTGTTATTCAATTCATTTATATTCTTTCCAATTTTTATCATTATTTATCTTGAAGCAAACAAACCCATAAAAACATTACAAAGCTTCTTAACCAAATTAATATTAAATAGTCGTATGAATGTAATATTTATATGAATAATATTTTAATCACATATTTTTCAAGTGAAAATTAAAGAGGAAAGAAATGTTATATTTATTTCATCAAATAGAGCAGTGATTATTTATCAACATATTTAGTAACAATCATGTCATCATGAAACTTCCCTCTTCATGTTCGATATTTCCGTCTTTATGTTCGTATAAAAATTTAAATAAGTTATACTATTAGTGTTATGGAAGTTGTGCTTTCTAACTTGAAATTATTTTAAGGGTTATTGTATGGTTATTGCGCCGAGAGGTGCATCTACAGTCCAATTTGACCCCGATGTCAGGTATGTCATGTCCTCATACAAAATGTCGGCTTAAGTTTTAAATTAAAAAAAAATAAAAAATAAAAATCGCATTGTGCTAGAACATATATCAATTTATAATACAATTATGTATTATTTATATAATTTGAATGGATAGTAAATTATATACGTGAATTTGAATGGATCATAAATTTACCTTTAACAAAAAATAAATTACCACATTGAATTTCCAAATTAAGTAAAATTTTAAATATCTTTACTCTTTACTAAAGTCAATACCATTTCCTAAATCAAAGGAAAAGAGTTAATTCAACACAAACAATCAAAATCCAAAATCTTTTAATATTTCTTTTAATTAAATATTTGTAAAATGAATTTATATTTACTCCAGAGGTATGGTAAATAAATAAAAATATATCAAATAAGATTATAAATAAAAATCTAATTATATAACAAGCCTATGGGCTAAATACCATAGTAAAGAAAAGGGGTATGGTAAATAAATAAAAATATAAATTAACTAGAGGTATGGTAAGTAAATAAAACCTCTTTTCATATTTACTCCATAATATGCTTTATATTTACGAATATTTATGCTCATTAGTTTACATAACTAAGAAGAAATAGAGAGAGAGTGATAAGGGAGAGATGGAGAGAGAGTGTGTATATTTAGGGGTGAGATAAAGAGACAAAGTAAGATGTATGGAAAGAAGGGGGGAGAGAAGAAGTGAGAAGGAGAGAGGGAGGGATATAGTAATGTAGTTGGAGAGAGAGAGGGGTGGAAAGAGAGAGAGAAAGAAAGGGACGGGGGAAGAGAGAGGATTAGAGAGAGAGATATATATATATATATATGGGGGAAGACAAAGGATTGGAGGTAAGAGAGAGAGAGAGAGAGAGGTGGGAGAGAAAGGGAGAGAGAGGAAGGATGAGAGAGAGGAGGAGAGTGATGGGTAAATAGAGAGTATTGGAGAGAGAGAGAGAGAGAGAGAGAGAGAGGGATTTAGGAGAGAGAGAGAGAGAGAGGAAGGAAGAGAGAGAGGAGGAGAGAGGGATCGATAATAGAGATGGAGTTGGAGGGGGAGAGATGTAGGAAATAAGAAATATAGAGAGTGAGAAGTGGAGAGAGAGAAGGAGTGACAAGGGAGAGAGAGAGAGAGTGTGTGTGTATGTTTAAGGCTGAGAAAAAGAGACAAATAAGGAGAGATGGAGATAAGGGGGGAGAAGGAGATATAAGGAGAGAGGGAGGGATATAGTGACATAGTTGGTGGGTGAAGAGAGAGAGAGATGGGAGAGAAAGGGAAAGAGAGGAAGGAAGAGAGAGGATGTGAGAGAGTGGAGAGAGGGAGGGAAAGAGAGATGGAATTGGAGGGGGGGGGGGAGAGAGGTAAGAAGAAAGAAATAGAGAGAGAAAGGTGGAGAGAGAGAGAGTGAGTGAGTGATAAGGAAGATGGAGAGAGAGGGAGAGAGGAAAAAACGAGGAAAGAGAAATATTAGCAGGGGAGAGGGAGAGAGGGGGAAGATAGAGATATAGATGGAAGGTGAAGAGAGGGAAGAAGAGAGAGATGGGGAGAGGAGGGGATTGACAAAGATATTGATATATATGGATTGCGAGAGTGTGTGTGTTTAGGGGGGTGAGATAGAGAGACAAAAAAGAAGATATGGAGGGGGATATAGATATGGATGGAGGGTGGAGAGAGGGAAGAATATTTATCACTCTAGATGGATTGATATAAGTGGAGATGGTGATTTATAATCCTATTTGATTATTTGCACTATATGCATCAATTTTAGTGTAGATATTTATTTCTAATGATATTTGATTACTTGCATTGATTTCAGTGTATGTGGTGATTTCTAATACAATTTGATTGCTTGCACTAAATTTTTTGATTTCAATTTAGATGTTGATTTATAATTATATTTGATTACTTCGCACTAGATGAATTGGTTTCAATGTAGATGATTTCTGGTCCTATTTGATTGTTTGCACTAAATGCATTGATTTCTGTAGATGGTGATTTCTAATCCTATTTGATTTATTTGAGTAAATGCATTGATTTTAGTGTAGATGTTGGTTTCTAGAGAGAGAGAGAGAGAGAGAGAGATCAGGAAGATGGAGAGAGAGGGAGAGAGGAAAAAAGGAGGAAAGAGAGATATTAATGGGGGAGAGGGAGAGAAGGGGAAGATAGAGATATAGATGGAAGGTGAAGAGAGGGAAGAAGAGAGAGATGGGGAGAGGGGTGATTGAAAAAGAGATTGATATATATGGAGTATGAGAGCGCGTGTGTTTAGAGGGGTGAGATAGAGAGACAAAAAAGAATAGATGGAGGGGGATATAGATATGGATGGAGGGTGGAGAGAGGGAGGAATATTTCTCGCACTAGATGGATTGATATAAGTGGAGATGGTGATTTCTAATCATATTTGATTATTTGCACTAGATGCATCCATTTTAGTGTAGATATTTATTTCTAATGATATTTGATTACTTGCTCTAGATGCATTGATTTCAGTGTAGGTGGTGATTTCTAATAAAATTTGATTTCTTGCACTGAATGTGTTGATTTCAATTTAGATGTCGATTTATAATTATATTTGATCACTTGCACTAGATGACTTAATTTCAGTGTAGATGATTTCTAATCCTATTTGATTGTTTGCACTAAATGCATTGATTTCAGTGTAGATGGCGATTTCTAATCCTATTTGATTTCTTTGAGTAAATGCATTGATTTTAGTGTATATGTTTGTTCCTAGAGAGAGAGAGAGTGAGTGGTAAGGAAGATGGAAAGAGAGAGAGAGAGAGGACAAAAGGAGGAAAGAGAGATATTAGTGGGGGAGAGGGAGAGAAGGGGAAGAGAGGGAAGAAGAGAGAGATGGGGAGAGAGGGTGATTGAGAAAGAGAATGATATATATGGAGTGCGAGAGCGTGTGTGTTTAGGGGGGTGAGATAGAGACAAAAAAAAAGAGATGGATGGGGATATAGATATGGATGGAGGGTGGAGAGAGGGAAGAATATTTATTGCACTAGATGGATTGATTTAAGTGGAGATGGTGATTTATAATCCTAATTGACTATTTTCACTAGATGCATCGATTTTAGTGTAAATATTTATTTCTAATGATATATGATTACTTGCACTAGATGCATTGATTTCAGTGTAGGTGATGATTCCTAATACTATTTGATTGCTTGCACTGGATGTGTTGATTTCAATTTAGACGTCGATTTATAATTATATTTGATTGCTTGCACTAGATGAATTGATTTTAATGTAAATTTTTCCTAATACTATTTGATTGTTTGCGCGAAATGCATTGATTTGAGTGTAGATGGAAATTTATAATCCTATTTGATTGCTTTGAGTAAATGCATCGATTTCAATGTAGATGTTGGTTTCTAAAATTATTTTATTGATTGCATTAGGTGCATTGATTTCAATGTAGAAGTTATTTTCTAATCTTATTTGATTGATTGCATTTAATGCATTGATTTCAATGTATATGTTGATTTATGATTTGATGTAATTGGATATATGATGGTACATTGATTTTAAAGTGATTGGAATAACAATATGCATTGATTTTAGTGTAAGCACAAAAAGTTATTAACAATGTAGATTGATTTTTGTGTTATAGTAATTTAAGCTATTAATATTGGAGAGCAAGAGAGGCAAGGTATCATGTTTACTACAATAGATCGAGCTAAAGATTCAAATGGTTTATGATTTAAATTTTATTTTTCATATAATCGATATGAAAAGATAACAAAACTAACAAGGGAGGAAATAATAATAGTAACAAAACTAACAAGGGAGGAAATAAGAATAGTAGAAGAAAATAGTTTGAGATTGATTGTAACATGAGTAAGTTCTTATTATTCACATTTTCTATCTTTCAACACTATTATTGTCACTTTGCATTTAAAAAATTATTTCATCATTATAGTTATTAACAATAGTTATCATCTCAACGAACTGAGGTAACTAAGAAAATTTAAAATTAAAATGACCAAGTTAATCTCAGAAATATTTAGTATATTTAAAACGATTATATTAATATTTGATATATTTACATATTATTGATAAAATTAATCATATCTTTGATAGATTTTCCTTGGCAGCACACTACTGAAACCAGCCTAGATCCATCTTACATCTCAAAAATATACAAAAATTTTAATAATCTGAAAAACGTGACATTGATGCCTCTGATTGGAACGAGCCTAGATCCATCTAACTCTGGATCTATCATGAGCCGAGAGGGATCAAATCTATCGAGGTGCAAACCTTTCCTCAAGTTTTGCACTAAAAAAATAGGTTTGCACCTCGAGAGATTTGATCTCTCGGGGCATGATAGATCCAGAGTTAGATGGATCTAGGCTGGTATTAGTATTTTCAGCAAGATATTGTATCGTTATATGAGTATTTATTGGTAGATTATTATGAGGAATGTATATGTCCAAATTGTTTGAATATCAAATATATAATTTCATAATTTTAATTGTAAAATATATATATATATATATATATATATATATATATATATATATATATATATATAATTTTAAAAAAAAATGGATATATAATTATATATATATATATAATTTAAAAAAAAAAAATTGGATATAAACTTTTACATTTTCAATCTATTTTTTATTTTGTTTTTTCTAATAAAAATAAAGAAATTTTCAAGAGAAAAAGGATACATCTCCCTCATCTTTCTATTTAACCTAATTTGACTCTCTTTAATTTTATTCAAAAGCTTCATTTGGCCTTGACTATAAGTGGAGCATCCCCTCAAAGTATTAGACACTTCACTCATTTGTCATAATTTGAAGGGTAATAGAATAAGGCAATATTTTTTTTAATTTTAAATTTGATTGGTATCTCCCAATTTTGGCATATTAATCAAAGATTATGGTTAATTTATATTGATGTGTTTTATGGATGCTTAAGGCACGACTTGTTTATATTATAAACTTGTAATGATATTATCATATAAATTATGTTTAAAAATTGCGAATATTTAACCTTTTCACAAAATTGCGAATATTTAACCTATTCTTAATTAAATTAGTTTATGTAAATTTATATTGATGTATGGCTAATTTATATTGATGTATTTAATAAATGCTTTTGCCAGCATTTGTTTATGTTATAAACTTGCAATGTTATCATCATATAAATTAAGTTTAATAATGGTAAATCTTTATTTTATTCTTAATTAAACTGGTTTAAGTAAATTTAGATATTTTATTATATTCAATTTATCAAAACACAGTAAACATAAAATAGTATAGTAAAACTTTTAAAAATTTATATTTAAATATATGTATCAAAATATATTAAAATATAATTGATTTCCATATTTTAGAATATCAAATAACACATAATTTAGAGAAGAATGATAAAATATATACCGAATTTATTACAACTTGTTATCTTTTTAAATGTCACATCAATCACTCAAATTTTATATAAATAAAATTTAAATGTATCTTCTTTTAAATATTTGAGATTTAAGTTAAAAATATCTACTCGCTAATAGTATATTGCTTGACAACTGTAGACCTCTGAAGGAGAATAATATTCTGCACTGAGTTTATGAAAAGTCCAACCTAATATGTCGTTATCCGTCGTTGAACGGTAAACTGCATGCTGAAATTCACTGAACTTCAATGCGTCGAGGGATAGAATTTTATGATTAAATTGCTCGAATTTGACGAGTAAATCTTTCCTGTGGGTGAGAATTTGGCCGTCAAATACCATCAGAGTTCTTCAAAACCTGTCAAGAAACTTCATTAAAATGCGCGTAATAGATAAGCTTAATTTGTTCAAACCGTCATTTGACGGGTAGGTTGGAATCCAAATTTCAACTCTGGTCGGGTCCTCCGTCATCCAAGTCGTCCAAGAAGGAATCCGTGTAGTGCACTCCACCTCTTCTTTCAGACCTTTCTTTGTGCGGCACCTTTTTCTTCTGGTTGAAATCCAGGTGTCATTCAACTGCAGATTCATAGATTTTCAAGGATTAGAATTCGATTTTTATTTTTAATTATTTTCTCATTGGTTTTGAGTCAATGACTCTTACATATAATTTAAATCGGTGATTGACACTTATAAATTTAATATTGCTTAAATTAAATTATATATTATTAAATAAAGAAGATAAATGTTTTTTTGAATTAATCATATTATTAAAATTTACTGGAAGTTTCAAATCCTAATGATGTGATTAATCCAAAAAAACATTTATCTACTTTATAAATCACAAAAGTCTTCAATCTATAATAAAAAGTTTTTCATTTAATTTTATATTTTTAAAAATGACTTTCTTTTCATTTTAATTCTTTTTTTTTTAACTCTGTTTTTTCAATTCTATTTTTAAAATAAAATATTTATAAAAAATTGCATATTATTAAAATAATATAGTTATTATAATTAAAATAAAAAATAACTTAATAAAAACACAAATATTATAGAAACACTATTACCAAATAAACATGTCAATTTGAGCATTTCTAACCATATCTATCAGGTAATTATTGGAGCATTCTAATGATCGCTTACTTTAGGCTGATGTGAAAGAAATGTTTTGATCTATTTGTTTTTGTATCTCTCAGATTGAATTATTTGTGTGTAGGTTTGTAAACAGAAAATGTGATTTACTTTCCTAACTCTTTTACATATTTTTATTTTTATTTTGTATAATAGAATTGTAATATATAAATCTAATTTATATTTTGAATTTATTTTTAAGAATATTAGAATTAAATTGAATGAACATTTTAAATTTTTTTTGTAATATTAAAATAGTATATATAATGTAGCTTAATTTTATTTTTCTAATAATCTTTTTGTCAGATTTTAAATAAAATAATATGTTGGAAGTTAAAATAATTAAATTAAGCTATTTATATGAATCTTAACTTCCAGTTAAATTAATTGTTATACTTAAATCACTAAAAAATATTTCTCTGGTTAAAACTAGTTGTTATATCTGACAACTAAAAAACATATTTTCATCTAACTAATCTAATACCATGATGAGCCACATCAAATAACATTGTTAATAATATAGATAACAAAAGCTTAAATTTAAAAATTATATATATATATATATATATATAACCTTAATAAATACTTCAAAAATTCCTTGAAATATTAGAAATATATACTTTAAATTTATTTTTCCAATAATTTTTTATTTTTTTTAAGATTTCAAATGAAATCAATATGTTCGAACTCAAAATAGTTAAATTAAACTATTCACATCAATATTAAAAAATTATAGAGGGCTATATAAATCTATACCTGTTGAAATAAAACAAATATTCTTAAAAATGGTACATAATGGAATTGATATTTTTTAAATTACATTTTCTTTTAAAGTTATGAAAAATATAATTAATCATAAAAATGAATTCTTTTGAATTGTGGAATTGATACATGTATGTTTTTACATATAGGAAATACAATGAAAATCAAATTTTCTGGAATCTTGTGTATTCAGTCAGAAAGACCTAAATTTAAATAAATAAAATCATAAAATGTCAATCAAAATTCCAAGTAATCATGACTGCAATCCCATCATATTTTCAGAGAGTATTTACGCCATGTCCGTGTCATTAGCGGTCGTCGCCAAAGAATACTGTCTTAACATCCGAGCTTTAAGTCTCTCTCGCACAATTCAGAAAATCAGAAAATGTTAGAAAAATCTATGTAGGGATTTCAGAAATGGGCACGTAATGTATTAAACTATTTACATTCTGAAATTGACTCCATTACAGCAATCCGTTGCTTTGGCGGAAGGAATTAAGATAGATGCAGAAACATCCATTATTTTATAAGCCAAATTCAACCACTACATTCCGTTCACGACCTTATGAGGATGTGCTAAATTGCTACAATATTTTTTGATTTGTTCAGAAAATGTGGTCTAACAGTTAGATGGAGATGGAGAGATGTCATATCTACAAATTTTGTGATTTAATCCCTTGAGAAACCAACAATACTATGTAAACCTGACAGCTACTCTGAGCCCAATTTTTTCCATTAAAAAAACATTCTAACCCAGATGTACAATAATACAATTATAGCAATTGATGTACGATTATAGCAATTGAAATTGGATTCTACATTCTAACCCTTCTAGAATGTACAATTATAGCAATTGAAATTAGATCCAATCGAAACCATTGAAATTCGTTACACTATGAATAGTTCCAGAGAGATATTTCGACATAGATTGATCCATTTTCGTCACAAAAATTATCAGCAGCCGCACAAGTACTACCGTATAATACTTCCGGTTCGAGCATCCATGGCGGGGCTAGCAATAGAGCTTCTGCCATGTTACCAAAAAAATTGGGCAGATCGAACAGAATATCGTCGTCTATGATCACCGATTCGTTCTCCGAAAGAAAACTCGAAATCCAAGCCGAATTAGACCCGCAAGCTGCTGCGGCAGCTTCTTTCTTGATACTCGGCTCTGCGGGCATTACAGTGTCTCCATAACTGTTTGTCCCCGCAGGGTCGCGGGATCGATCCTCGCTATGATCTTCTCCCGACGGCATTTGAAATTCAGCCGCAGAGGCCGCCGCGGCCTTCTGGATGTCCCTGGGTGACAATGTGGCGGGGCGAGGCAACGAAGAGGCGAGGTGGGGGAAATTGAGAAAAGCCGAGTTCCCCTTGATGCTGAGAGCCGCCACGTCGTGGGCTCGAGCCGCCATCTCCGGCGTCCGGAACGTCCCCAACCAAATTCTGGTCTTCTTCTTGGGCTCTCGAATCTCAGACACCCATTTCCCCCAAGACCGCATTCTCACGCCTCTGTAAACAGGGTGCCGCGTTCCTCGAACTCCCACCTCCTGCTGTTTATCTCCATTACTGGCGCTGGACTCCTCTGGGCCAGAATCCTGTGCATTGTTACCTTCCGGTGAACGACGCTTGCGGGACCTATTCTGCATTTAATCACAACGCAGATTTCAACCGGACAGTACCAGAGTGATCAGAAATAGAGAACCTGAGTTTCTGCAATCAGAAGGACCACCACCTGCAAAACTACGGCCTGCTGCTAATTTAAATGTAAGGTCGAGCCGGGACCATTGCAACAGATGGTACAATGGAAATCCAGCCTGGCAAGATGACTTTATTTGTTTTTGATTTGTATGAAAATAGACTAGTCTATGAATATATGTTTAGGGTGAAAAATAAATAGGAACATTGTAAAAATAATCTATTGAATATTCAGTTTAAAAATAAATGGGAACATTGTAAATATACTATATTGAATATCCAGCTTATTATTTTGATATTATTTTATTTTTAATTTAAATGAGTATTTATATGTTCAATAATTTTTTATTTTTTTTTATGGTGAAAAATAAATAGAAACATTGTAAAATTACTATATACTGAATATTCAGTTTAAAAATAAATAAGAATATTCTAAATATACTATGAATATTCTAAATATACTATATTGAGTATCCAGTTTGTTATTTTGATATTATTTTATTTTTAATTTAGATGAGTATTTTTATGTTTAATAATTTATTTTGTTTTTTATTTATATGAATATGTTTATGGTGAAAAATAAATGGGATCATTGCAAAAATACTACATTATTATTTTATTTTTAATTTAGATGAGTATTTTTATGATTAATAATTTATTTTTCTTTTCATTTATATTAATATATTAATGGTGAAAAATAAATGGGACCATTGCAAAATACTACATTGGATATCTAGTTTCTATTTTGATATTATTTTATTTTTAATTTAAACTAGTATTTTTATTATCAATAATTTATTTTTCTTTTCATTTATATGAATATATTTGTGGTGAAAAATAAATGAGACTATTGCAAAAATACTACGCTGAACATCCAACCTAGCATCCTATATTATTTTATTTTAATTTAAGAGAGTATTTTTATGGTCAATAATTTTTTTTATTTTTTTATTTATATGAATATGTTTATGGTGAAAAATAAATAAGACTATCCCAAAAATACTACATTGGACAGTGAAAATTAAATGGGACCATTGCAAAAAGAATACTACATTGCATATCCAACTTGGCATTATAATATTATTTTACCTTTTAATTTAAATGAATATTTTTATGGTCAATAATTTATTCTTCTTTTTATTTATATGAATATGTTTATGGTGAAAAATAAATCAGACTATTGCAAAAATATTACATTGCACATCCAACTTGACATTCATTCTCATATTATTTTATTTTTAATTTAGATAATTTTTTTTACTTTTCATTGACAAGAATATGTTTATTGTGAAAAATAAATAGGACCATTGAAAAAATACTACATTGAACATCAAATTCTGATATTATTTATTTTAATTAAATGAGTATTTTTATGGTCAATAATTTATTTTATTTTTTATTTATATAACTATGTTTATGGTGAAAAATAAATAGGACCATTGCAAAAATACTACATTGGATATCCAACGTGGAATTCTAATATTATTTTATTTTTAATTTAAATGAGTATTTTTATGGTCAATAATTTATTTCTCTTTTCATTTATATGAATATGTTTATGGTGAAATATAAATGGGACTATTGGAAAAGTATTACATTGGACATCCAGCCTAACATTGATATTATTTTATTTTTAATTTAAATGAGTATTTTTATGGTCAATACTTTATTTTAATTTTCATTTATATGAATTTGTTTATGGTGAAAAATAAATGGGACCATTGCAAAAGTACTGCATTGGACATCCAATTTGGTATTATGATATTATTTTATTTTTAATTTAAATGAGTATTTTTATGTTCAATAATTTATTTTGTTTTTTATTTATATGAATATATTTAGGGTGAAAAATAAATGGTACCATTGCAAAAACACTACATTGAACATCCAACGTGGAATTATGATATTATTTTATTTTTAATTTAAATGAATATTTATATGATCAATAATTCATTTTTATTTTGCTTTTCATTTATATGAATATGTTTATGGTGAAAAATAAATAAGATCATTGCAAAAATACCACATTAAACATTTAGCTTGAGATTATGATATTATTTTATTTTTAATTTAAATAAATATTTTTTATGTCTATAATTTATTTTGCTTTTCATTTATATGAATATATTTATGGTGAAAAATAAATAAAGTCATTACAAAAATACTACATAGGGCATAACATTCTCATATTATTTTGTTTTTAATTTAAATAATTTTTTTAATGTTCAATAATAGATGGCACTGACACTGATGCAAACTGACTACATTAAAATCAAACTTTGCATTCTGACTATTTTATGTGAATATATTTATATTGAAGAATAAAAAATAAAGTTAATTATTATTTTAAATACTAGTACAAACATAAGAATATTATTTTTTAAAATACTAATATAAACATAAAAATATTAATATATGCAGTTGGTATACACAAAAAGTGAGAATATATAATAACACAATTAAATTTAACTCAACTATTTTAATATTTAATAAATATATTTTCCTTTAAAATTAATATAACAAATATTTTAATATTATTTACTGAAATACCACATTTCTACTGCACATTGACCACCGTATTATATATCTTCATAAACTTTTAAAAGCCTCTCCAACACAATCGACTATCCTTTTCATTATATAACGTATTTACCACGTTTGGGTCAATCCCTCTCCGGACTTATCTTCCCACTTTGGAAATGTTGGCACTGCTATCGCTCAATTCCATTCCTTTGAGTTCACTCGAATCACCTAGATAAATGCGTCCCAGTAGACAAGTTTCCTTAAAAATCCATTGAACCCATTTAAGCTCACATGTACGGAAATAAAATTATTATTTTGAAATTAAATATGATTTTTTTTTTTAATTTGAAACGAAAACGTTCAAATACTTTTTATATTATTTGTGGGATGATGTATTAAATGAAGAATATATCATTTGCTGAATGATGTATTAGATGAAGAATATTGTTTTAAAATTAAATTATGTTCACTCTTTTATTACAAAATTAAAATTTCTCAAGCTCAATTTTAATATAGGCCAAGTCTATCACTTAATTAAAATGTTATTAAATATAGTATTTGGTATTTCATGTAATCTAATATATAATGTAATAAATGATTTTTAAATTAAATATGTTATTTTTTGATTTGAAACAAAAGATTTAAATATTTTTCATTTTATTTGTTGTTGGATGATGTATTAGATGTAGAATATTTTCTTCAATTCATTTATTTAAAAATTAAAATTCCTCAAACCCAATTCCAATATAGACCAAGCCTACCACTTAATTAATATTTCATTGAATATAATATTTAGCATTATAAAAGTATTTAGTATTATAGAATGATATTGTTTTTTTTTAATTTATGTGAACATGTTGATTAAGTCTATTAAATTTTTAAAATACAATTGAATGTGATATCTGGTATTATAGAATGAATGTTCTTTTTAATTTATGTGAATATGTCTATAGTGAATAATAAAAGAGGAAGTCACATAATATACTACATTGTGTATTATTTTTTTTAAATACTAAAATTTAATTGAATATGGTGCTTGGTATTATAGAGTGAATGTTGGTGTTATTATAAAATATATAATTTTATTTGGTGATGATAATTAAAAATATAAAATTAATAAACATTAGGTTATAATTAAAATGTTAAAATGCAATTGAATGTCATATTTTTTTATACCATATTATTTGTAATAATTTTTTTAAATATTAAAATGTAATTGAATATGGTATTTAGTATTATAGAGTGAATGTTGGTGTTATTATAAAATATATAATTTTTTTTTGGTGATGATAATTTAAAATATAAAAATTAATAAATATTATGTTATAATTAAAATATTAAAATGCAATTGAATGTCATAATGTCATATTTTGTTTTATAGAATGTATGTTGGGTGTTGTTTAAAAGTTTAAAATTGTATTTGGTGATGATTATTAATTTTTTTTAGGAATACTAAATTATATTTACTTTTTGATATTAAATTAAGATTTATAATCAATTTTAATTTAGTAAGAAGTTTTTATTTTTTAAGATACAAAAAAAGAGATTAATGGTTCAAAAATTTAATTATTGTTAATAAGTCAACTTAACTGGAATGATTTCCTTAAACTGATCTTGATGAATTAACTTAATTCATGGATAATAGTAAATAGTAACTAACTTCATTATTGAGCTTGTTGCTTCAAAATCTAGCAAGCCTTGAGATAAGTCTCAAGGAGAAATGGTTAGATGTTGTTGCATCAATGAGGTGAATTGCCACAATCACCTCAGTAATATTCCTTCTACTCTTTAGTGGAATTTTATGATAAGGGAGTCTTCTTCGTGATCCCTTAAAAGATATTATAGGTTAAAAGGTTGAAGGTGATGAAGATATAGGCTTGGTGAAAACACTCTTTAATGGATAAAGGTTTAATTATTTTTCTCAAACTCCAAGACTAGAGAAAACATGTATGTCCTAGGGTTTATTGATATGTAGTAACAAAGGAGTTACTATGCATACATGAAATGAAAAAAAGGGTTCACTAAAGATAAGAACAACAAAGGAATAAGGTAAACCCTTAAAGTAAGACTTAATTTGAAGCCATAGCTAGATAAGGCATAAAAAAATTAGAGGAGGATGAGATAGACCATTCTAGGGTAAGTTTAACCATGCAAAAGGCTAGATTCTGAGTTAAAAGAATCACCAATACCAAACTCAAGTTCTATTGCCACTAACGCCAATCCAAAAGAAGCCCTAAATTAGTTTAACCCTACCTAAAAGTTCTAGGCTTGCCATAAAACACTTCAACAATCAAGGAAAGCACAATATTAAAGTTTTCAAGTTTTTTTATGAACATAAATTTTGATAATGCATAATCCTACTTGGGTGATGCAGTATTTAGGGCTGATTGAAGAGAATGAAAAAATCTTGGAGTAAGGGGAAACCTCTTGTTTTCACTTATATAAACTTTTTGTGAAGGAAGGAATTAAAAATGGGAAATTCAGTAGAAGGTATCGTATGGATTTCATACAAGAAACATTTAACGTGAAAATATTATCCAATATTTTCCATAAAAAATTACATTTAGACATGGAACATAGAAAAACCCTAGAAATAATGAAATACATGTAAAAAATTAAAAAAATGAAATAAAATTACAATTCATCCATGAAAAAACCTTCTTTAAATCTAAAGAAATAATCTCCAAGACATATATCAATCACCAATAACAAGAGCATAATAAAAATTGCATCTCCACAAGTAGTGAGTTTAATAAATGCTAAGTTGAGCTCTCAAGAAGAGGCTAGATTCCAAGTGTGGTGAAAAAAATTAGGGAGAGAGTGATCCTCAATATATATTAGGTCTGTCACTCTTAATTACTATCCTAAAATCCCTATGCCAAGTTTTATTATGAGAATGCATCAAGGAAATGGGTTACAATTCAACCCAATAACTTGAAGAATATGCCACAAAATCAAACATGTGTGGGTAAAAACTATCCTCTAGCATGGTATCATTCCCTTTTTTCAGAAATTCATGCTCTCTAGGTGCATGAAATGGGAAAGGTGGATGCACAATTTCCATAATTAACTCTATCCTTGAGGGGAAGCCCTGAAGACATGCCTCAAATTTATACATGTTTCAAAACCCTCCTATGGGTGCCCTATGTCACTTCGAGAAACATGATGTGGGAAAATATTTACCTAGTGTTGGGTTTCTAATTGGTAGTACAAGCCGTCTATTTTCATTCTAGGGATGACCATCGTCATCTAGAATCTAGATGAAGTCATTCCCATCAAATACTGTCAAGGCCAGCTTAGGGGCATATTGGGTCTATTGGGTAAATCATCAAGAATATCCAACATTAACGATAGTGATATTAATGTTTCATCATCTAGGGGTGCTCTGAGGTGTTAATCAACTACTAGGATCATCAAAATTCCCAAAGCTTTTCTCTGGACGGTCAATGTTTCATATAAAAGGTCATTTCTACTCTTTTGAAGTCTAGTGCAATTTAGGTATCATGTGTAGTGGATTGTGTAACGTGTCCTTAAGCACTCTATTGTTGTGTTGAACAAAACCCAATAAAACCATCTCAAACTCAAGTGAATTTTACCAATAATTAGAGATGATCACCATATATGCATCTTAATGGACCATATTTAATTGTTACGAAATAATAAGACTTCAAAATAGGATCACCTTCAAATATCTAATTAAACCAAGTCCCGTAAAAGTGATCCTTACCTTATTGGAGATAGCTTGATGATTAACCCTATTAGGTGCTTCTATCCCCTAAGTGTAGGTGACATGTCTAGCGTCAATATTTCAGTTCATAGATGTTCTTAATAATGTGGAAATGGAGGGGTAAGAATCCTTCATGCCTAAGTTCCATAGTCATGCGACTAGTTGATGGAGGTCCATCATGTGAGTGTATATATGTGTGGAGGAAGAAATCATGGAGGCATGAGTCATCCATTTCCTTAGCTTTCTTTTTTCACCCCTTTTTGTGTCTTTTAATTCTTTTTTATAATGATTTAATAGAGTATATATTAGGTTTCCAAGCTTACTTTCAATTATATAACAATGGTTTACCCTTCATGATGAGTCAACTTCTCACTCATCGGGGATGGGACCTACAAGGGCTCCTTATTATGTGATGGAGCATCAAGTGCTCAATAATTGGGTGATGGATAATGAGGGGGGTAGACCTCGTGCTATTCTTTTCTCATGTGCTAATTAATGTCCTAAATATATTTTTCATTTTTCCTTTTTTTTTTTTCTTTCATTGTGGCCACCTTATTATTTTACATTTATTTTAGCTGCATCAACCTCTAAGGTAAAATTTTGAGCCCTGACTCATGAATGAGTATATGAAGGTGCCAATTCCAATGAACAAACGATAATAAACTAAAAGGATGGATGTGAAATTAGTGGAATGGTGAAGAGTGGTAAGTATGGAGTAGTTATGGACATGATACTTCAATCCAAGCTTCTTAAGTACCACCCCTCCTATAACGCTAAGGCCTAAGAGGAGGTCCCATTAGATAGGGGTCACAAACTAAACTCCCTGTTAAGGTGAGAGAGTAAGTTTATAATCAATATTACTCAATCATCTAGATCACCCCCTTATGCATTTTAGAATGCCCAAAACATAAATTAAAATGATCACTCCTTTATCCATCTTTGAATGCCAAAAATATTAAGTAAAATCAAATGATTGAAAAATGGTTAAAGCAAAGAATTCACACACCTTCCTCTAAGATGAATATTATATTGTAAGAGGAGTCTGAAAAGTGAAAATGGAAGATATTCCATATCTTTATATTTGAAAACAACTTTGCTAAGTGCCACGTTGTACAAGTCTGAAACGTCCGATGAAATGTTAGACGATTCAATAGTTTTACACGGTCTGATAAAAAAACTGTCATCTCAACTGATTATTGGTGTTTAACTGAATGACAGGTTGAATCGATTTACGTGCGCCTTCACAACTTCTGTCAAGGTTTGTTTCTTGGACCGCCTCCGAGAAGGTGTGGAGTATGAAGACCCCTTCCGCTTTTAGACGCAAAACGAATTATATCTCTCGGTCGTTCTACTGAGCTAGCATAGCCGGAAGTTCGTGGCCACGCTTGTTTTTGTATGTTACACGGTCATACCATCGGGAATAATTAACGATAAGAGTTGGTGGGGAGCGTGGGCACCGGGTATCGCCCGGTCCTTCTAAGGAATGATCTTTGTCCTCGTGTATTGCACCGCTGGAGTTTGAGGTGCTCATCTTATCATATTAATTACTGATTTTTTTCTTCCCTGAATTCGTTGATATTTGATTTGAGAAAACTGTATAATGTTGGTGAAGGTGGGCATGTAAACCCCGCAGTCATGTTTGGGTTGTTGGTTGCTCGGAACCTGTAGGAAACATTTTATAGTGATTGATTGCAAATCGAACTTGTAGTGCAAGCGTTTTATTTACCGGATAAACACATTAATTGTGGGTGATGTTCCAATTGAGGACTCAATAATTATTATGCAATGCCACATTATAACCAAGATCGTTATGGAGAACAATAAGGAAGGGAGAATTTCAACTTATTGTGTTGGAAATTCATTGTTGAAGAGTTTGGAACAATGAATAATCGTCATATGTTTCCCCATATTTGAGGAGTTGATCTGGTAAACGCGTCCTTGGAAATATGTGTTGGAAATTCATTGTTGAAGAGTTTGGAACAATGAATAATAGTCATGTTTCCCCATATTTGAGGAGTTGATCTGGTAAATGCGTCCTTGGAAATATTTGTCTTGATCTAGAAATTTCAGAGCTTCATAAAAGTATTTGTAGACTTAAGTTACAGGCGTCGTCAATCTTGATCTAAAAATTTCAGAGCTTCATAAAAGTATTTGTAGACTTAAGTTACAGGCGTCGTCAAATTAACTAGCATGGAGTTAAAAATTGATATCACAGTCACTGTCCAATTTTACATTCTCCGTCTTTCTTATTAAAAAAATAAAAAATAAAAAACTATTTAAAATTTAAAAAACTAATATATTATAGCGATTTGAATGGCTGTTTTTAGAAATGCTATTTAATATAAAAGTTCAGACACATTGAAACTCCATTGTTTTCTAATTGAAACGAGCTTTGCAATTCCTTCCTATATTTCTTTCCAATGTTTTGGTACTAATATTTCCCAGTGAGCTTTTCAATGCTTGTGCTCGGGATATTTATAGTTCTGTTCTACTTTATCTATCAAGTGTTTTTATGCATGATGTCTTAGTATTTAGCTATTTATATTAGGAGACATTAATCATCATATTAAACAAATAAATTGACCAATATTCTCCTCAAATCTTCCTTCTTTTACTACCAGAGTGATTAATATCATGCATAATAAAATCTCTCCTCTGAAGAGGAATGTATTTCCATGCGAAAATACAATTTCTTCTACTACCAGAGTGATTGATATCATGCATAATAATATAGTCTATTATAAGGAATTGGTTTTTAACTTTTTACTTTAACTTTCATAATACAATCTCTGTAACTTTCATAATACAATCTCTCTTCTGAACTGGAATGCATTTCCATGAGAAAATACAATTTATTTGAATGTATTAGTTAAGAAACAATTAACTTATTTATAAAAAATTGAAGTCATACATGCACAATATGATATATAACACATTGATTAATTGCAGTAGTGCAGAACTCTTGTACTTCTTGATGCATCGTCTCTTCAATAGTTGCTGCTAAGTATTTAACTGACCCAATTTTCAAGTGTACTTCCAAATAGAATCTGGACAAGTTCAACAATAATCTCAATGGTAACCACTTTGCATGTCCACAATTCACTCATACCTTTTGATTTGTATTTCACATTGAATACTGTGATAGCATCATGAGTTTGTTGATTTGTGTTTCAGTATGCTTACAATAGTCCTAAAATATATCTTTGTATGTGAGAAGAAGTTTCAAAGCATTGGATTCAAAGCGTATTCAACCAGGTTGCAGGTATTTTTAATTTGAATAAATTTAAGTGAACCATATTGATTTATGAATACTAGGAACAGCTGGATACTTCTTGTTAAATTAGGTGTTATTTTGTGTTTGATTTAGGAATTAGTGATGAAGGTTGCTAATTGAAAAACAATATCATGATTTGATTTTTAAGTGGGTGGGATAAGGTTTCAAAGTGCAGACATTCTCTCTGCTACTTGTAAGTCTGAAGCTGGATTTTGACAGCTTCAAAATTTACTGATATTTGATGCAAGCAAGAAATTGGGTAGACTGACTATTTGATTGTGAAGCTACATGCATGCACTTGCGGGAATCATTATATGAGCTGACACCAAGTGGCTATCTCTAGGATTACAGGACTCGACTGTGTTGGAAAAGCCTTCAAGTTTAAAAGAACAATAGACAAGTTCAGGAACAATGATATCAACGCTGACGCTGCATATTTCTGGTTTCAGCTGTCCAAGTTCCAAACGACTTTTCATTCCTTAGCGATGTCAGGATGGATGAATTCGGTACTTTCTGTTTTTTTTCATTTTTTCATTAATAGAAATATATATTAAGTATCAACTAACGCTCGGTTCAAACAGTTCAGGTTTGGACCAGCAAACCAGCGTAAGGAAGATCCTGGTACTTTAATGTAATGTAATGTAATTTAAATTTAATGCAATTGAGTTGAATTTCTAATTGTGTGACACTTCACCATTTTCTTTAATGTGTAATTATATTTTCTTTTGTGTCTTTTTTTTTTCTTTTTTGTTGGGCTCTTTTCTGAATTTCATTATTTTTTGAAAGGGAAGTTAAATTTAGTAAAGAAAAAAAATGAAAAGAAAAGTTAAATCCAGTAAGGAAAAATAAAACTTGAGATTCAAATATATTTGACACATCTCAAGCCACATCTTTGTTTCAAACATAATCGTTTTAGGTTTTGTTTTGGTTTTAGAGGATTGAAATAACTTGTGTCATCAAATTAAAAAAAAACCGGTATTGTCAGTTACATAGGTATCAATCACTGTATAGGTATAGTGATAGGCTGCACAGAAACAGAAGCTTGCGAGGAGGTTGCGAGCCTCTTGCTCCCCAGTTTGGTTTAAGACGCGGCCTTCTAATTTGATTTATAATGTTAAACATTGACACTCAAAATAATTTCATTTCATTGCGGTTTAAGTTTTTTATTTTTAGAGAAGATTTTCTTATTTTTATGAATTTGATTTTCATGATAGATATAGATTGTAAAATTAGTGCGGATCATAGATTTATGATTTATAAACTTATTGCAAATAGATTTATGATTTATAAACTTATTGCACAGCTGCATGTAGTGCAGTAAATAAAAAACACTCATAGATTTATGATTTATAAACTTATTGCAAATAGATTTATGATTTATAAACTTATTGCACGGTTACGTGTACGTGCAGATAGAAGCCCCATAATGCAAAACATACATATATAAATTTATTGCATCCTGTATGTAAGTGCAGGGAATAAACAAAATTCAGACAGAAGCCACATGTATGTATGATATTGAAGGTAATTATATATTATATTTGCATAAGGTGTACCATTATCCCTAATTAAAACATTAAAATTTAACAAAATTAGTAATAATCATATTCACTATGATTAAAAACAATAAATATGGTTTTCACTTAAATAATAAATTGTAATTTAATTATTTAATTTTTTTCCCTGATTTTTATTATTCTAATTCTTATATTTTAATTTTTTTAATATTTAGACAGAGTTAATATTTAATGTAATTAATCATTATTTATAAATATGGTTGAGCATTGTTTCAGTGTTATCATGTTATCAAAGATGATGGATTTTAAATAATTCAAGTTATTTTGAGTTCTATAAGCCATTTATCAATTGAAATTTTTTCTTTTATTGTATTTTACTTAATTATATTTTAATATGACACAACATCATCTTCCAACCTTGAGTTCTATGAGCCATTTATCAATTGTAACATTTTCTTTTATTGTATTTTACTTAATTACATTTCAATCTAACATCACATAATCTTCTCTTCACATGCATGGATGAAGAGGGTGATGAAAACCTTGAGTTCTATGACCATTTATCAATTGCGAACTTTTCTTTTATTGTATTTTACTTCAATATATTTTAATCTAAAACTTTGAGTTCTAGGAGCCATTTATCAATTGCAATATTTTATTTTATTGTATTTTACTTAATTTTATTTTAATCTAACACTACATAATCTTCCAACCTTGAGTTCTATGAACCATTTATCAATTGCAATTTTTCTTTAATTGTATTTTACTTAATTATATTTTAATATAACACCACATAATACCAGATTTGTGTTATTATTATTGGTGTGATCTGTGATATATACAGAACATTAGATGAAAATGTGGTGATATGGTATTATTTCCCTTGGAAATTTAAGGAAAATGATAGACATAAACATTAGATGAAAATGTGGTGATATGGTATTATTTCCCTTGGAAATTTAAGGAAAATGATAGACATATTACTTTGAAACCTCTGAAACTAATGAGAATGGAATTGCATATGAGAATTGGAAGGTGAAATTTGTCAAAATTCTCTCATTACATGAGAATGGAATTGCATAGGAGAATTGGAAGGCTAAATTTGTCAAAATTTTCTCATTACAAACCGATGACGAGCTATGCGAGAAATTTGATGCAACAATATTTTGATGATGTTGATTTAGGGTATAACGGGATAATCTTATGTTTAGAGAGGATTATTTATAATAGTTCTTCATATAACTTTTTGTCTTCAATGATTCTTAATATTTTGATCATGTCAATTTATGGTATAATGGGATAATCTTATGTTCAGAGAGGATTATTTATAATAGTTCTTCATAGAATTTTGTGTCTTCAATCATTCTTTATATGTCATGCTTTTTCTCGAATTTCCTTATGGCGTTTCCTTTGCAACATTT